>MBPM02000003.1:2148746-2685544 GCA_001695595.3 Plasmopara viticola | reverse complement strand
CTAGTGAGCTGTATAAATGGCTTGTGAACGCGTGCATGTAGAGGAGTGAGTAGGGTATGTGGCAGCAGAGATATACGGCTATAAACCGCGAAGCAATTTGAAGGTATTGTGAGTGGCATCAATTACATCGTCTAGTGTTTGTGGCATAACGATTCTCGTTAGTATAGTGGTTAGTATACCCGCCTGTCACGCGGGTGACCCGGGTTCAATTCCCGGACGGGAAGGTGTTTTTGATCTCGTTCGCAAACTTGTTTCTGGGAGTTTCTCGAGCATTTGGCGACACTCACAAACACTTCGCATCATCAAGACCACGAATAGCTGGTGAAGAAGTCACTTAAGGACCAGTTCAAAGCAATACACTTATATACTGAAGTCAAGAACTGTTTCTGATGGAGCTTGACTCCGGATCCTTCCGGCTGACGTCAAGACTATTAAAAAGGCCTTTGAGCCTTTCTATTCCCTAAGTGTGTCATCTAACTCTATCAAATCCAGTGTGACTCGGCACTGGTTGATCTGACAGGCAACTGCTTTTGGCCAGCTAGTGAGCTGTATAAATGGCTTGTGAACGCGTGCATGTAGAGGAGTGAGTAGGGTATGTGGCAGCAGAGATATACGGCTATAAACCGCGAAGCAATTTGAAGGTATTGTGAGTGGCATCAATTACATCGTCTAGTGTTTGTGGCATAACGATTCTCGTTAGTATAGTGGTTAGTATACCCGCCTGTCACGCGGGTGACCCGGGTTCAATTCCCGGACGGGAAGGTGTTTTTGATCTCGTTCGCAAACTTGTTTCTGGGAGTTTCTCGAGCATTTGGCGACACTCACAAACACTTCGCATCATCAAGACCACGAATAGCTGGTGAAGAAGTCACTTAAGGACCAGTTCAAAGCAATACACTTATATACTGAAGTCAAGAACTGTTTCTGATGGAGCTTGACTCCGGATCCTTCCGGCTGACGTCAAGACTATTAAAAAGGCCTTTGAGCCTTTCTATTCCCTAAGTGTGTCATCTAACTCTATCAAATCCAGTGTGACTCGGCACTGGTTGATCTGACAGGCAACTGCTTTTGGCCAGCTAGTGAGCTGTATAAATGGCTTGTGAACGCGTGCATGTAGAGGAGTGAGTAGGGTATGTGGCAGCAGAGATATACGGCTATAAACCGCGAAGCAATTTGAAGGTATTGTGAGTGGCATCAATTACATCGTCTAGTGTTTGTGGCATAACGATTCTCGTTAGTATAGTGGTTAGTATACCCGCCTGTCACGCGGGTGACCCGGGTTCAATTCCCGGACGGGAAGGTGTTTTTGATCTCGTTCGCAAACTTGTTTCTGGGAGTTTCTCGAGCATTTGGCGACACTCACAAACACTTCGCATCATCAAGACCACGAATAGCTGGTGAAGAAGTCACTTAAGGACCAGTTCAAAGCAATACACTTATATACTGAAGTCAAGAACTGTTTCTGATGGAGCTTGACTCCGGATCCTTCCGGCTGACGTCAAGACTATTAAAAAGGCCTTTGAGCCTTTCTATTCCCTAAGTGTGTCATCTAACTCTATCAAAACCAGTGTGACTCGGCACTGGTTGATCTGACAGGCAACTGCTTTTGGCCAGCTAGTGAGCTGTATAAATGGCTTGTGAACGCGTGCATGTAGAGGAGTGAGTAGGGTATGTGGCAGCAGAGATATACGGCTATAAACCGCGAAGCAATTTGAAGGTATTGTGAGTGGCATCAATTACATCGTCTAGTGTTTGTGGCATAACGATTCTCGTTAGTATAGTGGTTAGTATACCCGCCTGTCACGCGGGTGACCCGGGTTCAATTCCCGGACGGGAAGGTGTTTTTGATCTCGTTCGCAAACTTGTTTCTGGGAGTTTCTCGAGCATTTGGCGACACTCACAAACACTTCGCATCATCAAGACCACGAATAGCTGGTGAAGAAGTCACTTAAGGACCAGTTCAAAGCAATACACTTATATACTGAAGTCAAGAACTGTTTCTGATGGAGCTTGACTCCGGATCCTTCCGGCTGACGTCAAGACTATTAAAAAGGCCTTTGAGCCTTTCTATTCCCTAAGTGTGTCATCTAACTCTATCAAAACCAGTGTGACTCGGCACTGGTTGATCTGACAGGCAACTGCTTTTGGCCAGCTAGTGAGCTGTATAAATGGCTTGTGAACGCGTGCATGTAGAGGAGTGAGTAGGGTATGTGGCAGCAGAGATATACGGCTATAAACCGCGAAGCAATTTGAAGGTATTGTGAGTGGCATCAATTACATCGTCTAGTGTTTGTGGCATAACGATTCTCGTTAGTATAGTGGTTAGTATACCCGCCTGTCACGCGGGTGACCCGGGTTCAATTCCCGGACGGGAAGGTGTTTTTGATCTCGTTCGCAAACTTGTTTCTGGGAGTTTCTCGAGCATTTGGCGACACTCACAAACACTTCGCATCATCAAGACCACGAATAGCTGGTGAAGAAGTCACTTAAGGACCAGTTCAAAGCAATACACTTATATACTGAAGTCAAGAACTGTTTCTGATGGAGCTTGACTCCGGATCCTTCCGGCTGACGTCAAGACTATTAAAAAGGCCTTTGAGCCTTTCTATTCCCTAAGTGTGTCATCTAACTCTATCAAAACCAGTGTGACTCGGCACTGGTTGATCTGACAGGCAACTGCTTTTGGCCAGCTAGTGAGCTGTATAAATGGCTTGTGAACGCGTGCATGTAGAGGAGTGAGTAGGGTATGTGGCAGCAGAGATATACGGCTATAAACCGCGAAGCAATTTGAAGGTATTGTGAGTGGCATCAATTACATCGTCTAGTGTTTGTGGCATAACGATTCTCGTTAGTATAGTGGTTAGTATACCCGCCTGTCACGCGGGTGACCCGGGTTCAATTCCCGGACGGGAAGGTGTTTTTGATCTCGTTCGCAAACTTGTTTCTGGGAGTTTCTCGAGCATTTGGCGACACTCACAAACACTTCGCATCATCAAGACCACGAATAGCTGGTGAAGAAGTCACTTAAGGACCAGTTCAAAGCAATACACTTATATACTGAAGTCAAGAACTGTTTCTGATGGAGCTTGACTCCGGATCCTTCCGGCTGACGTCAAGACTATTAAAAAGGCCTTTGAGCCTTTCTATTCCCTAAGTGTGTCATCTAACTCTATCAAAACCAGTGTGACTCGGCACTGGTTGATCTGACAGGCAACTGCTTTTGGCCAGCTAGTGAGCTGTATAAATGGCTTGTGAACGCGTGCATGTAGAGGAGTGAGTAGGGTATGTGGCAGCAGAGATATACGGCTATAAACCGCGAAGCAATTTGAAGGTATTGTGAGTGGCATCAATTACATCGTCTAGTGTTTGTGGCATAACGATTCTCGTTAGTATAGTGGTTAGTATACCCGCCTGTCACGCGGGTGACCCGGGTTCAATTCCCGGACGGGAAGGTGTTTTTGATCTCGTTCGCAAACTTGTTTCTGGGAGTTTCTCGAGCATTTGGCGACACTCACAAACACTTCGCATCATCAAGACCACGAATAGCTGGTGAAGAAGTCACTTAAGGACCAGTTCAAAGCAATACACTTATATACTGAAGTCAAGAACTGTTTCTGATGGAGCTTGACTCCGGATCCTTCCGGCTGACGTCAAGACTATTAAAAAGGCCTTTGAGCCTTTCTATTCCCTAAGTGTGTCATCTAACTCTATCAAAACCAGTGTGACTCGGCACTGGTTGATCTGACAGGCAACTGCTTTTGGCCAGCTAGTGAGCTGTATAAATGGCTTGTGAACGCGTGCATGTAGAGGAGTGAGTAGGGTATGTGGCAGCAGAGATATACGGCTATAAACCGCGAAGCAATTTGAAGGTATTGTGAGTGGCATCAATTACATCGTCTAGTGTTTGTGGCATAACGATTCTCGTTAGTATAGTGGTTAGTATACCCGCCTGTCACGCGGGTGACCCGGGTTCAATTCCCGGACGGGAAGGTGTTTTTGATCTCGTTCGCAAACTTGTTTCTGGGAGTTTCTCGAGCATTTGGCGACACTCACAAACACTTCGCATCATCAAGACCACGAATAGCTGGTGAAGAAGTCACTTAAGGACCAGTTCAAAGCAATACACTTATATACTGAAGTCAAGAACTGTTTCTGATGGAGCTTGACTCCGGATCCTTCCGGCTGACGTCAAGACTATTAAAAAGGCCTTTGAGCCTTTCTATTCCCTAAGTGTGTCATCTAACTCTATCAAAACCAGTGTGACTCGGCACTGGTTGATCTGACAGGCAACTGCTTTTGGCCAGCTAGTGAGCTGTATAAATGGCTTGTGAACGCGTGCATGTAGAGGAGTGAGTAGGGTATGTGGCAGCAGAGATATACGGCTATAAACCGCGAAGCAATTTGAAGGTATTGTGAGTGGCATCAATTACATCGTCTAGTGTTTGTGGCATAACGATTCTCGTTAGTATAGTGGTTAGTATACCCGCCTGTCACGCGGGTGACCCGGGTTCAATTCCCGGACGGGAAGGTGTTTTTGATCTCGTTCGCAAACTTGTTTCTGGGAGTTTCTCGAGCATTTGGCGACACTCACAAACACTTCGCATCATCAAGACCACGAATAGCTGGTGAAGAAGTCACTTAAGGACCAGTTCAAAGCAATACACTTATATACTGAAGTCAAGAACTGTTTCTGATGGAGCTTGACTCCGGATCCTTCCGGCTGACGTCAAGACTATTAAAAAGGCCTTTGAGCCTTTCTATTCCCTAAGTGTGTCATCTAACTCTATCAAACCAGTGTGACTCGGCACTGGTTGATCTGACAGGCAACTGCTTTTGGCCAGCTAGTGAGCTGTATAAATGGCTTGTGAACGCGTGCATGTAGAGGAGTGAGTAGGGTATGTGGCAGCAGAGATATACGGCTATAAACCGCGAAGCAATTTGAAGGTATTGTGAGTGGCATCAATTACATCGTCTAGTGTTTGTGGCATAACGATTCTCGTTAGTATAGTGGTTAGTATACCCGCCTGTCACGCGGGTGACCCGGGTTCAATTCCCGGACGGGAAGGTGTTTTTGATCTCGTTCGCAAACTTGTTTCTGGGAGTTTCTCGAGCATTTGGCGACACTCACAAACACTTCGCATCATCAAGACCACGAATAGCTGGTGAAGAAGTCACTTAAGGACCAGTTCAAAGCAATACACTTATATACTGAAGTCAAGAACTGTTTCTGATGGAGCTTGACTCCGGATCCTTCCGGCTGACGTCAAGACTATTAAAAAGGCCTTTGAGCCTTTCTATTCCCTAAGTGTGTCATCTAACTCTATCAAACCAGTGTGACTCGGCACTGGTTGATCTGACAGGCAACTGCTTTTGGCCAGCTAGTGAGCTGTATAAATGGCTTGTGAACGCGTGCATGTAGAGGAGTGAGTAGGGTATGTGGCAGCAGAGATATACGGCTATAAACCGCGAAGCAATTTGAAGGTATTGTGAGTGGCATCAATTACATCGTCTAGTGTTTGTGGCATAACGATTCTCGTTAGTATAGTGGTTAGTATACCCGCCTGTCACGCGGGTGACCCGGGTTCAATTCCCGGACGGGAAGGTGTTTTTGATCTCGTTCGCAAACTTGTTTCTGGGAGTTTCTCGAGCATTTGGCGACACTCACAAACACTTCGCATCATCAAGACCACGAATAGCTGGTGAAGAAGTCACTTAAGGACCAGTTCAAAGCAATACACTTATATACTGAAGTCAAGAACTGTTTCTGATGGAGCTTGACTCCGGATCCTTCCGGCTGACGTCAAGACTATTAAAAAGGCCTTTGAGCCTTTCTATTCCCTAAGTGTGTCATCTAACTCTATCAAAACCAGTGTGACTCGGCACTGGTTGATCTGACAGGCAACTGCTTTTGGCCAGCTAGTGAGCTGTATAAATGGCTTGTGAACGCGTGCATGTAGAGGAGTGAGTAGGGTATGTGGCAGCAGAGATATACGGCTATAAACCGCGAAGCAATTTGAAGGTATTGTGAGTGGCATCAATTACATCGTCTAGTGTTTGTGGCATAACGATTCTCGTTAGTATAGTGGTTAGTATACCCGCCTGTCACGCGGGTGACCCGGGTTCAATTCCCGGACGGGAAGGTGTTTTTGATCTCGTTCGCAAACTTGTTTCTGGGAGTTTCTCGAGCATTTGGCGACACTCACAAACACTTCGCATCATCAAGACCACGAATAGCTGGTGAAGAAGTCACTTAAGGACCAGTTCAAAGCAATACACTTATATACTGAAGTCAAGAACTGTTTCTGATGGAGCTTGACTCCGGATCCTTCCGGCTGACGTCAAGACTATTAAAAAGGCCTTTGAGCCTTTCTATTCCCTAAGTGTGTCATCTAACTCTATCAAAACCAGTGTGACTCGGCACTGGTTGATCTGACAGGCAACTGCTTTTGGCCAGCTAGTGAGCTGTATAAATGGCTTGTGAACGCGTGCATGTAGAGGAGTGAGTAGGGTATGTGGCAGCAGAGATATACGGCTATAAACCGCGAAGCAATTTGAAGGTATTGTGAGTGGCATCAATTACATCGTCTAGTGTTTGTGGCATAACGATTCTCGTTAGTATAGTGGTTAGTATACCCGCCTGTCACGCGGGTGACCCGGGTTCAATTCCCGGACGGGAAGGTGTTTTTGATCTCGTTCGCAAACTTGTTTCTGGGAGTTTCTCGAGCATTTGGCGACACTCACAAACACTTCGCATCATCAAGACCACGAATAGCTGGTGAAGAAGTCACTTAAGGACCAGTTCAAAGCAATACACTTATATACTGAAGTCAAGAACTGTTTCTGATGGAGCTTGACTCCGGATCCTTCCGGCTGACGTCAAGACTATTAAAAAGGCCTTTGAGCCTTTCTATTCCCTAAGTGTGTCATCTAACTCTATCAAAACCAGTGTGACTCGGCACTGGTTGATCTGACAGGCAACTGCTTTTGGCCAGCTAGTGAGCTGTATAAATGGCTTGTGAACGCGTGCATGTAGAGGAGTGAGTAGGGTATGTGGCAGCAGAGATATACGGCTATAAACCGCGAAGCAATTTGAAGGTATTGTGAGTGGCATCAATTACATCGTCTAGTGTTTGTGGCATAACGATTCTCGTTAGTATAGTGGTTAGTATACCCGCCTGTCACGCGGGTGACCCGGGTTCAATTCCCGGACGGGAAGGTGTTTTTGATCTCGTTCGCAAACTTGTTTCTGGGAGTTTCTCGAGCATTTGGCGACACTCACAAACACTTCGCATCATCAAGACCACGAATAGCTGGTGAAGAAGTCACTTAAGGACCAGTTCAAAGCAATACACTTATATACTGAAGTCAAGAACTGTTTCTGATGGAGCTTGACTCCGGATCCTTCCGGCTGACGTCAAGACTATTAAAAAGGCCTTTGAGCCTTTCTATTCCCTAAGTGTGTCATCTAACTCTATCAAACCAGTGTGACTCGGCACTGGTTGATCTGACAGGCAACTGCTTTTGGCCAGCTAGTGAGCTGTATAAATGGCTTGTGAACGCGTGCATGTAGAGGAGTGAGTAGGGTATGTGGCAGCAGAGATATACGGCTATAAACCGCGAAGCAATTTGAAGGTATTGTGAGTGGCATCAATTACATCGTCTAGTGTTTGTGGCATAACGATTCTCGTTAGTATAGTGGTTAGTATACCCGCCTGTCACGCGGGTGACCCGGGTTCAATTCCCGGACGGGAAGGTGTTTTTGATCTCGTTCGCAAACTTGTTTCTGGGAGTTTCTCGAGCATTTGGCGACACTCACAAACACTTCGCATCATCAAGACCACGAATAGCTGGTGAAGAAGTCACTTAAGGACCAGTTCAAAGCAATACACTTATATACTGAAGTCAAGAACTGTTTCTGATGGAGCTTGACTCCGGATCCTTCCGGCTGACGTCAAGACTATTAAAAAGGCCTTTGAGCCTTTCTATTCCCTAAGTGTGTCATCTAACTCTATCAAAACCAGTGTGACTCGGCACTGGTTGATCTGACAGGCAACTGCTTTTGGCCAGCTAGTGAGCTGTATAAATGGCTTGTGAACGCGTGCATGTAGAGGAGTGAGTAGGGTATGTGGCAGCAGAGATATACGGCTATAAACCGCGAAGCAATTTGAAGGTATTGTGAGTGGCATCAATTACATCGTCTAGTGTTTGTGGCATAACGATTCTCGTTAGTATAGTGGTTAGTATACCCGCCTGTCACGCGGGTGACCCGGGTTCAATTCCCGGACGGGAAGGTGTTTTTGATCTCGTTCGCAAACTTGTTTCTGGGAGTTTCTCGAGCATTTGGCGACACTCACAAACACTTCGCATCATCAAGACCACGAATAGCTGGTGAAGAAGTCACTTAAGGACCAGTTCAAAGCAATACACTTATATACTGAAGTCAAGAACTGTTTCTGATGGAGCTTGACTCCGGATCCTTCCGGCTGACGTCAAGACTATTAAAAAGGCCTTTGAGCCTTTCTATTCCCTAAGTGTGTCATCTAACTCTATCAAAACCAGTGTGACTCGGCACTGGTTGATCTGACAGGCAACTGCTTTTGGCCAGCTAGTGAGCTGTATAAATGGCTTGTGAACGCGTGCATGTAGAGGAGTGAGTAGGGTATGTGGCAGCAGAGATATACGGCTATAAACCGCGAAGCAATTTGAAGGTATTGTGAGTGGCATCAATTACATCGTCTAGTGTTTGTGGCATAACGATTCTCGTTAGTATAGTGGTTAGTATACCCGCCTGTCACGCGGGTGACCCGGGTTCAATTCCCGGACGGGAAGGTGTTTTTGATCTCGTTCGCAAACTTGTTTCTGGGAGTTTCTCGAGCATTTGGCGACACTCACAAACACTTCGCATCATCAAGACCACGAATAGCTGGTGAAGAAGTCACTTAAGGACCAGTTCAAAGCAATACACTTATATACTGAAGTCAAGAACTGTTTCTGATGGAGCTTGACTCCGGATCCTTCCGGCTGACGTCAAGACTATTAAAAAGGCCTTTGAGCCTTTCTATTCCCTAAGTGTGTCATCTAACTCTATCAAAACCAGTGTGACTCGGCACTGGTTGATCTGACAGGCAACTGCTTTTGGCCAGCTAGTGAGCTGTATAAATGGCTTGTGAACGCGTGCATGTAGAGGAGTGAGTAGGGTATGTGGCAGCAGAGATATACGGCTATAAACCGCGAAGCAATTTGAAGGTATTGTGAGTGGCATCAATTACATCGTCTAGTGTTTGTGGCATAACGATTCTCGTTAGTATAGTGGTTAGTATACCCGCCTGTCACGCGGGTGACCCGGGTTCAATTCCCGGACGGGAAGGTGTTTTTGATCTCGTTCGCAAACTTGTTTCTGGGAGTTTCTCGAGCATTTGGCGACACTCACAAACACTTCGCATCATCAAGACCACGAATAGCTGGTGAAGAAGTCACTTAAGGACCAGTTCAAAGCAATACACTTATATACTGAAGTCAAGAACTGTTTCTGATGGAGCTTGACTCCGGATCCTTCCGGCTGACGTCAAGACTATTAAAAAGGCCTTTGAGCCTTTCTATTCCCTAAGTGTGTCATCTAACTCTATCAAACCAGTGTGACTCGGCACTGGTTGATCTGACAGGCAACTGCTTTTGGCCAGCTAGTGAGCTGTATAAATGGCTTGTGAACGCGTGCATGTAGAGGAGTGAGTAGGGTATGTGGCAGCAGAGATATACGGCTATAAACCGCGAAGCAATTTGAAGGTATTGTGAGTGGCATCAATTACATCGTCTAGTGTTTGTGGCATAACGATTCTCGTTAGTATAGTGGTTAGTATACCCGCCTGTCACGCGGGTGACCCGGGTTCAATTCCCGGACGGGAAGGTGTTTTTGATCTCGTTCGCAAACTTGTTTCTGGGAGTTTCTCGAGCATTTGGCGACACTCACAAACACTTCGCATCATCAAGACCACGAATAGCTGGTGAAGAAGTCACTTAAGGACCAGTTCAAAGCAATACACTTATATACTGAAGTCAAGAACTGTTTCTGATGGAGCTTGACTCCGGATCCTTCCGGCTGACGTCAAGACTATTAAAAAGGCCTTTGAGCCTTTCTATTCCCTAAGTGTGTCATCTAACTCTATCAAAACCAGTGTGACTCGGCACTGGTTGATCTGACAGGCAACTGCTTTTGGCCAGCTAGTGAGCTGTATAAATGGCTTGTGAACGCGTGCATGTAGAGGAGTGAGTAGGGTATGTGGCAGCAGAGATATACGGCTATAAACCGCGAAGCAATTTGAAGGTATTGTGAGTGGCATCAATTACATCGTCTAGTGTTTGTGGCATAACGATTCTCGTTAGTATAGTGGTTAGTATACCCGCCTGTCACGCGGGTGACCCGGGTTCAATTCCCGGACGGGAAGGTGTTTTTGATCTCGTTCGCAAACTTGTTTCTGGGAGTTTCTCGAGCATTTGGCGACACTCACAAACACTTCGCATCATCAAGACCACGAATAGCTGGTGAAGAAGTCACTTAAGGACCAGTTCAAAGCAATACACTTATATACTGAAGTCAAGAACTGTTTCTGATGGAGCTTGACTCCGGATCCTTCCGGCTGACGTCAAGACTATTAAAAAGGCCTTTGAGCCTTTCTATTCCCTAAGTGTGTCATCTAACTCTATCAAACCAGTGTGACTCGGCACTGGTTGATCTGACAGGCAACTGCTTTTGGCCAGCTAGTGAGCTGTATAAATGGCTTGTGAACGCGTGCATGTAGAGGAGTGAGTAGGGTATGTGGCAGCAGAGATATACGGCTATAAACCGCGAAGCAATTTGAAGGTATTGTGAGTGGCATCAATTACATCGTCTAGTGTTTGTGGCATAACGATTCTCGTTAGTATAGTGGTTAGTATACCCGCCTGTCACGCGGGTGACCCGGGTTCAATTCCCGGACGGGAAGGTGTTTTTGATCTCGTTCGCAAACTTGTTTCTGGGAGTTTCTCGAGCATTTGGCGACACTCACAAACACTTCGCATCATCAAGACCACGAATAGCTGGTGAAGAAGTCACTTAAGGACCAGTTCAAAGCAATACACTTATATACTGAAGTCAAGAACTGTTTCTGATGGAGCTTGACTCCGGATCCTTCCGGCTGACGTCAAGACTATTAAAAAGGCCTTTGAGCCTTTCTATTCCCTAAGTGTGTCATCTAACTCTATCAAAACCAGTGTGACTCGGCACTGGTTGATCTGACAGGCAACTGCTTTTGGCCAGCTAGTGAGCTGTATAAATGGCTTGTGAACGCGTGCATGTAGAGGAGTGAGTAGGGTATGTGGCAGCAGAGATATACGGCTATAAACCGCGAAGCAATTTGAAGGTATTGTGAGTGGCATCAATTACATCGTCTAGTGTTTGTGGCATAACGATTCTCGTTAGTATAGTGGTTAGTATACCCGCCTGTCACGCGGGTGACCCGGGTTCAATTCCCGGACGGGAAGGTGTTTTTGATCTCGTTCGCAAACTTGTTTCTGGGAGTTTCTCGAGCATTTGGCGACACTCACAAACACTTCGCATCATCAAGACCACGAATAGCTGGTGAAGAAGTCACTTAAGGACCAGTTCAAAGCAATACACTTATATACTGAAGTCAAGAACTGTTTCTGATGGAGCTTGACTCCGGATCCTTCCGGCTGACGTCAAGACTATTAAAAAGGCCTTTGAGCCTTTCTATTCCCTAAGTGTGTCATCTAACTCTATCAAAACCAGTGTGACTCGGCACTGGTTGATCTGACAGGCAACTGCTTTTGGCCAGCTAGTGAGCTGTATAAATGGCTTGTGAACGCGTGCATGTAGAGGAGTGAGTAGGGTATGTGGCAGCAGAGATATACGGCTATAAACCGCGAAGCAATTTGAAGGTATTGTGAGTGGCATCAATTACATCGTCTAGTGTTTGTGGCATAACGATTCTCGTTAGTATAGTGGTTAGTATACCCGCCTGTCACGCGGGTGACCCGGGTTCAATTCCCGGACGGGAAGGTGTTTTTGATCTCGTTCGCAAACTTGTTTCTGGGAGTTTCTCGAGCATTTGGCGACACTCACAAACACTTCGCATCATCAAGACCACGAATAGCTGGTGAAGAAGTCACTTAAGGACCAGTTCAAAGCAATACACTTATATACTGAAGTCAAGAACTGTTTCTGATGGAGCTTGACTCCGGATCCTTCCGGCTGACGTCAAGACTATTAAAAAGGCCTTTGAGCCTTTCTATTCCCTAAGTGTGTCATCTAACTCTATCAAAACCAGTGTGACTCGGCACTGGTTGATCTGACAGGCAACTGCTTTTGGCCAGCTAGTGAGCTGTATAAATGGCTTGTGAACGCGTGCATGTAGAGGAGTGAGTAGGGTATGTGGCAGCAGAGATATACGGCTATAAACCGCGAAGCAATTTGAAGGTATTGTGAGTGGCATCAATTACATCGTCTAGTGTTTGTGGCATAACGATTCTCGTTAGTATAGTGGTTAGTATACCCGCCTGTCACGCGGGTGACCCGGGTTCAATTCCCGGACGGGAAGGTGTTTTTGATCTCGTTCGCAAACTTGTTTCTGGGAGTTTCTCGAGCATTTGGCGACACTCACAAACACTTCGCATCATCAAGACCACGAATAGCTGGTGAAGAAGTCACTTAAGGACCAGTTCAAAGCAATACACTTATATACTGAAGTCAAGAACTGTTTCTGATGGAGCTTGACTCCGGATCCTTCCGGCTGACGTCAAGACTATTAAAAAGGCCTTTGAGCCTTTCTATTCCCTAAGTGTGTCATCTAACTCTATCAAACCAGTGTGACTCGGCACTGGTTGATCTGACAGGCAACTGCTTTTGGCCAGCTAGTGAGCTGTATAAATGGCTTGTGAACGCGTGCATGTAGAGGAGTGAGTAGGGTATGTGGCAGCAGAGATATACGGCTATAAACCGCGAAGCAATTTGAAGGTATTGTGAGTGGCATCAATTACATCGTCTAGTGTTTGTGGCATAACGATTCTCGTTAGTATAGTGGTTAGTATACCCGCCTGTCACGCGGGTGACCCGGGTTCAATTCCCGGACGGGAAGGTGTTTTTGATCTCGTTCGCAAACTTGTTTCTGGGAGTTTCTCGAGCATTTGGCGACACTCACAAACACTTCGCATCATCAAGACCACGAATAGCTGGTGAAGAAGTCACTTAAGGACCAGTTCAAAGCAATACACTTATATACTGAAGTCAAGAACTGTTTCTGATGGAGCTTGACTCCGGATCCTTCCGGCTGACGTCAAGACTATTAAAAAGGCCTTTGAGCCTTTCTATTCCCTAAGTGTGTCATCTAACTCTATCAAACCAGTGTGACTCGGCACTGGTTGATCTGACAGGCAACTGCTTTTGGCCAGCTAGTGAGCTGTATAAATGGCTTGTGAACGCGTGCATGTAGAGGAGTGAGTAGGGTATGTGGCAGCAGAGATATACGGCTATAAACCGCGAAGCAATTTGAAGGTATTGTGAGTGGCATCAATTACATCGTCTAGTGTTTGTGGCATAACGATTCTCGTTAGTATAGTGGTTAGTATACCCGCCTGTCACGCGGGTGACCCGGGTTCAATTCCCGGACGGGAAGGTGTTTTTGATCTCGTTCGCAAACTTGTTTCTGGGAGTTTCTCGAGCATTTGGCGACACTCACAAACACTTCGCATCATCAAGACCACGAATAGCTGGTGAAGAAGTCACTTAAGGACCAGTTCAAAGCAATACACTTATATACTGAAGTCAAGAACTGTTTCTGATGGAGCTTGACTCCGGATCCTTCCGGCTGACGTCAAGACTATTAAAAAGGCCTTTGAGCCTTTCTATTCCCTAAGTGTGTCATCTAACTCTATCAAAACCAGTGTGACTCGGCACTGGTTGATCTGACAGGCAACTGCTTTTGGCCAGCTAGTGAGCTGTATAAATGGCTTGTGAACGCGTGCATGTAGAGGAGTGAGTAGGGTATGTGGCAGCAGAGATATACGGCTATAAACCGCGAAGCAATTTGAAGGTATTGTGAGTGGCATCAATTACATCGTCTAGTGTTTGTGGCATAACGATTCTCGTTAGTATAGTGGTTAGTATACCCGCCTGTCACGCGGGTGACCCGGGTTCAATTCCCGGACGGGAAGGTGTTTTTGATCTCGTTCGCAAACTTGTTTCTGGGAGTTTCTCGAGCATTTGGCGACACTCACAAACACTTCGCATCATCAAGACCACGAATAGCTGGTGAAGAAGTCACTTAAGGACCAGTTCAAAGCAATACACTTATATACTGAAGTCAAGAACTGTTTCTGATGGAGCTTGACTCCGGATCCTTCCGGCTGACGTCAAGACTATTAAAAAGGCCTTTGAGCCTTTCTATTCCCTAAGTGTGTCATCTAACTCTATCAAACCAGTGTGACTCGGCACTGGTTGATCTGACAGGCAACTGCTTTTGGCCAGCTAGTGAGCTGTATAAATGGCTTGTGAACGCGTGCATGTAGAGGAGTGAGTAGGGTATGTGGCAGCAGAGATATACGGCTATAAACCGCGAAGCAATTTGAAGGTATTGTGAGTGGCATCAATTACATCGTCTAGTGTTTGTGGCATAACGATTCTCGTTAGTATAGTGGTTAGTATACCCGCCTGTCACGCGGGTGACCCGGGTTCAATTCCCGGACGGGAAGGTGTTTTTGATCTCGTTCGCAAACTTGTTTCTGGGAGTTTCTCGAGCATTTGGCGACACTCACAAACACTTCGCATCATCAAGACCACGAATAGCTGGTGAAGAAGTCACTTAAGGACCAGTTCAAAGCAATACACTTATATACTGAAGTCAAGAACTGTTTCTGATGGAGCTTGACTCCGGATCCTTCCGGCTGACGTCAAGACTATTAAAAAGGCCTTTGAGCCTTTCTATTCCCTAAGTGTGTCATCTAACTCTATCAAACCAGTGTGACTCGGCACTGGTTGATCTGACAGGCAACTGCTTTTGGCCAGCTAGTGAGCTGTATAAATGGCTTGTGAACGCGTGCATGTAGAGGAGTGAGTAGGGTATGTGGCAGCAGAGATATACGGCTATAAACCGCGAAGCAATTTGAAGGTATTGTGAGTGGCATCAATTACATCGTCTAGTGTTTGTGGCATAACGATTCTCGTTAGTATAGTGGTTAGTATACCCGCCTGTCACGCGGGTGACCCGGGTTCAATTCCCGGACGGGAAGGTGTTTTTGATCTCGTTCGCAAACTTGTTTCTGGGAGTTTCTCGAGCATTTGGCGACACTCACAAACACTTCGCATCATCAAGACCACGAATAGCTGGTGAAGAAGTCACTTAAGGACCAGTTCAAAGCAATACACTTATATACTGAAGTCAAGAACTGTTTCTGATGGAGCTTGACTCCGGATCCTTCCGGCTGACGTCAAGACTATTAAAAAGGCCTTTGAGCCTTTCTATTCCCTAAGTGTGTCATCTAACTCTATCAAACCAGTGTGACTCGGCACTGGTTGATCTGACAGGCAACTGCTTTTGGCCAGCTAGTGAGCTGTATAAATGGCTTGTGAACGCGTGCATGTAGAGGAGTGAGTAGGGTATGTGGCAGCAGAGATATACGGCTATAAACCGCGAAGCAATTTGAAGGTATTGTGAGTGGCATCAATTACATCGTCTAGTGTTTGTGGCATAACGATTCTCGTTAGTATAGTGGTTAGTATACCCGCCTGTCACGCGGGTGACCCGGGTTCAATTCCCGGACGGGAAGGTGTTTTTGATCTCGTTCGCAAACTTGTTTCTGGGAGTTTCTCGAGCATTTGGCGACACTCACAAACACTTCGCATCATCAAGACCACGAATAGCTGGTGAAGAAGTCACTTAAGGACCAGTTCAAAGCAATACACTTATATACTGAAGTCAAGAACTGTTTCTGATGGAGCTTGACTCCGGATCCTTCCGGCTGACGTCAAGACTATTAAAAAGGCCTTTGAGCCTTTCTATTCCCTAAGTGTGTCATCTAACTCTATCAAAACCAGTGTGACTCGGCACTGGTTGATCTGACAGGCAACTGCTTTTGGCCAGCTAGTGAGCTGTATAAATGGCTTGTGAACGCGTGCATGTAGAGGAGTGAGTAGGGTATGTGGCAGCAGAGATATACGGCTATAAACCGCGAAGCAATTTGAAGGTATTGTGAGTGGCATCAATTACATCGTCTAGTGTTTGTGGCATAACGATTCTCGTTAGTATAGTGGTTAGTATACCCGCCTGTCACGCGGGTGACCCGGGTTCAATTCCCGGACGGGAAGGTGTTTTTGATCTCGTTCGCAAACTTGTTTCTGGGAGTTTCTCGAGCATTTGGCGACACTCACAAACACTTCGCATCATCAAGACCACGAATAGCTGGTGAAGAAGTCACTTAAGGACCAGTTCAAAGCAATACACTTATATACTGAAGTCAAGAACTGTTTCTGATGGAGCTTGACTCCGGATCCTTCCGGCTGACGTCAAGACTATTAAAAAGGCCTTTGAGCCTTTCTATTCCCTAAGTGTGTCATCTAACTCTATCAAACCAGTGTGACTCGGCACTGGTTGATCTGACAGGCAACTGCTTTTGGCCAGCTAGTGAGCTGTATAAATGGCTTGTGAACGCGTGCATGTAGAGGAGTGAGTAGGGTATGTGGCAGCAGAGATATACGGCTATAAACCGCGAAGCAATTTGAAGGTATTGTGAGTGGCATCAATTACATCGTCTAGTGTTTGTGGCATAACGATTCTCGTTAGTATAGTGGTTAGTATACCCGCCTGTCACGCGGGTGACCCGGGTTCAATTCCCGGACGGGAAGGTGTTTTTGATCTCGTTCGCAAACTTGTTTCTGGGAGTTTCTCGAGCATTTGGCGACACTCACAAACACTTCGCATCATCAAGACCACGAATAGCTGGTGAAGAAGTCACTTAAGGACCAGTTCAAAGCAATACACTTATATACTGAAGTCAAGAACTGTTTCTGATGGAGCTTGACTCCGGATCCTTCCGGCTGACGTCAAGACTATTAAAAAGGCCTTTGAGCCTTTCTATTCCCTAAGTGTGTCATCTAACTCTATCAAACCAGTGTGACTCGGCACTGGTTGATCTGACAGGCAACTGCTTTTGGCCAGCTAGTGAGCTGTATAAATGGCTTGTGAACGCGTGCATGTAGAGGAGTGAGTAGGGTATGTGGCAGCAGAGATATACGGCTATAAACCGCGAAGCAATTTGAAGGTATTGTGAGTGGCATCAATTACATCGTCTAGTGTTTGTGGCATAACGATTCTCGTTAGTATAGTGGTTAGTATACCCGCCTGTCACGCGGGTGACCCGGGTTCAATTCCCGGACGGGAAGGTGTTTTTGATCTCGTTCGCAAACTTGTTTCTGGGAGTTTCTCGAGCATTTGGCGACACTCACAAACACTTCGCATCATCAAGACCACGAATAGCTGGTGAAGAAGTCACTTAAGGACCAGTTCAAAGCAATACACTTATATACTGAAGTCAAGAACTGTTTCTGATGGAGCTTGACTCCGGATCCTTCCGGCTGACGTCAAGACTATTAAAAAGGCCTTTGAGCCTTTCTATTCCCTAAGTGTGTCATCTAACTCTATCAAACCAGTGTGACTCGGCACTGGTTGATCTGACAGGCAACTGCTTTTGGCCAGCTAGTGAGCTGTATAAATGGCTTGTGAACGCGTGCATGTAGAGGAGTGAGTAGGGTATGTGGCAGCAGAGATATACGGCTATAAACCGCGAAGCAATTTGAAGGTATTGTGAGTGGCATCAATTACATCGTCTAGTGTTTGTGGCATAACGATTCTCGTTAGTATAGTGGTTAGTATACCCGCCTGTCACGCGGGTGACCCGGGTTCAATTCCCGGACGGGAAGGTGTTTTTGATCTCGTTCGCAAACTTGTTTCTGGGAGTTTCTCGAGCATTTGGCGACACTCACAAACACTTCGCATCATCAAGACCACGAATAGCTGGTGAAGAAGTCACTTAAGGACCAGTTCAAAGCAATACACTTATATACTGAAGTCAAGAACTGTTTCTGATGGAGCTTGACTCCGGATCCTTCCGGCTGACGTCAAGACTATTAAAAAGGCCTTTGAGCCTTTCTATTCCCTAAGTGTGTCATCTAACTCTATCAAACCAGTGTGACTCGGCACTGGTTGATCTGACAGGCAACTGCTTTTGGCCAGCTAGTGAGCTGTATAAATGGCTTGTGAACGCGTGCATGTAGAGGAGTGAGTAGGGTATGTGGCAGCAGAGATATACGGCTATAAACCGCGAAGCAATTTGAAGGTATTGTGAGTGGCATCAATTACATCGTCTAGTGTTTGTGGCATAACGATTCTCGTTAGTATAGTGGTTAGTATACCCGCCTGTCACGCGGGTGACCCGGGTTCAATTCCCGGACGGGAAGGTGTTTTTGATCTCGTTCGCAAACTTGTTTCTGGGAGTTTCTCGAGCATTTGGCGACACTCACAAACACTTCGCATCATCAAGACCACGAATAGCTGGTGAAGAAGTCACTTAAGGACCAGTTCAAAGCAATACACTTATATACTGAAGTCAAGAACTGTTTCTGATGGAGCTTGACTCCGGATCCTTCCGGCTGACGTCAAGACTATTAAAAAGGCCTTTGAGCCTTTCTATTCCCTAAGTGTGTCATCTAACTCTATCAAAACCAGTGTGACTCGGCACTGGTTGATCTGACAGGCAACTGCTTTTGGCCAGCTAGTGAGCTGTATAAATGGCTTGTGAACGCGTGCATGTAGAGGAGTGAGTAGGGTATGTGGCAGCAGAGATATACGGCTATAAACCGCGAAGCAATTTGAAGGTATTGTGAGTGGCATCAATTACATCGTCTAGTGTTTGTGGCATAACGATTCTCGTTAGTATAGTGGTTAGTATACCCGCCTGTCACGCGGGTGACCCGGGTTCAATTCCCGGACGGGAAGGTGTTTTTGATCTCGTTCGCAAACTTGTTTCTGGGAGTTTCTCGAGCATTTGGCGACACTCACAAACACTTCGCATCATCAAGACCACGAATAGCTGGTGAAGAAGTCACTTAAGGACCAGTTCAAAGCAATACACTTATATACTGAAGTCAAGAACTGTTTCTGATGGAGCTTGACTCCGGATCCTTCCGGCTGACGTCAAGACTATTAAAAAGGCCTTTGAGCCTTTCTATTCCCTAAGTGTGTCATCTAACTCTATCAAACCAGTGTGACTCGGCACTGGTTGATCTGACAGGCAACTGCTTTTGGCCAGCTAGTGAGCTGTATAAATGGCTTGTGAACGCGTGCATGTAGAGGAGTGAGTAGGGTATGTGGCAGCAGAGATATACGGCTATAAACCGCGAAGCAATTTGAAGGTATTGTGAGTGGCATCAATTACATCGTCTAGTGTTTGTGGCATAACGATTCTCGTTAGTATAGTGGTTAGTATACCCGCCTGTCACGCGGGTGACCCGGGTTCAATTCCCGGACGGGAAGGTGTTTTTGATCTCGTTCGCAAACTTGTTTCTGGGAGTTTCTCGAGCATTTGGCGACACTCACAAACACTTCGCATCATCAAGACCACGAATAGCTGGTGAAGAAGTCACTTAAGGACCAGTTCAAAGCAATACACTTATATACTGAAGTCAAGAACTGTTTCTGATGGAGCTTGACTCCGGATCCTTCCGGCTGACGTCAAGACTATTAAAAAGGCCTTTGAGCCTTTCTATTCCCTAAGTGTGTCATCTAACTCTATCAAACCAGTGTGACTCGGCACTGGTTGATCTGACAGGCAACTGCTTTTGGCCAGCTAGTGAGCTGTATAAATGGCTTGTGAACGCGTGCATGTAGAGGAGTGAGTAGGGTATGTGGCAGCAGAGATATACGGCTATAAACCGCGAAGCAATTTGAAGGTATTGTGAGTGGCATCAATTACATCGTCTAGTGTTTGTGGCATAACGATTCTCGTTAGTATAGTGGTTAGTATACCCGCCTGTCACGCGGGTGACCCGGGTTCAATTCCCGGACGGGAAGGTGTTTTTGATCTCGTTCGCAAACTTGTTTCTGGGAGTTTCTCGAGCATTTGGCGACACTCACAAACACTTCGCATCATCAAGACCACGAATAGCTGGTGAAGAAGTCACTTAAGGACCAGTTCAAAGCAATACACTTATATACTGAAGTCAAGAACTGTTTCTGATGGAGCTTGACTCCGGATCCTTCCGGCTGACGTCAAGACTATTAAAAAGGCCTTTGAGCCTTTCTATTCCCTAAGTGTGTCATCTAACTCTATCAAACCAGTGTGACTCGGCACTGGTTGATCTGACAGGCAACTGCTTTTGGCCAGCTAGTGAGCTGTATAAATGGCTTGTGAACGCGTGCATGTAGAGGAGTGAGTAGGGTATGTGGCAGCAGAGATATACGGCTATAAACCGCGAAGCAATTTGAAGGTATTGTGAGTGGCATCAATTACATCGTCTAGTGTTTGTGGCATAACGATTCTCGTTAGTATAGTGGTTAGTATACCCGCCTGTCACGCGGGTGACCCGGGTTCAATTCCCGGACGGGAAGGTGTTTTTGATCTCGTTCGCAAACTTGTTTCTGGGAGTTTCTCGAGCATTTGGCGACACTCACAAACACTTCGCATCATCAAGACCACGAATAGCTGGTGAAGAAGTCACTTAAGGACCAGTTCAAAGCAATACACTTATATACTGAAGTCAAGAACTGTTTCTGATGGAGCTTGACTCCGGATCCTTCCGGCTGACGTCAAGACTATTAAAAAGGCCTTTGAGCCTTTCTATTCCCTAAGTGTGTCATCTAACTCTATCAAACCAGTGTGACTCGGCACTGGTTGATCTGACAGGCAACTGCTTTTGGCCAGCTAGTGAGCTGTATAAATGGCTTGTGAACGCGTGCATGTAGAGGAGTGAGTAGGGTATGTGGCAGCAGAGATATACGGCTATAAACCGCGAAGCAATTTGAAGGTATTGTGAGTGGCATCAATTACATCGTCTAGTGTTTGTGGCATAACGATTCTCGTTAGTATAGTGGTTAGTATACCCGCCTGTCACGCGGGTGACCCGGGTTCAATTCCCGGACGGGAAGGTGTTTTTGATCTCGTTCGCAAACTTGTTTCTGGGAGTTTCTCGAGCATTTGGCGACACTCACAAACACTTCGCATCATCAAGACCACGAATAGCTGGTGAAGAAGTCACTTAAGGACCAGTTCAAAGCAATACACTTATATACTGAAGTCAAGAACTGTTTCTGATGGAGCTTGACTCCGGATCCTTCCGGCTGACGTCAAGACTATTAAAAAGGCCTTTGAGCCTTTCTATTCCCTAAGTGTGTCATCTAACTCTATCAAACCAGTGTGACTCGGCACTGGTTGATCTGACAGGCAACTGCTTTTGGCCAGCTAGTGAGCTGTATAAATGGCTTGTGAACGCGTGCATGTAGAGGAGTGAGTAGGGTATGTGGCAGCAGAGATATACGGCTATAAACCGCGAAGCAATTTGAAGGTATTGTGAGTGGCATCAATTACATCGTCTAGTGTTTGTGGCATAACGATTCTCGTTAGTATAGTGGTTAGTATACCCGCCTGTCACGCGGGTGACCCGGGTTCAATTCCCGGACGGGAAGGTGTTTTTGATCTCGTTCGCAAACTTGTTTCTGGGAGTTTCTCGAGCATTTGGCGACACTCACAAACACTTCGCATCATCAAGACCACGAATAGCTGGTGAAGAAGTCACTTAAGGACCAGTTCAAAGCAATACACTTATATACTGAAGTCAAGAACTGTTTCTGATGGAGCTTGACTCCGGATCCTTCCGGCTGACGTCAAGACTATTAAAAAGGCCTTTGAGCCTTTCTATTCCCTAAGTGTGTCATCTAACTCTATCAAACCAGTGTGACTCGGCACTGGTTGATCTGACAGGCAACTGCTTTTGGCCAGCTAGTGAGCTGTATAAATGGCTTGTGAACGCGTGCATGTAGAGGAGTGAGTAGGGTATGTGGCAGCAGAGATATACGGCTATAAACCGCGAAGCAATTTGAAGGTATTGTGAGTGGCATCAATTACATCGTCTAGTGTTTGTGGCATAACGATTCTCGTTAGTATAGTGGTTAGTATACCCGCCTGTCACGCGGGTGACCCGGGTTCAATTCCCGGACGGGAAGGTGTTTTTGATCTCGTTCGCAAACTTGTTTCTGGGAGTTTCTCGAGCATTTGGCGACACTCACAAACACTTCGCATCATCAAGACCACGAATAGCTGGTGAAGAAGTCACTTAAGGACCAGTTCAAAGCAATACACTTATATACTGAAGTCAAGAACTGTTTCTGATGGAGCTTGACTCCGGATCCTTCCGGCTGACGTCAAGACTATTAAAAAGGCCTTTGAGCCTTTCTATTCCCTAAGTGTGTCATCTAACTCTATCAAACCAGTGTGACTCGGCACTGGTTGATCTGACAGGCAACTGCTTTTGGCCAGCTAGTGAGCTGTATAAATGGCTTGTGAACGCGTGCATGTAGAGGAGTGAGTAGGGTATGTGGCAGCAGAGATATACGGCTATAAACCGCGAAGCAATTTGAAGGTATTGTGAGTGGCATCAATTACATCGTCTAGTGTTTGTGGCATAACGATTCTCGTTAGTATAGTGGTTAGTATACCCGCCTGTCACGCGGGTGACCCGGGTTCAATTCCCGGACGGGAAGGTGTTTTTGATCTCGTTCGCAAACTTGTTTCTGGGAGTTTCTCGAGCATTTGGCGACACTCACAAACACTTCGCATCATCAAGACCACGAATAGCTGGTGAAGAAGTCACTTAAGGACCAGTTCAAAGCAATACACTTATATACTGAAGTCAAGAACTGTTTCTGATGGAGCTTGACTCCGGATCCTTCCGGCTGACGTCAAGACTATTAAAAAGGCCTTTGAGCCTTTCTATTCCCTAAGTGTGTCATCTAACTCTATCAAACCAGTGTGACTCGGCACTGGTTGATCTGACAGGCAACTGCTTTTGGCCAGCTAGTGAGCTGTATAAATGGCTTGTGAACGCGTGCATGTAGAGGAGTGAGTAGGGTATGTGGCAGCAGAGATATACGGCTATAAACCGCGAAGCAATTTGAAGGTATTGTGAGTGGCATCAATTACATCGTCTAGTGTTTGTGGCATAACGATTCTCGTTAGTATAGTGGTTAGTATACCCGCCTGTCACGCGGGTGACCCGGGTTCAATTCCCGGACGGGAAGGTGTTTTTGATCTCGTTCGCAAACTTGTTTCTGGGAGTTTCTCGAGCATTTGGCGACACTCACAAACACTTCGCATCATCAAGACCACGAATAGCTGGTGAAGAAGTCACTTAAGGACCAGTTCAAAGCAATACACTTATATACTGAAGTCAAGAACTGTTTCTGATGGAGCTTGACTCCGGATCCTTCCGGCTGACGTCAAGACTATTAAAAAGGCCTTTGAGCCTTTCTATTCCCTAAGTGTGTCATCTAACTCTATCAAACCAGTGTGACTCGGCACTGGTTGATCTGACAGGCAACTGCTTTTGGCCAGCTAGTGAGCTGTATAAATGGCTTGTGAACGCGTGCATGTAGAGGAGTGAGTAGGGTATGTGGCAGCAGAGATATACGGCTATAAACCGCGAAGCAATTTGAAGGTATTGTGAGTGGCATCAATTACATCGTCTAGTGTTTGTGGCATAACGATTCTCGTTAGTATAGTGGTTAGTATACCCGCCTGTCACGCGGGTGACCCGGGTTCAATTCCCGGACGGGAAGGTGTTTTTGATCTCGTTCGCAAACTTGTTTCTGGGAGTTTCTCGAGCATTTGGCGACACTCACAAACACTTCGCATCATCAAGACCACGAATAGCTGGTGAAGAAGTCACTTAAGGACCAGTTCAAAGCAATACACTTATATACTGAAGTCAAGAACTGTTTCTGATGGAGCTTGACTCCGGATCCTTCCGGCTGACGTCAAGACTATTAAAAAGGCCTTTGAGCCTTTCTATTCCCTAAGTGTGTCATCTAACTCTATCAAACCAGTGTGACTCGGCACTGGTTGATCTGACAGGCAACTGCTTTTGGCCAGCTAGTGAGCTGTATAAATGGCTTGTGAACGCGTGCATGTAGAGGAGTGAGTAGGGTATGTGGCAGCAGAGATATACGGCTATAAACCGCGAAGCAATTTGAAGGTATTGTGAGTGGCATCAATTACATCGTCTAGTGTTTGTGGCATAACGATTCTCGTTAGTATAGTGGTTAGTATACCCGCCTGTCACGCGGGTGACCCGGGTTCAATTCCCGGACGGGAAGGTGTTTTTGATCTCGTTCGCAAACTTGTTTCTGGGAGTTTCTCGAGCATTTGGCGACACTCACAAACACTTCGCATCATCAAGACCACGAATAGCTGGTGAAGAAGTCACTTAAGGACCAGTTCAAAGCAATACACTTATATACTGAAGTCAAGAACTGTTTCTGATGGAGCTTGACTCCGGATCCTTCCGGCTGACGTCAAGACTATTAAAAAGGCCTTTGAGCCTTTCTATTCCCTAAGTGTGTCATCTAACTCTATCAAACCAGTGTGACTCGGCACTGGTTGATCTGACAGGCAACTGCTTTTGGCCAGCTAGTGAGCTGTATAAATGGCTTGTGAACGCGTGCATGTAGAGGAGTGAGTAGGGTATGTGGCAGCAGAGATATACGGCTATAAACCGCGAAGCAATTTGAAGGTATTGTGAGTGGCATCAATTACATCGTCTAGTGTTTGTGGCATAACGATTCTCGTTAGTATAGTGGTTAGTATACCCGCCTGTCACGCGGGTGACCCGGGTTCAATTCCCGGACGGGAAGGTGTTTTTGATCTCGTTCGCAAACTTGTTTCTGGGAGTTTCTCGAGCATTTGGCGACACTCACAAACACTTCGCATCATCAAGACCACGAATAGCTGGTGAAGAAGTCACTTAAGGACCAGTTCAAAGCAATACACTTATATACTGAAGTCAAGAACTGTTTCTGATGGAGCTTGACTCCGGATCCTTCCGGCTGACGTCAAGACTATTAAAAAGGCCTTTGAGCCTTTCTATTCCCTAAGTGTGTCATCTAACTCTATCAAACCAGTGTGACTCGGCACTGGTTGATCTGACAGGCAACTGCTTTTGGCCAGCTAGTGAGCTGTATAAATGGCTTGTGAACGCGTGCATGTAGAGGAGTGAGTAGGGTATGTGGCAGCAGAGATATACGGCTATAAACCGCGAAGCAATTTGAAGGTATTGTGAGTGGCATCAATTACATCGTCTAGTGTTTGTGGCATAACGATTCTCGTTAGTATAGTGGTTAGTATACCCGCCTGTCACGCGGGTGACCCGGGTTCAATTCCCGGACGGGAAGGTGTTTTTGATCTCGTTCGCAAACTTGTTTCTGGGAGTTTCTCGAGCATTTGGCGACACTCACAAACACTTCGCATCATCAAGACCACGAATAGCTGGTGAAGAAGTCACTTAAGGACCAGTTCAAAGCAATACACTTATATACTGAAGTCAAGAACTGTTTCTGATGGAGCTTGACTCCGGATCCTTCCGGCTGACGTCAAGACTATTAAAAAGGCCTTTGAGCCTTTCTATTCCCTAAGTGTGTCATCTAACTCTATCAAACCAGTGTGACTCGGCACTGGTTGATCTGACAGGCAACTGCTTTTGGCCAGCTAGTGAGCTGTATAAATGGCTTGTGAACGCGTGCATGTAGAGGAGTGAGTAGGGTATGTGGCAGCAGAGATATACGGCTATAAACCGCGAAGCAATTTGAAGGTATTGTGAGTGGCATCAATTACATCGTCTAGTGTTTGTGGCATAACGATTCTCGTTAGTATAGTGGTTAGTATACCCGCCTGTCACGCGGGTGACCCGGGTTCAATTCCCGGACGGGAAGGTGTTTTTGATCTCGTTCGCAAACTTGTTTCTGGGAGTTTCTCGAGCATTTGGCGACACTCACAAACACTTCGCATCATCAAGACCACGAATAGCTGGTGAAGAAGTCACTTAAGGACCAGTTCAAAGCAATACACTTATATACTGAAGTCAAGAACTGTTTCTGATGGAGCTTGACTCCGGATCCTTCCGGCTGACGTCAAGACTATTAAAAAGGCCTTTGAGCCTTTCTATTCCCTAAGTGTGTCATCTAACTCTATCAAACCAGTGTGACTCGGCACTGGTTGATCTGACAGGCAACTGCTTTTGGCCAGCTAGTGAGCTGTATAAATGGCTTGTGAACGCGTGCATGTAGAGGAGTGAGTAGGGTATGTGGCAGCAGAGATATACGGCTATAAACCGCGAAGCAATTTGAAGGTATTGTGAGTGGCATCAATTACATCGTCTAGTGTTTGTGGCATAACGATTCTCGTTAGTATAGTGGTTAGTATACCCGCCTGTCACGCGGGTGACCCGGGTTCAATTCCCGGACGGGAAGGTGTTTTTGATCTCGTTCGCAAACTTGTTTCTGGGAGTTTCTCGAGCATTTGGCGACACTCACAAACACTTCGCATCATCAAGACCACGAATAGCTGGTGAAGAAGTCACTTAAGGACCAGTTCAAAGCAATACACTTATATACTGAAGTCAAGAACTGTTTCTGATGGAGCTTGACTCCGGATCCTTCCGGCTGACGTCAAGACTATTAAAAAGGCCTTTGAGCCTTTCTATTCCCTAAGTGTGTCATCTAACTCTATCAAACCAGTGTGACTCGGCACTGGTTGATCTGACAGGCAACTGCTTTTGGCCAGCTAGTGAGCTGTATAAATGGCTTGTGAACGCGTGCATGTAGAGGAGTGAGTAGGGTATGTGGCAGCAGAGATATACGGCTATAAACCGCGAAGCAATTTGAAGGTATTGTGAGTGGCATCAATTACATCGTCTAGTGTTTGTGGCATAACGATTCTCGTTAGTATAGTGGTTAGTATACCCGCCTGTCACGCGGGTGACCCGGGTTCAATTCCCGGACGGGAAGGTGTTTTTGATCTCGTTCGCAAACTTGTTTCTGGGAGTTTCTCGAGCATTTGGCGACACTCACAAACACTTCGCATCATCAAGACCACGAATAGCTGGTGAAGAAGTCACTTAAGGACCAGTTCAAAGCAATACACTTATATACTGAAGTCAAGAACTGTTTCTGATGGAGCTTGACTCCGGATCCTTCCGGCTGACGTCAAGACTATTAAAAAGGCCTTTGAGCCTTTCTATTCCCTAAGTGTGTCATCTAACTCTATCAAACCAGTGTGACTCGGCACTGGTTGATCTGACAGGCAACTGCTTTTGGCCAGCTAGTGAGCTGTATAAATGGCTTGTGAACGCGTGCATGTAGAGGAGTGAGTAGGGTATGTGGCAGCAGAGATATACGGCTATAAACCGCGAAGCAATTTGAAGGTATTGTGAGTGGCATCAATTACATCGTCTAGTGTTTGTGGCATAACGATTCTCGTTAGTATAGTGGTTAGTATACCCGCCTGTCACGCGGGTGACCCGGGTTCAATTCCCGGACGGGAAGGTGTTTTTGATCTCGTTCGCAAACTTGTTTCTGGGAGTTTCTCGAGCATTTGGCGACACTCACAAACACTTCGCATCATCAAGACCACGAATAGCTGGTGAAGAAGTCACTTAAGGACCAGTTCAAAGCAATACACTTATATACTGAAGTCAAGAACTGTTTCTGATGGAGCTTGACTCCGGATCCTTCCGGCTGACGTCAAGACTATTAAAAAGGCCTTTGAGCCTTTCTATTCCCTAAGTGTGTCATCTAACTCTATCAAAACCAGTGTGACTCGGCACTGGTTGATCTGACAGGCAACTGCTTTTGGCCAGCTAGTGAGCTGTATAAATGGCTTGTGAACGCGTGCATGTAGAGGAGTGAGTAGGGTATGTGGCAGCAGAGATATACGGCTATAAACCGCGAAGCAATTTGAAGGTATTGTGAGTGGCATCAATTACATCGTCTAGTGTTTGTGGCATAACGATTCTCGTTAGTATAGTGGTTAGTATACCCGCCTGTCACGCGGGTGACCCGGGTTCAATTCCCGGACGGGAAGGTGTTTTTGATCTCGTTCGCAAACTTGTTTCTGGGAGTTTCTCGAGCATTTGGCGACACTCACAAACACTTCGCATCATCAAGACCACGAATAGCTGGTGAAGAAGTCACTTAAGGACCAGTTCAAAGCAATACACTTATATACTGAAGTCAAGAACTGTTTCTGATGGAGCTTGACTCCGGATCCTTCCGGCTGACGTCAAGACTATTAAAAAGGCCTTTGAGCCTTTCTATTCCCTAAGTGTGTCATCTAACTCTATCAAAACCAGTGTGACTCGGCACTGGTTGATCTGACAGGCAACTGCTTTTGGCCAGCTAGTGAGCTGTATAAATGGCTTGTGAACGCGTGCATGTAGAGGAGTGAGTAGGGTATGTGGCAGCAGAGATATACGGCTATAAACCGCGAAGCAATTTGAAGGTATTGTGAGTGGCATCAATTACATCGTCTAGTGTTTGTGGCATAACGATTCTCGTTAGTATAGTGGTTAGTATACCCGCCTGTCACGCGGGTGACCCGGGTTCAATTCCCGGACGGGAAGGTGTTTTTGATCTCGTTCGCAAACTTGTTTCTGGGAGTTTCTCGAGCATTTGGCGACACTCACAAACACTTCGCATCATCAAGACCACGAATAGCTGGTGAAGAAGTCACTTAAGGACCAGTTCAAAGCAATACACTTATATACTGAAGTCAAGAACTGTTTCTGATGGAGCTTGACTCCGGATCCTTCCGGCTGACGTCAAGACTATTAAAAAGGCCTTTGAGCCTTTCTATTCCCTAAGTGTGTCATCTAACTCTATCAAAACCAGTGTGACTCGGCACTGGTTGATCTGACAGGCAACTGCTTTTGGCCAGCTAGTGAGCTGTATAAATGGCTTGTGAACGCGTGCATGTAGAGGAGTGAGTAGGGTATGTGGCAGCAGAGATATACGGCTATAAACCGCGAAGCAATTTGAAGGTATTGTGAGTGGCATCAATTACATCGTCTAGTGTTTGTGGCATAACGATTCTCGTTAGTATAGTGGTTAGTATACCCGCCTGTCACGCGGGTGACCCGGGTTCAATTCCCGGACGGGAAGGTGTTTTTGATCTCGTTCGCAAACTTGTTTCTGGGAGTTTCTCGAGCATTTGGCGACACTCACAAACACTTCGCATCATCAAGACCACGAATAGCTGGTGAAGAAGTCACTTAAGGACCAGTTCAAAGCAATACACTTATATACTGAAGTCAAGAACTGTTTCTGATGGAGCTTGACTCCGGATCCTTCCGGCTGACGTCAAGACTATTAAAAAGGCCTTTGAGCCTTTCTATTCCCTAAGTGTGTCATCTAACTCTATCAAAACCAGTGTGACTCGGCACTGGTTGATCTGACAGGCAACTGCTTTTGGCCAGCTAGTGAGCTGTATAAATGGCTTGTGAACGCGTGCATGTAGAGGAGTGAGTAGGGTATGTGGCAGCAGAGATATACGGCTATAAACCGCGAAGCAATTTGAAGGTATTGTGAGTGGCATCAATTACATCGTCTAGTGTTTGTGGCATAACGATTCTCGTTAGTATAGTGGTTAGTATACCCGCCTGTCACGCGGGTGACCCGGGTTCAATTCCCGGACGGGAAGGTGTTTTTGATCTCGTTCGCAAACTTGTTTCTGGGAGTTTCTCGAGCATTTGGCGACACTCACAAACACTTCGCATCATCAAGACCACGAATAGCTGGTGAAGAAGTCACTCGAGGACCAGTTCAAAGCAATACACTTATATACTGAAGTCAAGAACTGTTTCTGATGGAGCTTGACTCCGGATCCTTCCGGCTGACGTCAAGACTATTAAAAAGGCCTTTGAGCCTTTCTATTCCCTAAGTGTGTCATCTAACTCTATCAAAACCAGTGTGACTCGGCACTGGTTGATCTGACAGGCAACTGCTTTTGGCCAGCTAGTGTGCTGTATAAATGGCTTGTGAACGCGTGCATGTAGAGGAGTGAGTAGGGTTGTGGCAGCAGAGATATACGGCTATAAACCGCGAAGCAATTTGAAGGTATTGTGAGTGGCATCAATTACATCGTCTAGTGTTTGTGGCATAACGATTCTCGTTAGTATAGTGGTTAGTATACCCGCCTGTCACGCGGGTGACCCGGGTTCAATTCCCGGACGGGAAGGTGTTTTTGATCTCGTTCGCAAACTTGTTTCTGGGAGTTTCTCGAGCATTTGGCGACACTCACAAACACTTCGCATCATCAAGACCACGAATAGCTGGTGAAGAAGTCACTCGAGGACCAGTTCAAAGCAATACACTTATATACTGAAGTCAAGAACTGTTTCTGATGGAGCTTGACTCCGGATCCTTCCGGCTGACGTCAAGACTATTAAAAAGGCCTTTGAGCCTTTCTATTCCCTAAGTGTGTCATCTAACTCTATCAAAACCAGTGTGACTCGGCACTGGTTGATCTGACAGGCAACTGCTTTTGGCCAGCTAGTGAGCTGTATAAATGGCTTGTGAACGCGTGCATGTAGAGGAGTGAGTAGGGTATGTGGCAGCAGAGATATACGGCTATAAACCGCGAAGCAATTTGAAGGTATTGTGAGTGGCATCAATTACATCGTCTAGTGTTTGTGGCATAACGATTCTCGTTAGTATAGTGGTTAGTATACCCGCCTGTCACGCGGGTGACCCGGGTTCAATTCCGGACGGGAAGGTGTTTTTGATCTCGTTCGCAAACTTGTTTCTGGGAGTTTCTCGAGCAATTGGCGACACTCACAAACACTTCGCATCATCAAGACCACGAATAGCTGGTGAAGAAGTCACTCAAGGACCAGTTCAAAGCAATACACTTATATACTGAAGTCAAGAACTGTTTCTGATGGAGCTTGACTCCGGATCCTTCCGGCTGACGTCAAGACTATTAAGGCCTTTGAGCCTTTCTATTCCCTAAGTGTGTCATCTAACTCTATCAAAACCAGTGTGACTCGGCACTGGTTGATCTGACAGGCAACTGCTTTTGGCCAGCTAGTGAGCTGTATAAATGGCTTGTGAACGCGTGCATGTAGAGGAGTGAGTAGGGTATGTGGCAGCAGATATATACGGCTATAAACCGCGAAGCAATTTGAAGGTATTGTGAGTGGCATCAATTACATCGTCTAGTGTTTGTGGCATAACGATTCTCGTTAGTATAGTGGTTAGTATACCCGCCTGTCACGCGGGTGACCCGGGTTCAATTCCCGGACGGGAAGGTGTTTTTGATCTCGTTCGCAAACTTGTTTCTGGGAGTTTCTCGAGCATTTGGCGACACTCACAAACACTTCGCATCATCAAGACCACGAATAGCTGGTGAAGAAGTCACTCGAGGACCAGTTCAAAGCATTACAGTTATATACTGAAGTCAAGAACTGTTTCTGATGGAGCTTGACTCCGGATCCTTCCGGCTGACGTCAAGACTACTAAAAAGGCCTTTGAGCCTTTCTATTCCCTAAGTGTGTCATCTAACTCTATCAAAACCAGTGTGACTCGGCACTGGTTGATCTGACAGGCAACTGCTTTTGGCCAGCTAGTGTGCTGCATAAATGGCTTGTGAACGCGTGCATGTAGAGGAGTGAGTAGGGTTTGTGGCAGCAGAGATATACGGCTATAAACCGCGAAGCAATTTGAAGGTATTGTGAGTGGCATAAATTACATCGTCTAGTGTATGTGGCATAACGATTCTCGTTAGTATAGTGGTTAGTATACCCGCCTGTCACGCGGGTGACCCGGGTTCAATTTCCGGACGGGAAGGTGTTTTTGATCTCGTTCGCAAACTTGTTTCTGGGAGTTTCTCGAGCATTTGGCGACACTCACAAACACTTCGCATCATCAAGACCACGAATAGCTGGTGAAGAAGTCACTCGAGGACCAGCTCAAAGCAATACACTTATATACTGAAGTCAAGAACTGTTTCTGATGGAGCTTGACTCCGGATCCTTCCGGCTGACGTCAAGACTATTAAAAAGGCCTTTGAGCCTTTCTATTCCCTAAGTGTGTCATCTAACTCTATCAAAACCAGTGTGACTCGGCACTGGTTGATCTGACAGGCAACTGCTTTTGGCCAGCTAGTGAGCTGTATAAATGGCTTGTGAACGCGTGCATGTAGAGGGGTGAGTAGGGTATGTGGCAGCAGAGATATACGGCTATAAACCAAGAAGGAATTCGAAGGTATTGTGAGTGGCATCAATTACATCGTCTAGTGTTTGTGGCATAACGATTCTCGTTAGTATAGTGGTTAGTATACCCGCCTGTCACGCGGGTGACCCGGGTTCAATTCCCGGACGGGAAGGTGTTTTTGATCTCGTTCGCAAACTTGTTTCTGGGAGTTTCTCGAGCATTTGGCGACACTCACAAACACTTCGCATCATCAAGACCACGAATAGCTGGTGAAGAAGTCACTCAAGGACCAGTTCAAAGCAATACACACACTTAAATACTGAAGTCAAGAACTGTTTCTGATGGAGCTTGACTCCGGATCCTTCCGGCTGACGTCAAGACTATTAAAAAGGCCTTTGAGCCTTTCTATTCCCTAAGTGTGTCATCTAACTCTATCAAAACCAGTGTGACTCGGCACTGGTTGATCTGACAGGCAACTGGTTTTGGCCAGCTAGTGAGCTGTATAAATGGCTTGTGAACGCGTGCATGTAGAGGGGTGAGTAGGGTATGTGGCAGCAGAGATATACGGCTATAAACCAAGAAGGAATTCGAAGGTATTGTGAGTGGCATCAATTACATCGTCTAGTGTTTGTGGCATAACGATTCTCGTTAGTATAGTGGTTAGTATACCCGCCTGTCACGCGGGTGACCCGGGTTCAATTCCCGGACGGGAAGGTGTTTTTGATCTCGTTCGCAAACTTGTTTCTGGGAGTTTCTCGAGCATTTGGCGACACTCACAAACACTTCGCATCATCAAGACCACGAATAGCTGGTGAAGAAGTCACTCAAGGACCAGTTCAAAGCAATACACTTATATACTGAAGTCAAGAACTGTTTCTGATGGAGCTTGACTCCGGATCCTTCCGGCTGACGTCAAGACTATTAAAAAGGCCTTTGAGCCTTTCTATAACCTAAGTGTGTCATCTAACTCTATCAAAACCAGTGTGACACGGCACTGGTTGATCTGACAGGCAACTGCTTTTGGCCAGCTAGTGAGCTGTATAAATGGCTTGTGAAAGCGTGCATGTTGAGGAGTGAGTAGGGTATTTGGCAGCAGAGATATACAGCTATGAACCGCGAAGCAATTTGAGGGTATCGTGCGTGGCATCAATTACACTGTTTTGTGCTTGTGGTATGACGATTATCTCTGTACAGTGGTTGGTATACCCGCCTGTCACGCGGGTGACCCGGGTTCAATTTCCGGACGGGAAGGTGTTTTTGGTCTCGTTCGCAAACTTGTTTTTGGTAGTTTCTAGAGCATTTGGCGACACTTACAAACACTTCGCATCATCAAGACCATGAGCAGCTGGTGAAGGAGTCACTCAAGGACCAGTTCAAAGCAATACACTTATATACTGAAGTCAAAAAGTGTTTCTGATGCAGATTGACCCGGATCCTTCCGGCTGACGTCAAGGCTAAAAGGCCTTTGAGCTTTTTTATTTGCTAAGTGTGTCATCTTGTCTGTATTGAAAGCAGTGATATTGGGCACTGGTTAAACTTACAGGCAACTGGTTTTGGCCTGCTAGTGAGCTGTATAAATGGCTTGTGAACGCGTGCATGTAGAGGAGTGAGTAGGATATGTGGCAGCAGAATTATACAGCTATAAACCGCGAAGCAATTCGAGAGTATTGTGAGTGGCATCAATTACATCGTTTAAGAATTGTGACATAACGATTCTCGTTAGTATAGTGGTTAGTATACCCGCCTGTCACGCGGGTGACCCGGGTTCAATTTCCGGACGGGAAGGTTTTTGGTCTCGTTCGCGAACTTGTTTCTGGTAGTTTCTCGAGCATTTGGCGACACTCACAAACACTTCGCATCATCAAGACCACGAATAGTTGGTGAAAAAACCACCTGTCACGCGGGTGACCCGGGTTGAATTTCCTGACGGGAAGGTGTTTTTGGTCTCGTTCGCAAACTTGTTTCTGGGGTAGTTTCTCGAGCATTTGGCGACACTCACAACCACTTCGCATTATCGAGACCACGAATAGTTGGTGAAGAAGTCACCTGAAAGACCAGTTAAAAGCAATACACTTATATACTGAAGTCAAAAATTGTTTCTGATGGAGCTTGACTCCGGATCCTTCCGGCTGACGTCAAGGCTACTAAAAAGGCCTTTGAGCTTTTTTATTTGCTAAGTGTGTCATCTTGTCTGTATTGAAAGCAGTGATATTGGGCACTGGTTAAACTTACAGGCAACTGCTTTTGGCCTGCTAGTGAGCTGTATAAATGGCTTGTGAACGCGTGCATGTAGAGGAGTGAGTAGGGTATTTGGCAGCAGAGATATACAGCTATAAACCGCGAAGCAATTTGAGGGTATCGTGAGTGGCATCAATTACACTGTTTTGTGCTTGTGGTATGACGATTTTCTCTGTACAGTGGTTGGTATACCCGCCTGTCACGCGGGTGACCCGGGTTCAATTCCCGGACGGGAAGGTGTTTTTGGTCTCGTTCGCAAACTTGTTTTTGGGAGTTTCTAGAGCATTTGGCGACACTCACAAACACTTCGCATCATCAAGACCACGAATAGTTGGTGAAAAAACCACCTGTCACGCGGGTGACCCGGGTTGAATTTCCTGACGGGAAGGTAATTTTGGTCTCGTTCGCAAACTTGTTTTTGGAAGTTTCTCGAACATTTGGCGACACTCACAACCACTTCGCATCATCGAGACCACGAAGAGTTGGTGAAGAAGTCACTAAAGGACCAGTTCAAAGCAATACACTTATATACTGAAGTCAAGAACTGTTTCTAATGGAGCTTGACTCCGGATCCTTCCGGCTGACGTCAAGGCTACTAAAAAGGCCTTTGAGACTTTCTATTCGCTATGTGTGTCATCTTCAATCTATTTAAACTAGTGTGATACGGCACTGGTTGATTGACAGGCAACTGCTTTTGGCCAGCTAGTAAGCTGTATAAATGGCTTGTGAACGCGTGCATGTAGAGGAGTGAGTAGGGTATTTGGCAGCAGAGATATACAGCTATAAACCGCGAAGCAATTTGAGGGTATCGTGAGTGGCATGAATAACACTGTTTTGTGCTTGTGGTATGACGATTTTCTCTGTACAGTGGTTGGTATACCCGCCTGTCACGCGGGTGACCCGGGTTCAATTTCCGGACGGGAAGGTGTTTTTGGTCTCGTTCGCAAACTTGTTTCTGGTAGTTTCTAGAGCATTTGGCGACACTCACAAACACTTCGCATCATCAAGACCATGAGCAGCTGGTGAAAAAATCATTCAAAGACCAGTTCAAAGCAATACACTTATATACTGAAGTCAAAAAGTGTTTCAGATGCAGATTGACCCGGATCTTTCCGGCTGACGTCAAGGCTACTAAAAAGGCCTTTGAGCTTTTTTATTTGCTAAGTGTGTCATCTTGTCTGTATTGAAAGCAGTGTGATACAGCACTGGTTAAACTTACAGGTAGCTGGTTTTGGCCTGCTAGTGAGCTGTATTAATGGCTTGTGAACGCGTGCATGTAGAGGAGTGAGTAGGATATGTGGCAGCAGAGATATACAGCTATAAACCGCGAAGCAATTTGAGGGTATCGTGAATGGCATCAATAACATTGTTTAGAAATTGTGACATAACGATTCTCGTTAGTATAGTGGTTAGTTCATCCGCCTGTCACGCGGGTGATCCGGGTTCAATTCCCGGACGGGAAGGTGTTTTTGATCTCGTTCGCGAACTTGTTTCTGGTAGTTTCTCGAGCATTTGGCGACACTCACAAACACTCTATATCATCGAGACCACGAATAGTTGGTGAAAAAACCACCTGTCACGCGGGTGACCCGGGTTCAATTTCCTGACGGGAAGGTGATTTTAGTCTCGTTCGCAAACTTGTTTTTGGTAGTTTCTCGAGCATTTGGCGACACTCACAACCACTTCGCATCATCGAGACCACGAATAGTTGGTGAAGAATTCACCTAAAGACCAGTACAAAGCGATACACCTATATACTGAAGTCAAAAATTGTTTCTGATGGAGCTTGACTCCGGATCCTTCCGGCTGACGTCAAGGCTACTAAAAAGGCCTTTGAGCCTTTCTATTCGCTATGTGTGTCATCTAACTCTATTTAAACCAGTGTGATACGGCACTGGTTGATCTGACAGGCAACTGCATTTGGCCAGCTAGTAAGCTGTATAAATGGCTTGTGAACGCGTGCATGTAGAGGAGTGAGTAGGGTATTTGGCAGCAGAGATATACAGCTATAAACCGCGAAGCAATTCGAGAGTATCGTGAGTGGCATCGATTTCATCGTTTAGTGCTTGTGGAATGACGGTTCTTGTTAGTATATTAGTTGATATACCCGCCTGTCACGCGGGTGACCCCGGTTCATTTCCCGGACGGGAAGGTGTTTTTGGTCTCGTTCGCAAACTTGTTTTTGGTATTTTCTAGAGCATTTGGTGACACCCACAAACACTTCGCATCATCAAGACCACGAATAGCTGGTGAAGCAGTCACTCTAGCACATGTCAAAAACAGTACACTTGTGTACTGAAGTAAAACTTGTTTTTGACGGAGCTTGATCCCACTTCTGTCCGGCTGACGGTAATTTTTTTTTGATAGTCTTTCGATTTGCGGAGTGTCATCGTGACTCTATCGAAATCAATGTGAAAAGGTATTGGCTGGTTCGAATAGCCAATGTTTTTGCTAGTAAGCTGGTTAAATGGCTTGTGAGCGCGTGCGTGTAGAGAGAGGTGTGAGTAGAGTATGCGACAGCTGAGATTGTACAGCATAGCGATTTGCGAAAATCTTATTAATACCTTTAATAATGTTTGGTGATTTTTGCAAAATACTTTTCATAAGTATTGTTGTTGATTTTTCCCTCTATGACGCAGGTGACCTGGGTACAATTTTCGGACGTGAAGGAATTTTTGTCTTGTTCGATAAGCTCTTACTTCGAGCCCTCATGTTGAGTAGTGTGAGTGGCATTTATGATATTGTTCTGAGATTGTGGCATTCGTTCTGCATTCCACGCCATCGGCATGTCACAAAGTCTACTTTTGACCAAAGTGAAGTGTTCTTAAATGTTACAAAAAATCACACGCATGTGTTTCAGACTCGCGTTACGGTAATTCATAACTTATTGCCGGTTTGCATCTCAAACGCCTTCCGCTTGATCGGCGTTACTGACTGCTCCGCCATCATCGACTCAGTTGCGATTGCCTCGATTGCCGGCTTTTTGGCATCTTTAAAGCTCTTGGTTTGAAGCGAAGTCGATACTGCATAGCAATTTAAAAAAGTAATCGTCACACTTCGTGAAATTTCCATTTGCAGCAGTAAGACCCAAGCACCTGTCGTGGTAGCGTTCTCCGACTTGACCCACCCGCATTTTACAAAAAAGTCATAGATGTGACCAGTCTTGCTCACATCTTGTCAGGGCCCGTATGGCAAACATTAGTCAGTAACAATGTAGATGGTAGCAGTTTCATCACACGCACCTATTTGAACCGTCTCTCTGGCTATTTTCTTTGTTAAATAACCCAAGCGGTAGCACTCGCGAACCAGCGCGTCTTTAATCACCAGATAATGCTAAAAGACAAACAAACCATACATCAACTTCACTACTCATGTAGCGTCAGGCAAAAATATGCAAATCACCTTCGGTAACAACTTTAGCTTGCCGCACAATTCCTTTTCCTTCGGAGTCAGCAAATGACATCCTGGTGTACCCTCAATCGAAAAAGTTGCTGCAATCGCATTGACTCCGCTTGCACCGGATCCCCTAGTCCTCGTCTTTTCACCACCTGCTTCATTATTTGCACCGTGCTCTCGATTTTGCCACCGGTGCGCACGATCGCGGCTTGAATTCGTACGTCCAGACTCGTATATATAAGAGGCACTATCGCGCTGTTTTTGAATGGCTTGATCAAGTTCACGTTTTTTCTTCTCAGCATCGTACAATTCGGCCTCAGCCAGTGTTTTGACACCATTCTTGCGATATTCTTGTAACAGCAAAATCTGTTTCTTAAGTCGCATGGCTGTGATTAAACCCTCAACAAATTTATCGTGCTCTTCAGGTGTCTGTAGCCGTGCAAATGGCCGAATTTGGGCCAGCAACTCGCGTTCTTCCTTTGGTCGCTTTCGTTCCGTGTGTTGATGCAGCTTATAATCAAGCAATCCGCGCTCTACTACAAATTTCTTGCGCTCGGCACGTTTCGCTAATTTCTGGTTGTAGATTTGGATGACTTTAAGCTTTAGTTCGCGTTCAGTAGGGTGATCTGCATCTGAGAACTCCATATCTGCCAAGATTATCTCCGCTTCATTGTCGTATTCAACGTCAAAATCCCCACGCAATGGCATGTACCCTGCCAATTGACATGGACCACTTCTTTCTCCCGGCAAACTATTCACTCCATTGTTCGTAATTTTGTCCGCTTCGACCGTCTTATCCTCCGTGTTTTGTCGTGTAACGTCCTTCATCTCCTCCTCTTTGCTCTCCTCAATATCATCGCCGATAAATCGCGGCATAAGATCCTTCCAGCCTAAGTAAGACGTCAGATAATGATGCTCACATTTCTTTTCACTCTTAGTCATGACGTGCTCCGCAATGTCCTTCCAGTTGCCCATACCAAACATTTCAATACCCTCGAGCAGCAACAGCTCCTCGTCCGCCATCCAAGCATTATCAACAGCATCGTTGCCGGCTATTGGAATAGCTGATGCATTTGTACCGACGGCTGCAAGCGCGGACGATGTGCTGTCGGTCGAGTCTGGTTCAATTACAATCGGAAAGGCCAAACAGTCCGAGACTGTGTACTTGTGAGTCTTCTTGTGATCACCTAACTCGATACCCACGGCAAAACACTCGACACACAGCTCAATGGGCGGCTGAGACTTGCACTCAGCACATGTAATGCGAATATTGCGCACCAGGTCCTTCTGACAATTAAGGCAGAATTTCGTCTTCATGACTACCGGCTTGGCAGGAGGTGGATCACTTGCGTTGGCTTCATAAGCCTCAGGTCGCCGAGGCGACTTGCTCTCGGCATTTGAAAAGCCCTTTGAGCTTCTGGTTTTGGTCGTTTTCGTGTGGCTGCGTCGCGCGGGGTCGCCCTTGCCCGCCATCGAGTGAATTATTCGCCTTGCGTTATTAACAGCTCCCTATTGCTTAGAATATATCTGTAGTGTACTCTATTTATTAAGTAACTAAACAATTACTTAAAATTTACGGCCCGTATTATTTTCCAAACCGGCGTGAGCGGCGATTATATTCAACAATGATTTTTCGCACGTCGTCTCGCGTAACTTCGGGCCACATTTTGTCCATGAAAATAAACTCCGAGTACGCGACCTGGTACAGCAGAAAGTTGCTGATGCGAACTTCGCCAGAAGTCCGTACGAGAATGTCTGGATCCGGTAGGCCACTGTGACATATTTTCGGTGATTGGTAGGCGATTCATTACTTATGTTGCAAATTACATGGTGCGTACGCTGTTAGCAAGCGCTGACTTAGCAAATCTTCTCTTATGTCTTGAATCGATATATCGCCATTAACAACTTCCAAAGCTATCTTTCGGCAAGCACTGACGATCTCATTACGAGCACCATAGCTATACATATATAACAGATTAAAATATAATGACCATCGATACGAGATGCAATACCATACCTAACACAGAGATTCAAACTAAATCTGGAGCAATGTCGCGTCTGAGTTTCAATCTCTTCAATGGCTTGAAGGACATACGCTGGCAACTTGCGTCCATCGCTTACCAATACACGTACGCGAATGCTTCTTTTAAGCGCCTCTGGGACTATCTCATGCATAAATTGATTAAACAAGCCCATTAGGGCGTCCAGTTCCGATTGCTCGCGATTCCAGTTTTCTACAAGTTAAGCAATAATTGTTAATGAACGCAAGCTCATGCATTCAGCTCTTTAACTGACGATTAACCTACCTGTCGAAAATGCAAATACTGTGAGCACTTTGATTCCCGCTTCGATGCACCAGCTCGTGAAATTCACAAGCGTTCTACTGCCATCCGAGTGTCCTCGCACCCCTAGGCCATACTTGGTCTTGCCATAGCGTCTATTGCCATCCATTATAACAGCAACATGGTATGGAATCTTAAATTCGCCCATATCGCTCAGCACCGCAGTCCTCGCCATCTGCTTCTCCAGCGCCGCAGAATCAGCACCAAGCAGTCGACTGAGTTTGTCCACGAAGTGCAGGACCGAAGACGGCAGCACTTCTTTCCAGCGCATTGACTTACCCAATTCGCTTATACCCGATGCTAGGGAGAAGCTCAGCAGCGTGAGAACGAACACGAGTGTGATAGGCATGCCGGCTAGCCACCACAACTCAAAGCCATTGTAAAAGCGTTTCACGAAGCTCAGATCGCAGCTTGCGTCCTCCAACTGCGACAGCGTCTGCCGCCCTACACTCTCACGCATCCACATGACACCACTCGTGTTTTCAACCATTGTTGGCACCATCCCTGTAAAAGGGCTTTGTTTAACAACTGTACGTGTAGGCATTTAGCCAATTAACTTACGTTGTCACTTTTGAGGCCCCACATTAAAACTCCTGTACTTTGGAAAGTTACGAGATGGCGGGGTTACTTCATGTACAGTCATGGTTCCGGGTTACGCGCTTGGCGCCGCCTCGGATGCAAATTGGCAAGAACGGCATCTCAATACACTTCTCAACAGTGTCAATGCACGATTTAAAGGCAAATGTTGCAACGATTACCTCGCCTTTAAGCTACCCGCCGTCAAATTCCAAGCGGTTTCGCCAGCACGTGAATCCGCTCTCAATCGTCTATCGTCAGCCCGTGGAGATGCCTGATTGGACACAATGCTTTGCAGATACTACCCTTCCTATCCACCTGGACATTGGCTGTGGTCGAGGCAAATACCTTATGGATGTGGCTGAGTCTTGGGCCTCGAAATGGAACTTTGTAGGCGTTGAGATTCGTCGCAATGTGTTGAAAGAGGCGAAACAAGAGGCCATGCGACGGGGACTCTGCAATTTGGCTTTGATACATGCCAACATGAATTTGCACCAAGAGACGATGCTGCAGTCACTGCCAGGCCCTGTGAGAAGAGTCTCTATATTTCACCCTGATCCGTGGATGAAGAAGCGCCATATCAAGCGGCGGCTCGTGAATGAAGAATTTGTACACAAGATGGCCGTTCACTTACCGAATGGTACGCCTGTATACGTCCAGACAGATGTGAAGGAGCTGTTTGCGTACATGGTGGATGTGTATAAGACGTCGGGTCTCTATAACTTCGATGCGCTGCTCAAAAACCAGCTCGAAATTTTGACTGACAGGGAAAGATTTGTCATTTCTGAAGAAGGAGACATTTACCGCGCTAGATTTACTGTAAACAAACGATATTGATAGGCAGAAGCTTTGAGGTATGTGAATACAGCCACTTGCACTTAATAGTCATCCGTTCGCCCCGACTTGGCTGTGCCATGTATGCTATACAAGAATAACTAAATCAAGATCATGACAATATTTTTGACTCCACAAAATGTATTACAGAAAAAAAGCAGTGTTAAACTTCATGTTATGAAAAAGTAAAGTAAATCGACAGTGATACCATTCGGTCTCAAGTCGCTCATTACCAAAGGGGTAGTCCACTCAGACGTGAACGCGCTTGAGTCGGCGATGGCTCCGCCAATTTTCATCGAAATGAATATATTTGCACAGACAACATCGCCATCCAACGCCTTTCTCAGCGTTTTCAAGGTGGTCTCATTCATTGCGCTTACCAAACGATAGCACAACTTTGGCCAATCAGCACGAAGTGTAAGCACCTAACACGCCCAACGTGACGCTCAGCACGTGCATATATTTACCAATATCGCTGGCAGAAGGTGCTATTATCCATTGGATGTGCATTAAAAAAAATATCTCGGGGCTGTGTACCGGTAAAGCACAATCTAAATTGTTGACGTGAAGAAATTGCTGGATACATACTTGACTACAATAAGCGTGTGGGCCTTAGAGATTAGTGGCAGAGAAACTCGGGACATTTTCCTTCGCGTCTATAATGTGATACCTTTTTTTCGCGGAAACACTTAATTGACTTAGTTAAAAGTCGATTGGATGTAATTAGCAAGGCAACAAGTCTTTCGTTGGATTAAAAAAAAAATTTCAGATAATCACGGAGAAGGTAATAGTGTGTATTACTAAAGGCGCCATCGCCTTTAATAAACGCATTGAACGATAACGACGTTACCACATTGCTGGATCACAAAATCTATCGTTGGAAGAGTAAGCTCGATATTGATAAGCAAAATAAATTATCGTTTGATCGGACCTTTCACGATCCTGAGAACGTGGATCAATTCACATCGTTGACCTTCTCAAGAACGTTGTCGACACAATGTGGGGTATATAGCTGGTAGTTCAATCCTCAGGACTCCAACTTTTTATTATGCATTGCAAGTTGCTCTTTAAAGCGTCATCTCACGCTCAATCTTGCATTAAGAGCTTTTCGTGATTGCTAACTTAGATAAATGCATGAGATTCGATGAAACGGCTCCGAGAGATTGAGTGAAGGCCGCTGCAATCTGGAATCAAGAACAGCGGGGCTTTGTTCTTGAGCAGCGGTCTTTTGGTCGCTCATTGGGGGATGGTTGGCCGAAACTTATGCTATCAATGCCTGGCTTGCAATGTGATGATTGCAAGACATCTCAAAAATGAGTTGCTTACGAATCTTCGAGCGAGAAAAGCACTTATAAAGCTCAAGGACGTAAGGACATCTTACTCGGCAAATGGCTCATAATACTCTGGAGGTTCACCCATGTCCAGAATATACAATCGATTCTAAATGTGATGGTGACAGCACCCTTAGATTGCCCTTGTCTTCAGGTTTCTTACAAGGCCGAGTGCAATTTCTTACACAAAATCTTATGCAGTGCTAATTGCACGCGCATAACCACCAAAACATTCTGTTGAAAAGGGCCTCTACCAGCCGATTTGGCGTTATGGATGCTACGCAAGAAATTTTCTCCAGAAAGCCCTCACGAGACACGAATTCGATGGGCGTACTGCTTGACGCGATGACCTGGCCTCTTCCTCGTTCGACTTGTAGTCAGAAGAGTGACTAGATCTTTATGAGACGACGAATTCTGAGGTAGAAAAACTGTACATAGCCCCTCGTTCATTTCCTTTTCTGAAGAATGTATTTAGGGCTGTCGTCTTTGACTTCATCTTTTCCTTTTCGTCTCCATTTCTGTGACCCCATGAACAAGATCGTCCTGGATCGAGTCGTTTGTCCATTGACTTCCCTATCTGGGCGTGTCGCATGGTCGGTGGGTCTAGCATCAAACTTTATCTTCTAGAGACGTACCATCGGGAGTTAAGAATGTTTTGACAACTTTTCCTTAAGCCTGAGGCTTCGTTGCTGCCTTAGCAAGTAAAGAGGCAGACAACACTTTGCAATATTCATCACTTAAAACAAAAGAGATTATTGATCAACCGGCTAAGTAGACATGTGAGCATGCGGTTTATCTTAGGTGAAGTCGAGTGCTTGGCGGCTATCTTGAAAACAAATACTTCTAGAGTTCGCGACCGATGGTGCAGGCACAGCTTTTGTTGCAGGCGCAGCTTTACGAAGAAAAAAACGTGCGGTTAGGTGCAAATTTTGATGTTGATGCAGAAAAAAATTCCAGTAGCCAAACAAGCTTGATTCGGCAATGGCTTGGTGTCCCGGTCGACCGTCAGCTCCCTCTACTGCCTATTTGGTTACCAACTTGACTTTTTAAATGGATGTCGAGGGTACCCAACTTTCTTTGATTGATAAAATACCTATCTTGGTGGAAGAGGATGTATTAGACCTTGACAAAAAGTCAAACTTTAGTGGTAATAGCTGGCATTACGTCAAAAAGAGTCTCAAGAGGGTGGTTTTCGGTGCAGGACAGTCAACCCACCCGTTTTTATACCGATTTTTGTACCGAGGCCTTTCGAAGGATAGCTAAATAGATGTGAAATTCCTGAGTTGATTTTTGCGAATTTACTACATTAAAAATTGTATAAAACTAAATACGTAGTGTATGAAAAAATTTCTAGACTTACATGTGCATTAAATTGCCCATGCAGATTTCATTGGGACCGAGAATTGTAACCGGTCGACTACTAGAAGACCTTGAGTCTTCCTACACGTCTCATCTGTGTAAGGTGCTTAGTGTTTCGTCCACTAGTCTTCGCATTTCTTGCGACGACAAACTTAGTCGCTTACTTGAGAATCAAGGGTTGAGTAATAACACCCATATGCTTTACAAAACAAACTTAACTTTAATATGCATTCACAAGCACACCTATGACCAAAAGTCGTTTGCCAAAAAACGCACATTTTTCTGTACGCCTCCTGCATGCAAGATTTTGCGTGATTCGCCACAATTTTGATTGTTTGATTCATATAAAAAGGTTTGAAATCGTGGAGTTAATTTTTTAGCTACGGAGATTGTGTATCGGTGTGCTCATGGGGTGTAACGGCATTTATGCTAACGATGAGTTCGTCTTTGTTGATCGCTGCATGTATAACTGAGAGCGACACGTATGGGGCTTCGATCTCAACGTTGACTTCCAACATGAGGGTTTGATATATACGCTTAAACTTTCCCTAACTCATCACGGATTAAGTTTTTCATGCTAAAAAGATGTGCAACTCCAGTTCAAAAGACTTATGTCATCGCCGTAAAGCAATTGTACGACATATTCAACTTTTTGCGAAGCTTAAACTTTTTCATTTAATCAGTGGGGATCCATCTCACCACACACATTGGATGCGGGTGTGCGGGGCACTCGCACATTGATTTTTTGGGTGGGCAAGTTAGTGAACTATCTCTAGCTGCCTTCATTTGGATTTTAAGAGCATCGAACGGGGTCCTTCCGGTCTGGGGTCGGGCAACTTATATTCGAGCCATAGGGTCGGTTAAGCTCGCCGCAAGTAAAGTAGTTATCGACATACGAAGATGTAAGCGTCCAAACAGCCATGTAATTAAAATTAGCACAACCGCTCAGATTTTTTCGCTTTAAAATTTAGTTTTAAACTCACCATTTGTTTTACCGGGACCTTATGCAATTCACTTGTGTTGACCGCTTCCATAATGACCGCTTCCCAAGTATGATGGACAATGAATTTTTTGTGAACCTACACCCCACACCGTAGGGACCAGAAACATTGTCCGCTAATACGCATCAACAATTAAAGATTTAGCTAGCCAAGTTTAGTATTTATCAAAAAAGAAATTTTTCTAAGCTTGGTTTTCCGCCGCCAAATATCTGACCATTACTGAGTAGTTTTTTTTCGAGAAACTTGCGATTGCTTCATAGGTATTGGATAAGCATAGAAATCCTATCTTTACTGTACTCGCGCCAACCGTCATCGCAGAATACCTCGTGCTCAAAAATTAATGAGAAATCAGACTGCCTTAACCTCCATATAATGTATAGATGTGTGCATTGTCAAACACATTCTAATCCATTACAAGCTTATTGAGCCTAGGATGTAGACATATTGCGGCTTTTGTCCTCTAGCACACGGTTGAATCTAAATCTGTCCATGTATAGTCCTTCGAGACAACAGTTAATAGGATCAGAACATCAAAAAAAGCTTTCGTTTAAATGCAGCGGTACAGAGCGCCTCACTGTACGTCATGAACGTGTTCGAAAGGCCATGGATTATATGTAGCCTCGCTGGTTGTATATACGCTAGAAGAGGTGCCAAATGCGTTGGCGGCACACGAGCACCTATACGTCTATCGTCACTCACCTTTGGCAAGCCATCAAAGCTTATTGCGTTAAAAAGTTTCATATGATTCCGATGGTCTACTAATATTGCGTATATATAAACTTTAAACTTATTAAAAACTAGCTCTGAAAGGCCGATTTAATATAAAAAGGTCTAGCTTCAGCTAGATTAAAAATTGGTCATGCTTTACCATTTAATTATAATGATCCTCCGGTAACAGCAAGTCCTGTAGGGGAGTCGACCTGTGAGTCGCGAATTTGACTCTTTGACAAATCTCCAGGTCCTCATATCTGTGGATCTTACCAAACACCGTGAAAACCTAGAAAAGTTTCTCCTCCTGATTGAAGCATATGCCTATAGAAGTTTAACATACTTTAGGTCTTTGTCAATCGAAGCAATGAGATAAGCCAGATACGGCAGACCACTCTATAGCGGAGCTAAATGTCTACCCATTCAAAGCGGTGAAGCTACAATTGCTGTCGAGGGTTAGCTACTCGACATTGAATATTTCGCCTGCGATGCAAGATCGCATAACAAACTGTTTGGATTTTATTAGACACTCGACGAAATCGCCGGACGAAATAGCTTTTTAGTTAGCTTACATGGACCACGTGTGCACGATAAACATCGGCAAGCACACTAGTGTAACCGAACTTGTATCCAGCACAGGAGTTATATCCCAAAAACTGACAATCATCTTGCCATCTTGTGGGAGGAGTGGGGCATATCATTTTTATTCTCAGGAATGCATGTTGTGAATAGTCAAAAGCTCAGGAGATGCACTTGGCACTCTATCAGAACGTACTTCTTGGCATGTTATTCCTTGTCGTGAGCAGAGAAGCTTATTTTCGACAGTCGCTCGTTTCCAGGACTTGAGCGAAATGACTTGCTCATGTCCGCCCTTATTGCATCAAGAACACGCAAAAAATGTTGTAGTCGGAAGCGTCACAAATGCGTTGTCTTCCCCAGCAGGGGTAGGTGCATAATCGGCTAAAGAATATCCTGGAGGTTACAAAAAATATAAAAAATGTAACCTTGTACTGGTTCTCCCAGAACGGCTCATAGTTCCTTTAGTATACTGGATAAAGTTTTCTTGAGACTTGCGAAACCATTTCTAGCAATTTTCTCAGATTTGTTTAGAACGTGGCGTTGGACAAGTTGCGATCACTTTCATTCTATCAAGGTCTGTACGAACCCCATGGCTACATACAAATATCCGACGCCTTTGATTTCTTCCGCCACAAAAACATTTTTGGCAATGTTGGCTTAAATCTAATGGTCTTCATGGCCTCAAAGTCTTGTTTTGGGTGGCCTAGATGCGCCTCTAAAGTGACTGACCTTTTTTGGAGTGGCTACATACGAAAAGAATGTCAGCATATGTGTAAGGAAAAGCCTATAATGGTTAAAACAATATTATGACCAAACGAATAGACTACACTAGAGCTATTTTGGCCTTACTAATTAGTTAAGCATAGCACTAGGCGTGCTAACCGCCGCAAACTCATATATAATTTTGGTAGCTTCTAGCTATCAACCTAAGAAGTACACTGCACAACGTTCACCCAGATATATTGTCAGCTAACAGAGTGTATATATAATGGGTATTTGTGCAGATGTTGCTGCATAATTCAGTTTACTGCATGACCTAGTCGCCACTATTTGCTTGGCTATTGAGCACAGTAAATTTGGGATCTTGAGTCCTGTATTATACCGTTATCTCGATCAAGGTCACATACTGCTCCCATCATTTCATGCCAGGATGAAAAAAAGGACACTATCGCTGCGTCTGTCACCTAAATAGGATCCGGTCATTAGAATACTTGCTTCTGGCGCAAAAAGGTCATCAAAATTGCGGCTGTGTGCTGCGTAAGCACTTAAGCTGGTTTGGGTAAAGTTGTACGTGTCCATTGAGCATGTCAATGCCGCCAAAAAGTCGATGTGGGTATGCAAGAACTGAGAGTCTTGCCGACGCCCAGCGAGTACTTTGAGATTTAGTAAGTTCGACCTCTGTTGCAGTGCCTCCGATTTGAGCGAGCTTGCGATGACGCAGCAGACTAAAATGTCCCATAAACCAGTCGAAATGGAATTGGCATTCACTAGTTTCTCTTTTGAAGTGTCACCTGACATATTTTGGTTATCGAAAGTCGTCTGAAGGCGCGCAAAAAATCCCGACGCGCTTAAATCTGCCAAGACTCAAAATGACTTGTCATTGTCTCGTGCACTTGTGCGTGAAAGCAGTAGTCCGCCGCTGCTAAGGCTTTCTTCGAGCCTTTTCAGCTCTAACAACACATGATTTGGGTCAACCGCGCACCCATGATATGTGTTTAGTTATTCTTCAATCGGGCGCCTACTTTCCTGGCTTTCAAGGCGTGACTTCTGTCAGCGATCCTTCAAAGACTTTGGATGTGACAGGCTTCAGTTTGTCGGCTTCATCTGAGCCAGATGCGGATCATGTATTTCCGCTTACTAAATCCTATGCAGCAAGTATTGTTTTGCTCGGAAACGCTTAACATCATTGGAACAACGCCCGATCTTGTGGACTTTCATTCCGGAGCCCGTGGATCGAGGAACTAACAACAGCGTTGATAGCCAGGCAATCTAGTATTGATCACAATTTTTGATACTCGTTCGCGTAAGCGTTGAACTACTTATTAAGAAAAGGTTTTCATGAAGGAAGCATTGATTTTGGCGAAAAGGTTTTCATGAAGGAAGCATTGATTTTACCTAGGTAAAGGGTAATTTGCCTTCTAGTGGTTTCACTTATATGTATCAAGCGTTTAGCGTAGCCTTTCATGCAAATGATCTTGAAAGCTAAGCACACGCTGTTTAGGCCGCTTAAATGGCCATCTCTACCTTAAGAAAAATTAAGCCAACGTTTTTTTATAGAGGTGGGATTCTTAAGCCTCACTGGCTTAGTGGCGCCACGCCCGAAGCTACCAGAACCTGTGCTGCCTGGCCCGTCGAGTGTAGACTTTTCTCGGGTAACTCGAACACCGTGACTCGTTTCAGCTGCTTGGCAGCAAGGAGGGCTACACATATAGCCACCTCCTCAAGTCAATGGAATCCAGCAAGTCTTTTGTGCAGCGCTCACTGCACTTTCAACAAATCCGAAATAGTGGACCTGTATATCTTAAAATCTTTGCCAGAATTAAAAAGACAGTCTGATTACTCGCGCAGGCGTGCAAATGGCTACTAGACTAGGTGGGATTGCACTTCACCTTGCACAGAGATAGCGTGCACAAATATATATATGATCTATTGCAGAACGACGGACCACTATACCCTGTTTCCCATTACGCACTTTTTGTGAAAAGTACATTATTTCGATGCTAATTTTTTTTGTTCCATCTAGTCTCATTGACGATGCCTCGCACATCATGTGGATAAGCTAAAATTAAAGCCACTATTGATAGGGGTAATGCTTTGAGTATGCCATATGCTATAAAGTTGCTTAAAGTGGCGTTTACAATATAGTAATCAGTCATCATTTAAATTGCAGAATAATCTAGACAATGAGCGGTCACTTCTTACACCTTTTTTTGGAAACTTTGTAGACTGGCATCAATTTTGTATACGCTAATTTGCGCGTGCATATTATTCAAAGTACAGAATACATGTGAAATTTTAAAATAAATTCATAGCTTCATTTTTGAACAATACCTGCCAAAATGATATAACTACTAAAGAAATATTACGTAAAGAAATATTACGTATGGTTTACCACCTGCCGCCGACCATACGATTTGACGACTTTCGTCACTTCTCGAAATTCGGTGCTAATTGTTCTCGTTGACGATGTCAGTTTGCGAAACAAATCGATATCTACTTTTGGTAGCTGCACCCTTATACTTTTTCAAAAGGTAGATAACGTATGCCATCCATGTAAGGGGTGATAACGCCGATTCTTTCAGTATAACAACCATGGCCAAATTTGCTTTAAATTTAGTGACCCGATGTAAATTTGCACAGGCTGGCGTTTGCAATGTATCCATGATGCAAACTTTATCAGAATCTAGTCAATGAGCGGGCACTGTACTTAATTCTTGTTTTAGAGATTCTGTTTGTGCTGATGTACAATGTTTTACATTTGAGTACACGTTAAAGTTGACTAATTTGTAAAATACTTTATATAGATACTCATACTCATTCTCGAACAATACCTGCTACAGCTACTTAAAAGCAATTCATGCGTTACTCAGGTGATGGCCATCGAGCAGCAATTACTTGCCAAAGCGGCGCTTACGCGAGTTAAATTCAATAATAATTTCCTGGAGGTCTTCACGCGTCACCTCCGGCCAGTACTTGTTCAGGAAAATGAGCTCAGCGTAAGCAATCTGAAAGAGCAAGAAATTGCTGATGCGCAGCTCGCCTGATGTTCGAATCAAGATGTCTGGATCCGGCAGGCCACTAATGCCACACAAAGACAAAAGACAAGTCAGCTCATCTATCTCGACTATACATGACAGAGCACGTACGCAGTAAGCATGCGTTGGCTAAGCAAATCCTCGTTTATGTCATCGACGCTAGTCTTGCCCTCAGCCACCTCTGCAGCAATTTTCTTGCAGGCTCTAACAATTTCATCCCGAGCGCCGTAACTGTTGAAACAAGTAAAAAGTGACGACCAAAATACATTTCATCTCGCACACGCATGGCGTACCTGACGCAAAGATTAAGGTAAAAGGCCTTGCAGTGCCGTGTCTTTGCCTCGATTTCTTTGATTGAATTCTTTAAAAAAGCAGGTAGCTTGCGGCTGTCCGAAGCCAGAACGCGTACTCGAATGTTACGGGTGAGCGCCTCGCCGAGAATACCGTTAATAAAGCCGTCTATCAGCTTCATCAAAGTATCAATCTCGGCTTTCTCACGCTTCCAATTTTCTAACGCGCAAGTGAGTTTGCATGAACAAAATTGACAAGGGGACAGTTTCGCGACAACGAACTCACCTGTAGAAAAAGCAAAGACTGTTAAAGCCTCAACGCCAGCGTCGATACACCAATCAGTGAACTTCATGACAGTCTTGGTGCCATCCGAATGACCACGAGTGCCCGAGCCGTACTTGTCCTTGCCGTACCGGCGATTCCCATCAATAATGACGGCGATGTGGCGAGGGATCTGAAACGAAAAGCACAATCAGACTTGACAATTTGAAGAAAAAAGGTGATGTTGACCAATTGTGCAAACCTGTAAATCTTCCTCCGCCTTAAGCAAAGTGGTTTCGCTATTGCTCATGGCTTCTGCGCCCATAGTTCTGAGTGTGTCCGCGCCAAACGAATAGTGAGTTCGAAAGCGGCGAGGGAAAAAAAAACTCTTTTACTCGCAAACGTGGCGTCGCTAGGTTGGCCATACACAATCACACGTTTATACCTCGTAACTCCACCATTCAAATTAAAGGTTTTGTCCTATAAAAAACTTTCCTAAGACACCGAGGGCATATACGCTCGAGATAGGGTGGGATCACTCAATGAGCAACCGCTTCTGATAAACAAAGGTATCCCATCCAGAAATAGGGCTTTGCACAGTGGACCATTTCCGAGAAAAAAATTGTTTCAGAGGGATAGCCAAACCTCAATTCACGTTACTTATTGCATTGCAACAACACATCGACACTGCAAGAAGGGCACTGCACTTTCCACGGCTGTTTTTTAGCAATAGTCGGGCTTAATGTTCTATGGCAGAACATTATTTGACCCTGCGCCTCCTCTTCGCAGCAATAGCAGATCAAAATCTGCACCTGTGTATTTAACTCCCATAAAAATCTGTAGCATCTCATAAGGGAAATTCCTCCTTTATCTCAAACTTTACTGTACTATAGAAACGAAGACGGTAAGCTGTCTCTTTTATTTGCCCATGGCATAGATAGCACGACCATACTACCTGCCTATATTTTTATTTCTTAATGGTCGAAAAGTGTAATTTTGTTGACTCGACGTACCCGGATCAGATCCGGTAAGGTATTCAAGTACCACGAGAAAGATTTGGGCAACGGCATCAGCGTAGTTGCGCATCTTACCAATTTACTGTATGTGTATTGCGCAAATTCTTTGTATCTAAATTTTTTTGCTGCCTTGACTCGCATCTAAGGTTTCACTTACGACGACTGCAGTTTCTTACTGTCTCAATGATGGCAACAAATCTGCTTCGGCAATTGCTGATTCTGATTATGTAGTCGTTGGATTCTGTACATACGCACAGTATGAAGGTCCGTTACTTACAACCGTTACGAGACTAGAAAGGGTTACCCCTACCGGTATTCCAGCCGGGAAATTTCGGAAATTACTAATAAGAATTGAAGCTCTTGTCTCTATTTGGAAAAATAAAAGATAAAACCAAGCCATATAGTATCAGGATGTTTGTTCATTGAAGAGCATCTAATGGCACACTTTAGCCTCTTATGACATTGGGGAGTGTACAATATTTTTTTTGCATGCACACTTTGTGCGAGGTGCTAAGTAACCTCGACCCACTAGGTGGCACTTTGCCGACAAACCTAAGCCAATGTGAAGAAAGTGTCTACCTGGTCCCTCGCACATGCTCCAAAATGGATGGAACCGCCTTTCCGTATCTGTCGTTCACACTGATCGGACGACTTGCCCGCATCTATAGGCTTGAGGATTAGCTGTCCTCCCTACTGCCAAGAAGCTAGATCTCGTCATGGCGGTCTAGCTTTAAAAATAAAGCTCGCACATCAGTGGCTCACGGAGAACATGCTCCGGTAACCCTGTCGGTAGCGCCCAATGTTGAGTGAAAGCCAACGAAGCTTCATTTAAAAGGAGAGAGATCCCGAACCTTAATTTATACATGTAGAAGATAGAGATGGTCAATCAAGCGGCCATTTTCTCGAATGACCGGGTGAGTGTGGTATTGCAATTTCTCTCTTGTTCCCTTACCTGTGAAGTCACCTCCCGTCAGCAATTTGTGATCTGGGATCCACGAAGGAGCAGGTGAAATCGACATTTCTTCCGGTGACATTTGAGCTCCGCTAGAGCTCGACCCTTTTCTGCAAGCAAGGTATGCACGAGTCTCATGAATACATCCGAGAACTTTGCGCGCCAACAAATGATTGCTGTCAGCGAAGTAGTTTGACTTTGCTTTAAGTGATAGCAACGGAACCAGCCAATTCTAGTCCAACAAGCTAGAAGGACGATTCTTAAAGTTCCTAGAATCTAAATAGACATGACAGTAAGTGAAAGGTTTAAAAGTGCTTACGTTTTAGACAAAAAAAATAATGAGCTCACATTGCTCCCGTCGTAGTGGCCATTGCCAGAAGGCTCAACAATTTGTTGCTGGCACAAAACTTTTTCGTGGCTAGCCCCATTTTCCAAAGGAGGTTTTAATGTTACATCACAATTCAATGTTCCTTTATTAGGAGTATCGATGCTCAGGTATCTTTAAAATCTTTGTGCCCGGTCTGAAATTTCTTTTGCGTCTTGTTACTTTCTTTCCTTTATCGGGGTCAGAAATATTTTTTAAGGCCGTCTGCTCCCCAATGAGCGCTTAGCTCAAATAGTTAAGCGTACACTTCGCATGAGGGAGGTAGAGGGATCGATACTTCCAGTATCTACTTGTTACATCATGGAAACGTTTAAGAGTATTCTCAACCTCTTATGGTAATCAATCTTTCAAGGAGGTCCAAGACGTCTTCATCTGAAACAGAAAGTACATTTTTAGGTGAAATGTTATCTTTGGTAACACCTTTAGCATATATCCGGCTGTAAGCTCAGCCAAAAGTTTGTAGCTCTACTTCATTCAGTTCAGCAACTCGAATACATCTAACAGTGTCTCAACTAAAGTTCCCCTGTCGGGAGAAAGCTCAAAATTAAGCTGACAGCGGATTCGACTTCTTCGTCAACCATGGGATTGCTTGTGACATGAGGCCAGTAATACCAGCAGCCCTTAATTGCCTGCTTAAAAGGCTTTGTATACTTCCTTTATCTTTCTTCAGAAAGTTTTCGTACCTATTATACTCATCTCGAGAGTAAGCTCCCATTTTAAGATGTAAACAGAGGAAGGACCCGACTAATCGCACCCTGTTGCGGAAGACTGGGCGGCTGAGAACTATGGCTTTATTCCACCAATTAATATAACCCCTATGATTGTTTGACCTGGATCAAGGCAAATTTGTCAATGTCAGTGACAAAAAATAATTTTGTGGGCACATCGGAATCCACGCACTCGTCATAATTTTTTTTTGCTCGGAAGACAAACGGAAACAACGAATAATTTATGCTTATATAGTAGTGTAGTAGTGTAGCAATACTTATACGATTGCCCAATCTGAAGAAAACCAAATTGCTTCTACTTATAGAGTGCTAGTATATCTAAAAACAACAAATACGAATGATAGAGAAGGTTATAGCTCTATCTACGAGGGTCGGCACGTTTAGCGGCATGCTGTGGAATTGGTTAGTGATGTCACAAACTATCAACACGTCTCGGCCAAGTTAAATTATCTAAGTAAGCAGCTTTTATGACCACAATGGTTCTTTCGCGAACACACTAAAATTATTCGCTCACAGCCGTTCTGAAGGCCCAATTAAGCCACCCGAAGCAATGTTTGAAGGTCAAAAAGACCAACAAACGTTACGCCAACATCGGCAAGTGTTTCTTTGCTGGCGCAGATCCCAAGTCAGTACGAAACCCGTTTTAGTTTGCAATCTCGAAAGGATTTAGAGCGGGATCAGTCCTAAAATACTATGTGCACTCCAGCAGTGCTTGCTAAGTGGTCCTCGCAAAATCTTTGTCCGACGTTTAAAAATGAACAAGAAGTGGTGATAGAAGAGCAAGCGCTCGAGCATCCATCATAGTGTTCAGGTGACAGCCGTTCTGGCTTGCGGATGAGATAAAGCCGTTTGACGTCGCTTGTGGTGCTTCGGACTGTGCCATTGGCTGCACGTTACTGCAGCTCAACAGAGACGGTCATGACTGAGTCATCTCTTCTCCAGTCCAACTGCCGGCTGGAACTTCTCCTTTTTGACGAGAAAATAATTGTCGTGGAGTGAACGTTGGTTTTGTTTTGACGACATCCTTTGAGCTTGAAAATCTTTGTGATCGGTTGCGATCGTGCAGGTGTATAATGATCTGATGCCAAAGTTCCGTCATACTGGGACCACGTGCTTTCACCAAATGTGTGGGCATTAAGAGTCGATCAACCGCAACGGCCGACAATTGCCATTCGTCTCGTTCATTTTTGCTTGAAGTTCGTGGTATACAGCAAACGCTGGCTTCGCGCCTTCATTGTCTGAAATGTTCCCACCCAATGTATAGTCCTTAACGACTATACCCAACGCTTTGTCGTTTCAAATTACTTGGCACATTAAAACGATCGTACTGTGACACAAGACAATCGATCCGTTTGCTAGATCGATGCGATGTGTTGACCACCCGACAATCACTGAGATATTCGTACTCATTGTAACATCGGCCTTGGACATCGAATTGACCTCTCGATTCGTGTCCAGTAGCACTACCATTACCACGTGCCAATTGTAACATTCGAGAAACAAATGCAGGTCGTAAAATATCGTACAATTGACAATTTGATTCATAATAGACTATTACCACGCACTGGCAGCAGGACTTGTCATGGACCACTTAGTTCATCAAAAATCGTTTCGCAATAATCTGTAAATTTTCCACAATAGAAGCATCGGCGTGCGGCTTAAAGGAAAAGAAGTTGTGCGTCGAATGGCCAATAAGATTCGTAAGCTTGCCTGGCTCTAATAATGCCGCTTGTCGAGCTGAGTCGTCTAGCCAAATGAGATGGCTAAGATGGTGGTGCAAAGTCGCTAAGTATTTCGCGACTAGTTAAGTACTCGTATCATCAAAACGCACGAGTGTGTAATATTTGCCCACGAAATTGAAATACTATCTGTAACGATTGCAAGGCATATTTCTTATTGTCCTGTAAGTGCCTTTTAGTCAGGTAGTAACTTAACGAAATCGTAAAGCTTGTTGTAACGAATGGTGCACTGAGTGTAGCTAATGTACTGATAGAGGAACATGACGTGCAATGTGGCTAGCATCATCAAAAGACTCGCTACCAATATATCGGCCTGTTAAAAAGCCGGCTTTTTAAGAAATTACGTCCGTCTTATTTGATAATAAATTGATATGACCCCCTTACCAAATAGAACTGCGGCAACTAAGAATGAATACAAGCCTGCGGCTACTGCTTGTCTCATGCGGCTCTTCGTTGTTGAGTACTTTTCTTTCGATACATAGAGTGGCGCGAGTCTGTTGCAAGATGACGACAGCATGTGCTTAAGTAGCCGCAAGATCGCTTTTTATATCATAAAAGCGAAATTATTTATAATATACGCTTGATTTTCATCGTGAACAAATAAAGTTGGTCTTGGCCAATTGAACTCGGGATATGGCAGCTATGGCCCCTTTGTACCGCGTAGAGTGCATGCCTTCCGTATCAAAACCCGTGAACAAGTTGAGATCAGCTCGTGATAAATTGCTGGCTAGTTGAAACAGCTTGATGTCGCTGTAATGAGCTGTAAAGTGGGTATTAAAACGTTCAGTGCGGCATCGTTTGCTGCTTCCGTGCTGCTATTGCCACAATAAGTACATAAATTGTACAGCTCGCCTACCTGTGTCCATTCATGTGACATTAGCTGCTTCACCATATCTTGGTTTATATCATGTCCGTTGTATAAAACCGAACAAGGCTCCATCTATGATTTGAGGTCTTCATCTGGTCGAGCCACGCACCACAGCTAAAGTCGTAAGAGTTTTAGTCGAGAGCGACGGTAAATAAGCTTTACATGTCCCAAAAAATGGCAAAGTGTTCGTCAATCTTCACGGATCTAAAACACGCGTTCAATACAAGCCTAAAAAATGTTTGTCTTCGAGCTTTCGCGCAGGGTTGCATCATAGTAGAAGGCCGAAAGCTTTATTGACTAATAAATTTGTCAGCCATACAAAACGAATGCTAGCTTAGAGTCGCTCGTGCGGCTCTCCATTGCAAGCAGAGAGTCGAAGTCGAGTGGCTAAGCTATTGACTGCGATCGCAGTTGCATAGCTGAGCATGAGTAGATGTCGTTGCTGCTATAAATTAGATACGACAGATTCGGTCCGAGTCACTGTCCCGAGCGTTAAAAACCTGGAGTACGATATAAAAGCTAGCTGAACCATTTACTGCTAAATACACAACGAGGTCTAATTGGCGGTCTTTCAGACAGAAGTAACGTTCTTCTTACGGTCAACGCATTATAAGGATGAACCCCCAGGTTAGAATGATTTTATGGCAAGCAAGAATCTGCGAAACCTGTCAAAGGGCCAAGCTCGTGAATCATGCGTTGGCCCCTTCATAAATCCTGCCAATACAGGGATTTTTGACCGTCCATATGCCTTTACTTTGTACTCGGCTTGTTGAAGATAAGTTGCAACACGGGTTTAATGCCGCCTAGGCAAGATGAGGGGGCACTTTACCGCCAACTCAATTGGGATGCAGATAGCAAAGCTATTAATGTAAAGAGTAGTGGAATGACGGCTTTCCTGGAAACGATAGTGTCAGATAGGGACTACCTCATATTGGCAAGCACTGTTTTGAATACTTACTAATGTCTACAGCAGACAATCCACATATTGGTGTTTGACGGAAAGAGCCAATGCAAATTGCGTAGTATGTGTGCGTAGGTGCCACAGTTAACAGTTGAATTCCGCAAAGCCTACGCACCTATTAGATTCACAATTTTCTACATAAGCGGAATAGGACACACTAGAGCTCCGTTTTTTTATAGAAGCACAAAAGCTTCAGGGATTTGCGAGGGAGGCTAAAAAAGTCTTTCTTTCTTTCCAGGCCTCCAATGTGAGACTAATGTGAGACAGGCTAATAACGGAAAGCAAATATCTGACTCCAAAAACGTCGGCCATCATCTGCAGGACGTTGGGTGCAATTACATCCTTCCAAAATGAACAACAAGAGCTTTTGATTGAGATGAAAAAGGCAACTATATGTCTTAGCTAAAGGAATAGGGTATTGTTGGATACTATAAACTTTTTACTAGAATAAGTGAAATTTACGCATTGACAAACAAAATAATACACTGTAATCGGAACTATTGCGGCTCAAGAAAAGTATGAGTTGCCGTACACTATCAATCTTCCCAAGACTATATCAAAACACCCACCATTTTTTAATGGAACGTCTTGCGAGGTATTACGACTCTCATTTCCCTGGCTCATGCACCTGATATGCCCTCAGCACCTCTTTTAAACATTGTCTCAGCATTCGACCTTGATGACTAGGCGAGCATGGATGGACATACGAGAGATAGCGCCCATATCCACCACCCTAACAGCAACACTACTTAAGGGACAAGTAATCACAAAGCTTTGGGCTTTGAGCGGACGGCCGAGAATAAAATTTACTAAAAAAACAGCGACATCCAAAAATACCTTGAAGACCTTGCTTTGAGACGCACGGCGGCCGATTCGACCAGATTACATGGCCAATTTTGGTCATCTCGTTTTCGAGGGCCCCAAGGGCCCCGCTGTCTTACTAAAAGCCTCGATCAGATCGTCAGGATCGACCTCGATATCAATCTTAAGTGAATGACTTTCGCCGCGGGTAGGAGCTGTTGCTTCTCGCAATAATTGCACAAGCCAGAGGTGGTAGCCACAAAGCTGATTTACCACTAGGGGTAGCGGCACTTAGTTGTGGTGTTTGAAGCAAAATAGAGGTACTTTAATGGGCTGCAGGAGCTTTTTGTGGAATAACGCGAATTTTTTCTCCATAGAAGTCGTGGGGAAGGCTTAAACGGCTCTTACACGATACTTTTTAGCCTGTCGCGAAATGGAAATAGAAGTGACGAGCGCATTGTATATACACGTTGATGTATGGTAAAATTATCCGTCCGACTCGGGACCGGGAGGTAGAAACATATAATATGATTCAAACAATCAAGGATAAGTCACCAAAGCGGACGAGCAATCTTAAGTTAGCTGAACCACTTCATCCACCCAATTGTCTTGTCAATCGATATCGTGGAATTGCGTTTCATGCTAATAGCTGCGAAGGAGACAACGATAATGCCTTAGTCCTTAAGATCCTGCTAACGCTGACTTAAATCAAAGACCCTGAGACAATTATTCAGGGTCTCACACAAAATGCTGTTGACTGTGGCTTCGGCCACATGAGAACACATTTGTCAAAAAGTTCGTGTAGATCACTTGCTAAGTGTGAATATTGCATAGGCTGTTGTGCTTCTTATCGAAGAGAAGTCGGTGGTGGAGGCGTTTTGTGAAGGCAAACAAAGTTAACCATTCCCGTCGTTAGAAAAGATCACAGGATAAGAATAAATTGTTGTGTGGAAGAGCAAAAGCTAACAACTATACCAGCATAATCGTAGTTACAACCAAGACGGATAAACGTACGACAAAAAAATTCACTCGCAAGTGCGCCAGGAGATAAAGTAGGCCTATAGACGCAGCAGGAAAACTATATGTACCCTGCCAGGCACTCATCATCTTATTGGCCTCCAATTTGCTGCAGTGAGACTTAAAAACTAAAGAGTTGCTGCAATGTTGTAACACGATTCTCTAGGTACAAATCTACTTTTTTTAGTTTTCATCCTTTTTCACGCGCAAATGGTCGTTGTCATACCTGTCTCGCGCGTTGACCAACCGACGCACTTGTATATTCAATGACGGTTTTTTTTACTGGGCGAATCTGGTGTGACGTAAGTATAAGACGTTGGGCAATCGAGCTGCCAGCCCGAAAAAAGCTTCTTTGCTAGTCACTGGAGGCGCTTTTGGAGTACGACAACCGCATCATGTTTGGTGAGTGGCTCAGTCAATACGATGACAGTACTTTGCTGTCAGCGTGGGAGATTAGACAAGCGGTGAATTCATAATACTTTATGGTTGTCAACGCTGTTTGTGCACATTTGCACACAAGTCTCTTTTAGCGACTTGAGATCAGGATTAGACGCGTGGATTTCTCATGTGCCGCGACTACCTTTAAGTTTCAAAATGCGGTTAAAGTGAGCTGGACAAACGTGACGGCAAGAGTTTTGGACCATCGAGTGGCAATAAAAAGACAGTCTTTCTATGTGATTTAATTATGCCCCTGTTCAATGCGTGGGGCGATTAACCAACGCTGCTCGTGAGGGCCGATGGCTCGGGCGAATAATCGCTTACTCGCTTGGCGGCGTACATGGCTAGGCGACGATCTCCCAAACGTACAATGCTGATTTGTACACGGAAGACATTCTTAGCGTGCCGGGCACCATTTTCAGCCTTCCGGCGTACGCGGTTAGCTACCAAAACGACCAGGATAAGCAGGCGTTCCACCTTAGCCTTCCGGCGTAAGCTGGAGGTACCAGGGGAAGCATACATCGGTGCCGATGTATGCTGCCCTAAACTGCAATCTTGTTCTAACATTTAATTACCATATTTCTTAAAAGGGCTCTATACATACATAAGAAGAAAGTAAATTAGCTCAGGAAATAGAGTACAAAACAACACATTGACTTTCTCACTCAATGCAGAAATTCCCTCTCAATTTTAAAGCGTGATAATTAATTACCGCGTATCTGGTGCTCTCACGTTTTTTTTTTCAATTATGAGCGCCGGTGGCTCTGCCTCGAACGTTGGCGTGTACTCGTTCCCTTTACTCAAACCTCGTGAGATCTTTGCATGTTTGCGGGATATGCGTGCTCCTGTATCCGAGGACGAAATTCGAGCGTGTGATGTGGGTGCCGTGCGTAAGGTGCTTGAGACCTTTATAGAAAGCATCATGGGCGTGACGCGCGAAGATATGGCACAGATCGCCTTTCCAGGATTGCCAACTCTCACCTTTCCTGAACTTCATTCTGAATCGGTTCCAGAGCTCACGTTTTATCGCACAGCGCAGCGCTTACTGGCAGCCAGTGGTGTGGACGACTTTGGACTACGTGATGTGCTCCATCCGACGCCCAAGCGCGTACGACGTCAACTTAGTGCGCTCATTAACTTTGGCAAGTTTCGTGACGAGCGACTTGTCGCTTTTAGTGAGATTACGAGTCAGACGGACGAGCTGCTAGCTCAAAAGAAGGCATTGCAGGAGGAAAACGCGGCACTGCAGCGAGAGCTTGACCAGTTGCTTGAAGAGCAGAAGGTGGAAGAGCCTGCGCGACGGCAACTCCAGGAAGAGGTTAATGAACTTGAGAAAGAGATTAATAGTTTAAATAAACAGCAAGCGGTGATGCGTGTCGAGACGGACGAGTTAAAGGGCAAGCGCGCCAAGATGGAGGACGACGTGGCGTCTGTTCGGTTCAACAAGGTCGAGGCCGAAGAGACGATCGAGAGGTTGAAAGCACTGATCGTCACATCGCCTGAAAGAGTCAAAGGAGAACTTAAAACGATTGGAGCTACGCTCGAGAAGGCCAAAGACGATCTGCACGAGTTGGAGGAGAAACACGCAGCGGTAGTCGAATTTATTGAAATCTACGAACGAGCTGAGAAAGAACTTGCCCGGACGTTCGCACTGTTACACGAAATTGAAAAAGAAATGCAGGCGTGCAAAGAAGTAAAGCTCCAGGTAAAGAGCACGTCAAAACGCATCAACGAGCTACAGTTTCGCACCGCCGAGACAATCACGCGTCGTCAGCGTCTGGAAAAACTGTTAGAGCTCAAGACTCGTGAATTGTCGCGCCACATTGAAGATGCACGTGCGAAGGATGCCATTGCATCGAAAGTACTCGAGAGCGCTCGCAATGAGCTGGCAAAGCTTCAGTTGGTGCACAATGAAGTTCGTCAGCGTATTACGCAGAATACCGAAGCCAGTCGCAAGGTAGAATTTCAAATGATGGAGGAAGAAGCTCAGTATCAAAAGGAGTTGAAGAAACTAGAGCAGGTTCGTTGTCGAACTCGTTTTCCTATGAGTTTTTCTGGCTCTATTTATAACGTTCATGTTGCGTTAGATGTATGCTCGTCTACATCGTGCTACAGAGTACTATAACCAGCAAGTGGTCGACGCGATTCGATCGAGCTCCTAACCTTACGACTTGAGTTATAATTATTGCCTAATTGGCGCGTGATTACTGTAATACTTGTCAAGCAGCTTCAATTTAAGAGGAGTGGGCTATCTTTTACCTCTGCCGATTATCGATAGCAGCTTCGTGTCGTGTGTTTGGAGCAATTTGGACGAAGCTGCTCGAGTATGGCGTCTGTGTGTGTGTCAGCACGATGACTACGTGATTGTGTAGTACTTTAAGAATAGTACGACGCGTTCGCATCCTACACACAGTGGCGTTGCTTTCATAAAGGAGAGCTCTAGAAAGCAACCACTTTCGAAAGGTGCGACGAATAAAGACTTCACCTATAAGTGCGAAGTGCGCCTTGATTGAGACAGTGCCTAGCGTGAAACAAGCTGTACTCATTGAGTTTCGAACTAAAGACCAACATGGTAATCGGACAGGACAGTTGACCACCAATATCTTGAAAAGAGGTCGATGATGAGGAGGTGCTCTTTCAAATGCACGAATAGTTTACTCTGGCAGCCACTCACGCATATCGCACAGGCTAAGAAGATTCTTTGAATGTAGACTGTAGGGTAAAGTCGCACTACCGCGCTCTATGGCGACTGCAGAGCAAGCTGTAATTTCTAAAAGTCGAGTGAATATTTACCGTGACACGTTTGAGGCGACTAATAAAACCTCTAAAACTTAGTAATTTAGTTATCGACAAAGGCATCATTGCAAAAACTCACGATACAATTGTTGTGTTTTACACATTTTCGTAAAGAGACAATTTTGCAGAATCACGAAATTCACTCCTACTGTTCTATACTTGTGCAGAGTTCCAAAGTATGCGGCGGCGTTTCTCGCTGGCCGCAAAATCAAAGATGGCGCTGCCAATACCTCGATCTAGCACCAAATTGAGTGCATGTAGTACCATCAAGAACGACACCTTTTGGTCGTCAGACAACGGAGTGGCCCCTAGCAACTCGTTTTGGAATGAATAGTCAAGTTGCATACACCGCGTTCGATACAGCTGCATGTACTCGTCGTCATTGGGATGCCCAGAAACTTCTGCTCCTTCATTCGGCACATCAAGCTCTAACACCATTAACACTTTATTGACATCCAGTGCGGCATGCAGGTGACGTACACCATTGGCACCAATTTCGTTGCGTGCAACACGTAACTCCTGAAGTACTAGACCATTCTCGTGTCCTTGTGCGCGTAAAGCTGATGCCAGCACGTTTACCGAGTCTGTACCAATGAGATTGGCGTTAAGGTTCAATGTATGAAGATTTCGACCGAAATTTGTGCTCAGAGCATCGACAAGCAATTGAAGCTGAAGAATTTTGCAGGATTCAACGTCTAAGGTGTTAAGCTGCGGACAACTAGCAACAATCGCATCAAGATCCATGGCTGATAATGCGTTGCGTCGAAGCTCGAGTGATTGTAATCTTCCGTGGAATCCTCTCACAAAACGCTCTATAGCCTCTGTTGTAGTCATAGAGGCCACCATGTCGTTCATTACAAGTTCGGAAAGTATTGCTGAATTTCGAGAAAGGCTTTTTCTGGTATGTACCCACGACATTGCGTGCTTTGCTTTGGCCCAAGCTACTCCAAAGCCTGGAACCAATATGCAAAGCCACACAGGAGAGCTGATTGAAGTGGCCAGCACTTCCCACTCCTTAGGCTCAACCCCAATATTTAATGCTTTGATTTCATTTTCGATACTATCGAGTCGCAATGAATCCTCACTTGGTGAAAAAAACAGTTCCGTGCTACTTGCCAAGAGGCATCGAATTGATGCTACGTCTTGATAAGGTAGCGTTTGTACTATATCGTCTTTCACCCATCCCATCACTGTCGATTGTGGACAACGCAGACCCTCTAGCCACGCTTCACTCTCAATCGGAAAGAGCGGATTGCCCGATAAGTCAAGTCGTCGCAAGCCGGACCTTTTTTCCTGATATATTGCTGAACGCAATCCTATCGCCAGCCATTGCCAACAAAGCTTTCGGTCTATGGGGTCTACAAGCGAAAAAGTATGAGCCAACGATAATTCTTCCAGTCTGGAATCCTCAAATCTCAACGCCGAGCATATGCAGCTAACGTGACGATGACTTAGCGAATTGTTCGCCAGCGATAATCTCTTCAACGGCGTCAAGATGCCTGCATTTAAACCAAATGCTGCGCCTACAAACGCTCGAAATGCTGCCCAATTTTCCGTCGTCAGTGTCCGACCAAGTGCATTCTCTAGTACGAGCTCCTCCAGCGGCATTTCCCAAGGTCGACAACTTTGATCCCCACACGCATTCAGAAGTTTTGTCAACGCCTTTAGCTCGTTGCACATCATCGCATTCTCACTCAGATCCAGCGTTGTCACACAGTATGTGATATGTGCTTTGTGCTCCTCTTGATATGTCTTAAGCAACAATAGCGTTGTAAGCTTGTCGATTAACTTCGAAGTGAGTCGGCACCTCACAAACGTTAGGGTCAAAGGCACTTCCCGCCTTTTCTTAAAGATATGTGGCTGAGTTGACGTCGCCTGCCGTCGTTGCGTTTTCATGAAATCCACCAGCGTCTCTAGTAGCTCCTCGGTGATCTTACGACGCGAAAAATCCAGCACGAGCCTCGGAAACCGTTTGTCTTGCAGCCGTAGCTGCTTTTTGGTTGTTGCAAAGCTATCTACCATGAGGTCTGAGGTCAAAATCTGCTCCCAAAAAGCTTGTTTGACGAGCGGAGATTGTTGAAGGGAGTGTGAGTAACTCTCCACGACTGCCACACTCTGCAGAGTCTGCTGGATCGATGAGATGGCAACATGTTGTAGATTTATAACCACAGAGTATGACGAAATTTCGCGCTGCGATGCATTGTCACATGAGGGCAGGAGACTAAGCAGACCGCGCAATGGAGTAGTGTATGCGGTACAATCTAGTTGAAATGGTTTCATGGATGCAATTTTAAATATATCAAATCATGTGGCAACATCAGAAACGACCTTTTAAAATGCATTCTTATAAAAAAACACCCCCCTGCCGAGTCATCTGTCTTAGGCCGCGCACAAGCTAAAAGGCCAAGAAAGAAGTAGCATTCATGAGCACTAAGAACACAGACACTTTATTGTGGAGTGTTCTGTGAGGCAGCGATTTTTCGCTTTGATATGGGCAACAAATGCTTCCTGTGGAGTGGTGCGGTCATTCTATGAGTCGCTAAAGTCTATAATCCAAGCGGCGGGCACATCGTATGTATTTGACCGCGCATTGGGGTATGTTAAAGGTGTGATTACTTCTCGAAACTTAGGCTCCTACGACCTGTCTTGACAATTTGCCAAAAAACATGAAGGCAAGACGTTTCTGGTAAACTAAGCGAGCAAACTTCGCTCTCACAGACTGAATATTTCGCCCAAGGTGTTTGAAGCTGTAATAGCCTAGAGATTCATCCGATCTCAACTTGGGTTATGACAGTTTGTAGAAATACCCAAGGGTGTCTCCCTACAGTATGCAGGTCACCCTTGTCTCAAGCGTAGTGCTTGGTGACATGACCTGCATCACGCGGATATTTAATTTTCACCTCGTCACCGGACCAGTCAAAAAGATAGTAGTAGGCCTCTCACTGGACGACGACTTGTACCAGTATCCTGCGGTGGGCGTGACACATAGCCCTTGTTCAGTGTGCTACCATCGGACTCTCAATAGGAATGTATTTAATAGCGAGATCTAATGAGAGAACAATTATAAGCATGCACAAGGTTGTGCTGACAAGATATGGCAATTCTGGACCAACGATGAATACAGATGCCACGCGAGGGTTGCCGTTAGAGAGCCCTCGCGACGTGCGAAGCAAATGAGCGTAGTGCTTGGTGACATGACCTGCATCACGCGGATATTTAATTTTCACCTCGTCACCGGACCAGTCAAAAAGATAGTAGTAGGCCTCTCACTGGACGACGACTTGTACCAGTATCCTGCGGTGGGCGAGACACATAGCCCTTGTTCAGTGTGCTACCATCAGACTCTCAATAGGAATGTGTCTCAAGCTGTCGTCTCTGACTTTGCTCTCTTTCCATCGGCTCTTAATTTTTGCCCTAGTGAATAAAAGTTCATGCAAGTTAATCGCCAGATCGCTGCCTATTATACTCATCGCTCATAGGCAGAACTGTCTGCTGAACACCTGGCAAGGTGGAGTGATGAGCGCACGTTCCTGACTCGATGAACTGAAAGCCTTTTCCATAGTGATCTTTACGCCAACATTATAGGGCTTGTCGTTCGCCGCACAGGTGCAACCAATGTGATTGGCAAAGCTTTTGGCGCAAAGTCCGAGTTTTGGTGCACAAGCACTCGTGGAAGTCGAAGCGACTTTTTCAAAGTTGAGTTGGCCATTTTGAATTGACCCGGTTGATTAGTAGCCTATGTTTGCGTTATGACTAAATTGACTTTTTTTTATAATATTTTCAAGAGTTCAGAATAGCGCTTATTCCTCTCATTGGATATAATTTATGTTATTTAAGGGTCGTATCATGAAAGGGAACTTTTCACGGTGCTATGTGACCCGTCCTATATCGTCTTTTTGCCGACTGTACAATTTCCTCGTACAATCTTTTGTATACTGTCTTGCACGAAAAATGCGTGATCTTAGACGCATTGCATCGTATTTTGAAAGTGTGGCATTTCAATCAAGTATTTTTTTGTCAAAGTACTAAAAAGTCGGACAGAGCAGAGAGGCTTCGATGTCTTGAATAAAAAACAGGTCCATTTACATTGGACTGCTCATGTGGTCATTTTTTTAAAACTGTAGTCTATTTTGGTGAAAGGATGAAGTACCTTTACCATAAGGCGATTGACGAAATGTAAATGGAAATCCCACCGCAGCATATCGATTTGGTATCAAGCCAACCTGTTTGCGGGGCACACACATAAGTTGTAATTACTCGCATCCGTTTACAGCTTGCATCCCCTGGTCTTATTTCGCACACACTTGCACCCTTCTACGTACAGAGTAGTCGTACTCAATGCTACACTGCGATCACTTGCTTGCTTGTCTGGTAATAATGATAGCGTGGGCTAGCTGTTAAAATAAATTCTCTTTACTACCAAAATACAAGAACCTAAGTAGTCCGAGAGTCCACTTTGGCAAGACTGTGGAGACGCCTTGAGCACACTTAGCCTAGAGGCCATCTCACTCTTCTGTTTTAAGAGTCACGCCACCACCGCAAACTGCGAGATTTGTCCACGAGCCTTAACACACAACCTTTCTTAATGCCATTTTATCGGTCCCATCACATCCGTATCTGCAAGATACAGTACACGTGGTGTCTTCGTAAGCGACCGCAAAGGGAATAATTGAACGTCTACTTGCCGTTCAGGCATCCACTACACAGCTTCTAAATGCATGTCCGTGGAGCGCTGCATCTGCGTACTTCTCCAATATAGCCTCCCGTCGATCCTATTTTGACGGCACATATCTCTACGCATAACTTTGATCACTAAAACGCGAAAAATGTACTCATTTTTCAGCAAGTAACTCACATTCAAATAGCAGCCGCCAGACTGTAGGCAATAGCCCGAATTATTAACGGGCGCGGACCAGGTTCGCCGAAGCTATATGCGTTGAGAGAGTGTGCGGTCAGATTTCTGACCTTTGTTTCATACTTAAAACAATTATTAGTCACTCCAAGTGTCTGCATTGGTCTTAGTGTCAATGTCTAACGTGACTCCGAAAACACGAGATGTGAGCCATAAAACCCTTTAAAATTCCAATTTGGCATCGCAAATCATATTAATAGGCAATAAGCCGTGGTCATTTGTCCATGTGAAGTTTATTTGCTACTACTTAGTACTGCCTTTTTACTGATGTAACCAAAAGACGGGACTGGTAGCTTACAATATGGTACTGCATTCAACGAGCGTGGGTTCGTGTATACTTTATACACTTCCCTCCATCGAGACTGCATTTTTTCAACCCATAGAAGTCGTAGTTTTCCTCGAAATTTCTTCCTATCAGACACCACTGTTATGACCTACAACGCGTCTCGGAACCGCTATCAAGAGGTTGAACAAGCTTAAGATTTCAGCCTAGAAGACCGAGCATAGGTCATTCGGCTTCCTTGTCGACCAAAACTAGTTCATCGTTGGAGTTTGGATAAGACAGAATTTTATAACATTGGAAGAGCTCACAGCATTCTGATACCACACGGGATCTTGGTGTAAGAGCTCAATGCCGTCAAAAGACGATCCGATCACTAGCAAGACACACTAGCATCGCGCACATCGATCGTCCTCTTCTCAAATAGGATAAGAACCAGGTCTCATGGTCGACTGACGACTCCGCCAAACTCGACATCTATGGACCTGACAAATTCCAAGCGTTAGTAAGCCAAACCGAGAAATCTGAGAAATCACAAGGGGGCCCTTGGATGATAGACTGTATACCCTGCGCTCACCTGATCCACCGAATTGTATACCTATGCGTTGCACATCGCGTGCTCACAAACGACCAGCGTTCCCACTGTACACTCTGTGCTTATTCTCTGATCGAAGGCTTGATCCTGATTAGCTGAAGCTCCATACTGATCACCTTAACCAGGTGCAAGATACGAAGTCGAACTAAGTTTCAGTGCGCGAAGTTTATGCCTTGTGATTGTTCATGAGGCTGATTTGGGTATGTGAGTGCCTATGGGATCAAATATTGGTGGCACAACAGGTGGGCTCACCAGCAAGATCATACACATGCGTACGCTTCAGCCGAGGCCGAGCACTAGCAGACTGAAGTCAAGCAAAGGTGGGGGCTGGTAATTACAAGCACCGTAGCATAATTCGATGATTTACGCTTTAGACGCGCGTCTGCCCGTTCAGGCTAGATTGGACGTATGTAAGGCCGTGGAAAGAATAAGCGCTTTAAACGGAGCATTATCCACTAGGTTACGCTTAAAACGCTTTTCCGCACGTCCCGGTAGTTAGATTGGACGTATCGGAGGCTGTAGGAAGAATTGGCGCTTCAAACGGAGCATTATTCGCTAAGTTACGCTTAAAACACGTGTCTGGATGTTCCGGAAGCTAGATTGGACGTATCTGAGGCCGTAAAGTGGGCCACAATGAAGTGTATAATCGTACTGGCTTTGCCAACTGAGCCAGAAATCGCTTAATTTTTGACACATCAAGCTCAGGATCGAGTTTTAATTGTAATTGTCAAGGAGAAAAATTGTCTTTTTGCATTTGAAGAATTCATGTTTGGTATCCAAATCTTTTTTTAACCTAAGGACACTAAATCATTTTATTAACCAGTCAAATTAAAACTGACTTATTTTGGTTTCTCTGTCTTAGAACATCAGTCGATCTTTTTTATATGGATCGCAATTGTTTGTCGGAGAGCATAAATTGTGACGCGCTAGGGTCGACGAAGTTTCTAAATTAGCTCTCAGATCCTCATACACTTGCGTGTACAACTAGCAACCTAGCACTACTGGTTTCTCATTTGAGAGCTATCAATTCTCAGGGACAAACTCCCTTGGGGCGTTCCAATTACGCATTAGGTTCAATTCGTCGACCCTTTGCCCTTTGGCCAACCAGCACCCTGCTTGCCGCAGTGGGATCACGGACAGCACTACTCGGGTCCTACATGACGGGGTGATGCCCATCCACGGCATTCCAGAGAAGTGAGCCTGTCTATACTTGTTTTTCTTTTGAAGAGCAATTTGACTAGCCTCTTCGTCGTTACAGCATGCACTCTTAAAAGTCGGGGAAGGGACCGTCACCTTGTAACATCCTTTGTGCTTTCAAAAATGCAACTTTTTCATGTGCTCCATAAGACAATTTATATGGTGAACTCAACTCTACTTATTACAAAATCCATTCCTTCATCATTACTTTACATAATCAATGACTTTTTTGATCCTGCCGTGAAAAATCTGACCATACCGCACCTGGAGAATCCGCGAGTTCATCTATCTTGGACCAAACTCATCATTCTAGTAGTGCCTCTACCATCTTTCGCAGCCCGGGCGAGTCAAAGATTCTTTTCACCTTTTTGTTTCCTTTGTTCTTTTATGTTTTCCCACGCGTAGGTCGACGTCGGTACGTCTTAGCCTTTTGCGTGACCGTCCTAGAAGTGCTGATCTCATACAGCTATAACTCTTAATCCTTGCAACATGTAGGGATTGTGCTTCGTTTTTAACAATCATACAGTTGCAATTGATATATTCATTAGAATGCATCATCTCGAATTGTCATCTTCTCTGCGGCTTTGCTACTCTCTGAAATAGATTGCGTGTACTAAAGTCGGTACTGCTCCTCTATCTTGTCTCTCAATACGTATTACGATTTAAAACTATTCAGAATTACAGTGAAAAACATGTGTAGAGATATACTACTCAGGACATTTTTTTCAAAGCTTTTTTGCCATACAGACCTAGTTTTGGATTTGTTAAGTGTAATGAGAAACAGCGCAAGTTTGTCAGCTCAGTTAGGCTGGCTTTGTGCACCGAGGTTTGTCACTAGGCTATTTGCTTCGATGTTGGCAGTTTCAAGAGTGCACAATCGGATGATAATGCGTAATGGCCGATTTTGGGATAACAGAGTGGCGCTCTGAGTAATGAAGACACTACAAGTCTTTCAAGCTCTAATGTATGGATGGGAACGTCACGCTGCTGCCTGACTTCATCGCATGAGATCCACTTGATCCGAGTCTGGGCGACTCTGTGGCTCGAGTGTCCAATCGCTCGATCCGGGTGCAAGAGTTCTGGTTCTATGGGATCCAAATCAAGTCAGCCGAAGACAAATTACTAGACTGGACGAGTTATCACATCCAGAAGTGCGACTACTCTATCGATTCGCACCGAAATGGATGTGTAACAGTTGGGTGGACTGGACGCTTTAATGACCGAAAAAGGCCCATAGTGTAATGCAGGTGCGAAAGTCGGTCCTACAATGAAAGTATAGCTATTAGCATCCTGTGCTTAAAGTACCTATGTCCTAACGCGTGGGTTTTGGCAGCTCAAATGTCCGCACCAGCCTTGGACCAACCCTGTGGCTCGAGTGACTAGTTACTCAACTCGAAACTGGAAGATTCCAAATTTGATACCCATAGGGTTCGAGTTTTGGTGGTCGGAGAAAGATCACAAAAGTGGATTAGCAATCTTACATAAAGTGTGACTGTCTTTCCAACTTACATTGTGTTAATTGCAAAAGAGTTGGGTAGGCTGGACGCCCCACTTAGCACAAAGCTTCTTAGTGTAATAAAAGGTACAAAACCCGGTCCCAAAATGGTGCCAGTTTTCCGAGCTAGAGACAATTTAGTCTTAGCGCATGGGTTTGAGTATCTCAAATCTCTACACCGACCTGTAATCGATCCCGTGGCTAGAGTAACTGACTCCATACCCGCACCCGAAGCTTATGCTCTCTGCGCCTCAATGAGCGTATTGCCAAAGTCGCGAAATGTTGGAGGTGAGTTGCGTCTGACACACCGAGTGAGCATATTGAAGCTTTGCGAATAAAACGTAAAGGGCTTCTTCCAAGCTTCTAGGATTTTGAGTTGCGACTCCATTTAGTTTTATTTAATTGAAATCTAGAGCAAGCTGTGCTGCCATGCATTCCATGCTATCCCTATACCTTGGCATCTTACGACGCCAAGATAAGTCATAAAGCGAAATATGATGCGATGCTCGAACTTCGCGTATAGCATACGCTGAAACATTTTTTTCGGATTAACTAACCTTCTTCATAAACACTAGTCCTCCGGGAAGTCCTTGCAAGGTCCGAAGTAGATGGCCCGCACAAGCGGGGTTAAAGGTACTCCTCTTCCTCGACAAACCCGCTCTCGGGATAGTGAGTGAATTCCTATGGACGGCTGCTTGCGTTAAGAGACGGCGGCGGAGGAGTTACATGGCCCCTCGTTCTTGGTGTTGGTGGCTTTGGTAATTGGACCCACCCAAGGAATGTACCAGCTTTGTCTTCACACTTTCACTTCTGAATTCCTTTTATATTTTAATATTAGCGGTTTTGTGATAGTGGGCACTTGAGTCAGGTCTTGCGTCTTAAAATCCATACACTTCCATGTCGTTATGGGTAAGGCCATATGCATGACCGAATCGTTTGACAAGTCAACACTTTTTGAAGAAAACTACGGGCGGCGAGATTTTGTCATTTTGATGATTGTTATTCTTAAAAGGAAAAGCTCAGCCAGATGCAAGTGCAAGCATTCGAGATTAAAATTTCACTCTGGAATGTAATGTATCTGAGCGTCAACATTATCAGTCTTTTTAAATCTTTCTGCCCGCACTCATCTTCGTCGTACTGAGTATCAGGAGGTAGCTAGAATGACCACTTCCTAAAATATATAAAAAGGTAATGCTCTGCCACCATTTGCGCCTATTTGCACTTATGGCACTCATCATTTTGTCCTGTACGCAAAGTCTTTCTTGGTTCATCGCTCTTTTTGTTTGGATTTAAAAAATTTTTTGCTTGCAATGTTGCGGACATACTATCGCTTTGCATAAATTGGCGCGGGAAACTTTGCAACGCTTCTTGTTCATCTACCTAAAGCGAAGGTGAAATTTGACAAAAATGACAAGCCACTACTCTCGTCCTAAGATAAAAAGCTACATATAGCAAGTCCGTTACGTCTTTTCAATCTTTGACAGCTTTTCACAAAAAACCATTCTACCAAATCCCCACGTTAAAATACCTCTTCACTTTCATGCTGCTGCTGACATTTCAGAGCTAGCAGCAAGTAGGCATTTATGACCATATTTGCAATTTGAGTGTGTGAGCACTTGGCTTTGACAGCTTCTTTAGTATAGATTTCAGTTTTTGACAGCAGGTGGTACTCAGAATGGCACTAACTCCAATTTGTTGGAAGAAATCGTGACGATTATTTTTTGCCCGGAACAATGTTTGTCATAAAAAAAAGAGCTGCAGCTTTTGCGAGATACAAGTCGATAGTAAAGTATTCATAGAGTATACCAGTCGGTCAGAAAAACGTAATTCCTGTACTGAAGTTTTTTCATACCGCGCATACTCGGTGCAATAGAGATTTTTCATTGAGGCAAAAGCTGTGTTGTGAGCTAGCTCATCGTCGGGACGATGCGATAGTGGGTCACCAAAAATGTTTTTGCTTTTCTGAAGCACATCTCAATTTAAATTTATGCTCCGCTAAGAGGGAGAGTCATCTGATCATTTCGAAGGAGAAATGAGAAGACTGGGCCACTGTACGTAACAACGAATGACCGAAAATTTAATAGAAAAACCTTGAAGCTGACGAAACTATGCTTTATCCTTAGTAGATTCTTGTCATAAATAGAAGTATCATTTGAGAGAGCTCAAGGCTGGCTAAGTCTAAACGAGATTGCTAATCCTCGTCTTTGGCATCTACGTGAGAAAGTCAGTGCACTGCATTTGACTCGTCGAAAGGATACTGAGCGGTCAATTTGGATTTTGCAAAGCAGATTGACAAACTCCCTCTGACTTTGCTCATTAATTGAGGATGCTAGCATCCAATTCCCAATTCATGTTTTTTCTAGAACGTGAATAGTAATCTTGCTACATCCGCTCACTTCGTGATGTAAATATGTTAAGTATTTGGCAGGGCCAAGGCATTTTCCTATAAAGCTCAACACAATCGACCAGTCCACGTTGACCTTGGCCTCAGTGAGATTTTTTAAAAGGCCATGCTTTCCGATGAAGTTTCTGAACAAAGAAATTTGTTCGGCTATTCAAGTCGCTCGTCGACCTGCACGTGCGCAAGCGCAACGGTCAAATACTTTACTTTGACCGAATGTTCCGCATAAATCAAAATAGGGTGTCTTGACTTCAAATTCTCAGAACTTGCTGCGCTCCAGCCGAGAGAGTCTTGTAATCCAGGAGCTGACGCGAAAGTATTTCGGAAAGCTTGTAAATATTCAAGCCTCCCGCATTATTCAATCCATTTCTATGACCGGAATTTGCTTTCCTCAGTAGCATGTCTTTCGTTTTGGTCAGTAGGTGCCCAACCCACTCAATTATAAAACATTCATTATTAAACTTATAGCTTACTTGCTCGCGCAGCGAGTGATTTATCGTTGGCTGCCCTAGATTAAATCTTATGGAGATTTATCTCGATCATAAATTAGGCGGTAGACTGCTTGAGCCAATGAATAAATGTCGGTCCATGATCAGACAGCTTTCGATGCTATCAAAGTCGACTAGTTATACTCAAATTCATCGCTCACTTTGTAACTGTGACACTTGTTCCTGCTAAGAAAAAGTGACAGTGTCACACAGACGTGGTGGAAGGGTTTGAGCTTGCGACAGTGTTGTTTTGACAGCAAAGTGTCAGGTAATTATACTTGACAACTCGAAATAGATCTGAATCGATCATTGATTACTAAATAATATTTTGACAGCTAGCAAGTCAGTTTTGCAAGCGCGATTGTCTTCTACAAACTGATTCAACGAGCTAAGATGTGTTTATTTTCTTATATTTACAGATCTCTATGAACCCCCTTTTGTCGTCTCACGCGTAGTGGGGGCTTTTGATTCCTAGCAGTGTACTTTATGACTCGCTGGCCGTGAAGACATAATTCCTAAGTTTTTTTGCGCTAAGATTAATTTAGAAACGGCGAGCAATATGACAGGGTGAGCATCAACGAATGGATCTACTAGCCAGTCAACTCTCTCGTCACCAGCATAGCTGAGATCCGGAACAAAATAGATCGACGAACACTAGCACTTCGAAAGTATGCCTTGAAAAGCTTAAGCTCGCATTGAGTGCCATCTTCACAGCCTTATTAAAGCAAGACAGGTGTGCGCGGAATACTTAAATTGGGTCGCATCTTGTGTTATCACGGCGACAGTCAGCTCTTTTGATGAAGAGTCCCTGTTTATCCCGGTCAAGAAAATTTGGAGCTCTTAAATAAGGTACACGAACTATTTTTTGTGTCGGCAAGTCATTGAAAAGCGTAACTTAGCATGAAAGTCATAGCTGGGTGGCCAAAAACTTGTATCAACTGAAGCTTTCTCTTACCCTAGAAAAAAACGCTGCTGAACCAAGATATTGCATGTTTGTGTCCATTCGCGTGCTCGCCCGCCGAGCTTCGAAGCGACCAGAGCCACCCTCTTTTGCTTCGTGCAAAATCAAGGCAGGCATCATAGCTGTCTTCACCTTTCGAGTCCAGAGCAGTATATACTCCTTCACATGTATTTATTCTCTCCGTGAGCAGGTTTGGCGGTGCATCCATCTTTAGAGCTGACGTCGCTGACATAGACGACTTCGTCATCCTCTTATTAAAGGACTTCAACGAGCGCTCTTGCATCCAGAGAAAGGCTTTAAGCGTGCAATAACATAGTAGGGTTGCATGCTCGTGCAAACAAATAATGCAAACCTCTGGTGCATTAACTTGATTTGCGTGTCCTGCATGCCCTGAGTTAAAAGAGCGTACTACTTTAACCTTACGGTTTACAAGTCGAAGTTTGAAATCCTTGGTGAAGTTTACAACGAGGGCAACCAGGTTTTGCGAGGCTGTAGTTGGTCGTTGCTTAAAAAAAAGCGTGGGATTAGGTCTCTGACTTTCGCTCCTAACTCAGAAAAATACGAACGCAGATCGCCACCTGCCTATCTCAAAGTTCAATATGATAACTGAGTTTGGGTTCGGCAAGTGGCGATAGAAAAAACAAAATACTTAAGATGATTAATCTGCCCTTCATCGTTTTTCTTTCGAACAAAAATCGGCATTTGAAATCAAAAAGTAAGCAGATAGTATGTCCATATCTAAAAAAACTTTTTTATAAACGTGAGCTACAGCTATGGGGTTGGTGGCGTAAAAGCTTTTTTTATATAGTCATTCCTCATGGCATGCATAAGCAGTGGTACTTAGGTCATGAATTGCGTTTTTCTTGTTTGTTTATACTGAATATTTTTATTTTGAAGTACGAAAAATCACTTGACTTGTGTTCCACAGTTCTGTAATACGACAAAGTGGATACGTGGAGCTCTACTACCGCTTTTTTTACCTCCAACGCGTGCTCATATGTGCGTCGTGGTTCAGTACTGTAATCTCTCTGTCGTTTGCTTGACGATGGATGTTGTTGTGCGAGTATAAATTATACCCACAGCTAGAATACTAAAAGTTAAATCCGTTCATATTTGGATATAACACAATATTGATAAAGTTTAAAAATTTTCTTTAATCACTTTCCACCATAAGAAGCAAAAATGATATGGAATGAGCAAAATCTGAATAGATCATTATAAGGTCGAAAAGTATCTCATATTTTTGATAAGACCTTGAACGACATTAGATTTACTACTGCTTTGGATGATGTGTTGCTTTTATATGACCAAATAATAGCGAATGATTTCATTCAGTCGTGTACACACCGGCTACTACAAAAAAAACAGTCTTCGCTACAAGACCAACGCGATACGCGAGGAGGATATCAACTTGTCACGAGAGAGATGGCTAATACTCAAATTTTGTGGCCGGCAAAAAATTTCTTTGCGCCAAGAGAGTGATCAATGCAAGCGAGAGTGGGACCACATCGTGACGTTGTACATACACATCTAGCTGTGTTAGCATTAGAGAGGTGAAGTACGATTGCGCTATTAACATTAAGTGTCAGATAAAGTGCGCAGAGAGCTTAGTGCACGAGAACTGCAATGCTATTCCCCTCATCTCAATTATTTGGTATCATTCCTTCAAAGTAAGTCACGCAATTTAAACAGAGTAATACGTATCTAAGATTGATGCGATATAGCGGATACGCCTAAGGAACTTCAAATGATACCGATTAATTAAAAAAAAGAGCATAAGCTTACTACCCGCACTGATAAATGAGATGCATCATTTGATTTCTATTTTAACCCGCTGAGAGCATACCGATAAATGATGTCAATCTATGTACATATTCTATTTAAAAGTTTAGAATTGTCTGCTATGGATGTCACGGCATGTAAAAATGTGAAGCGCGTTCTAAAGGAATGATTAGGCAAATTGACAATTAATGGCTCTGGTTTAGGGCTGATACAGCTTTATTTCCCAATCTACGAGGGAAAAAACGGCTGTGCAACTTTTGTCCACAACTGAGAATCATTTTAAAGACAGGTTCCACGTCTATGTTCCAGTGACAATCGTGTTCCTGCTGTGCCCATACACTTGTCGATGTATGAGTGCTACGTAATCGACTCTTACTGGATCGAAAGAAAGTAAGTGCACGTGCACTTTTATGTTCACAACATAGCGATGACATACAGCTATACGGTAAAAAAAAATCTACTTGTTGGCTGCGCTGGAGGAAGCGGCGATAACCGTGACAGCCGAGAAAACGGGGACTCACTTGATTTCAATTAGGATCAGACTAAGCCAGACATTTATTTTGTTCGTACGCAACTAATGCAAGATCATTTATAAATATCGATTTCTGTTATTTTTATGCCGAAACGATAACATATAATTCAAACGGATTGTCTAATATGCACATTGAACTCCAGTGTACAATGTGCGAGTCACAAGACACTACGTCGCACTGTAGTTCGCTATTTATTGTACAACCACTGTTTAGACATACACTATTTTTGGAGGTGTGTAGCACAGCACTCTGCAAACGTAAGCTATATAGCCAGGTTCAGCTCATATTTTTCCAGTACAAAAGCAATTTTATCAAGCAATCACACAAATCGTGTCTCACCATGTGGTCTTTGTGACAAGCTCATTGAATGTCGGTTGTCGGACGAGGCCGAGGCCGAGGCGCGAGTGGGGAGTGTTTGTTGATCAAGCAAATTGAGAAGCAATATTAAACGAAGAACTCTAGCGACTATTTTTTGTCACTGGCTAGCTGATGGCTTTCAGCTATCCACTGCTATTAAGGCTATCAATCTTCATTACTCCATGTGGTTGCGCATTCTAAATTATCTCCATTTAATAAAAACTCTTATATTCCAATGATTAAGAGGCATCTGGGACTTATATTTGGTCTGGAGGTGCATAATCGCCATATCCTATGGATAGAACTATTGCATATGAATTTGGGGAATATTTTAAATTTTTCGTAAAAGCCGTCACCGGCAAACTGCTGATGACGACGGCTACTTCGCAGTCTATAGATACATTCTGAATATTTCGATACAATATGCGTCTCAACCCTTTGATATTTCTTGCGGATATGATATTTGACGCTATTGAGAAGAGATGATGATTTCTGGCCGTCACAAAATCGTAAACCAGTTTTATCGCACCTTATATTTTCTTTTTAGCAAGATGCTAAGCAGATCTTCAAGATACATCGATTCTGTGTTAGAAATGACAAGACTACAATCGGTGCAACAGTTATTGACGAGCTCTAATCCGGTCTCGGATGCATATGCAGCATTGAATACTGTCGTTTGCTAATTGTTACTGACGCTATGTTTGCATGAAATGAAACTTGATACATTTGACATATCTTGCTATCTGGAACGCCGATTGACGGCTATGTCTACACTGTTGATTGGGTAGGCTATCAATAAAAACTTAGGTGTTTGAGCGGGTATATGATTATTTCTGAGATAAGCTGCTTTTTAAAGCCCCGACTTTAGACAATGACGATGTAATTGACAATATTCAGGCTCTGCTCTAATGTAACAAACAGAAGTGAATATATACATCCTGTGCGATCGGCACGGCCTCTAGCCTTACGCGTGCCGCAAATATTACTAGGCTAACACAGCTCACTCACTAATCAACTATAACATTTACTACAGATCTAGGCGGGTCCAACGACAAATATGTGTCAATCGGGCTCTTCTTACAAAGCATGTGAGTGCAAACTATGAGAATATACTCCCAATAATCTTGCGTAATTACCGACACATTTAACTAGGATCTAACATGGAGCGATTCAATCGAGAGTCGTCGATATGCCAACAATCTCACATTTTAGCGCTTAATGAAGACGTTAACAAGCTGAGCGCCTTTTTTTATCCGGGTCCTCATTAATAACCTCGCGGACAGACGAATCAATAGCCACAGCGGTTGTCGAGTGGTCAACCATGACTAAATTGTCAAGATGGCATGTATTATGAATAATCAGTGGCGAGGAGTATCAAGAAGCAGTAATGAACACCATTCAAAAAAATAAATTGAGGCTGAGTCCGCGTGGTTCACGAAGGTACGTGACTCCCTTAAGTTGAATCGTAAACTATTTGGATTTGGGAAGGGTTTGCTCGAGCCTAAGTTCTTACGCTCAAGGAGCTAACTTATTGTACCAACTTGGCTAATTTCCATATTACAAGATTGCCCTTCTTCGAATCAAAGTTAACACACTTGAATGCATATTTTGGTTCATCTACTTCGTCAGCGACTTCTCATCGTATCGCAATACTTACCACGATAAAGCTTATACACTCAAGAACATTTTTAAACTCTCCTCAATCAGTTCCACATTGCATTACAGTGCTTTACGGCACTATATTAAGTATGGAAAGGAATTATTTTGATCCCACATACTCAATTTGAATCTCCGTACATCGCTAGCACAGATTGCCAGTGACGCAAAAAACTTATTACGTCGACTGCATACTAAGAAGGACTCCTGGACGTGCTCTTGAACTAGTCTGAATATGAGCTGTGAGCGGTGGCGAGCAGCCACAATCTAAAGGTGTACCCGCTCAAAGAGCCTTCAGTCGTAGAAGTAGGCTCTGAAAGGTTGGGTGGATGGATATCTTAGTAATGTGCTACGCGTGGCATCGACATTTATGTAGTGATTTGCTAACGTTTAAGTAAAGCGCTCAATCTTCTTGCCAAGCCAAGCATCGTGGGCTCAATTGTCACCAAACTCACTTTGTAAAGTTGAATGGTTTGATTTGCCGCGCTAAGAATAATAATTACCCCACAAATCAGTATTGACATCATGCTTAGCATAAAAGATTGTGTGTTCCCGCCACAGTTGCATGCAGGTCTAAAAACGATTTTTGACATTCATGCGCTTCTTTTAATCCGCTTAATTCTTTTGCCTATCCGTTCATAAAAAATGCCGCTGATGCACCGAAATAAGACATACTTGTATATGTATACCACAAACGAAAATGACTGAGATGCTGGAATCCTCCCGTATCACTTTCAAGCCCATGTCCACCTCAGAGACGGCTAAGACCGCCCATGACCAGTCAAACCATAAATGGGCATTTCGTTTTGAGCATTAGTCAGTCAAAATGTTTAATCACAGTTTTTATCCGGCGTGTAAATTATCACGACGCACCACGCTCGAAATGGGTTATCATAACCTCGTACATGCGTGCACAACAACTCTTCCACCACTGTCGGCTCTTCATTCGAGCTGCCGATTGTGTAAGGGCTCAACTTCAGTTATATGTATCAACTGCACACCAATCATGAGAACTTCACCCACGTGGACGTGGTACTGATTGCAAGTGGTACCAGGCGTGACACGATCACCCAGCACTTTGCGCAAAGAAATCACGCATGAAACTTTCCAGAGAGTGGTCGCTCATCGTCCCCAGTCGTATGTGTATCGACGCGTGCCATATGCTACAAAGTAAAGACCGATTTTGTCGCCTAAAGCTTCATATTCGTTTGGTCCTACCATTAAATGAGGCAGCGACTATATTTGTTTTGGCTTTTTTTACGAAACAATCACTATGCTAATTGGTATCTATATGGATAGAGTTCATGTCGTACGCTCGAAACCACCATTATTTGTAAATATACTGATAGAGTTCCTGTCGTATACTCGAGACCACCATTATTTGAGGCTACTAAAATAGGAAGCCTTTTTTCAACCACAAAAGCTCGGCTGTGTTCAGCAACCCGTTCCAAAGAGCGTGCATCTGGTCTTGTGACCGCATTGACGTAAAATAAGCCCACACGCCACTCGTAAAGTTACTAAATCAGTTTTATATGTTATCAATCCGCGCGTTGGCTATATTAATACTAAACTTAATCGTTTTTTTTTATGTGTAATTACTAAACGATGAAAAGTCGAAAAAATAATATCGTCCCTTAAACCTAAAGCAGACGCTGTCACCACACGAAGAAGCTGTAGGAATGTCGAGCGAAACGGTTTTATTGCTACCAATTCTCGCAAATGAAATTAAATGGCAAGTCATGTAGCATATATACGTAGATAATAGAGAGAGATCACTAAAAATGATAAACATCTTCACTAGAAGAAGATAATTATTCAATTCAAAATTAGGTTTAAGTACCACGAACGACCCGGTTAATGACAAAGAGATCTAATCCTTAAAGACAATCCACCAAAAATTGGCCGCTGTGTCACATTAAGTGCGATAAAAGTGAAGCTACTGTTAGAATTTTCAGAGTCACTGAATCTCAAAGGGCTTGAAGCTTCAGAGTCGTGACTGATTAAGAGCAGAATACATCTTAGAAAGAGGTTCTTGACTTTAAAAAATCTCCCAATCTAAGATGAAAATGTTTAAGATCAGCTTATCGGCAGCGCACATTGCTTTTCGGCTAAGAGACCCCAAAGGTTGTTAAGGAGCTGAAATTACCCATTATCAAAATGCTTGTAGAATAATCGTGCTAGACATGAGATTGTTGCGTCGGGCTTGAAGCACTGTGTCACACGTCATTGAGCACTGCTGCTAGAGCAGTGTGGTCGTTTTAGCCAAAAAGCAAAGATTGGCATGGTCTGAAAGCCGAACTTTCCGCGCTAATTAGCTGAACGAAATGGGGTGGCTTCGTTAGCATTAATGGGGATTGTGCAGAGTCTGAGAAAGTGTAAGCCGTCACAACTTGGCCTATACCACGTTCCTATAATAAATTAAGGAACGGGTTGGCCTAGCCAAAGTTGCGCAAGTATAGTGCGTCTTGCAAAGTCTCTGTCTCATCTTTAAAAATGATTCTGGGAGGGCTGGCGCCTACAGGCAATCAATATTTTTCTCAAGAGATACTAGTCTTGACTCTGATGGAAAAGCCAATTGTTTAAGCGTCATTTGCAACTTATAAAGGAGTCGATAATCTTGATACGATTTCGAGCACATCTTCGAGATTTTTATCCCTTTGTGGTGCTCTCAAACCACGAAATTCTAAGAACGGCGGTAAGTACGGCGCACAATTATAACAATATGGCAAAACGTTTGTCTTTTTTGCCGATATATTTCCTTCGCTAAATACAAGCCTGCTATTCTCAAAGCTGTTGCTGACACGCTATCACTAGAATTATGAAGTGGTGTAATATTGACAAAAAGATTAGTCAGTCATATGACAAGGATCAAACCAAAAGTATTGAACGAGATTTTTCATCTTTAGCAGATACATCAAAACCGATAAGTTAAGACTTCGACAGCAATCGTAACGACTTTCGATGCGAGTGGATTTAAGATGATGTGTACTTTTGTATCTGCGGCCGCACCATCGCTTGTATTGCTAAATATTTGCTTTATTGAAGAGTAGCTACGACAGATCTATCTAGATCCACTGTTCCAGGTGACGGAAATTAGAAGTACGATTTAGGCACGTAATACTTCAATTTGCAGTCAATAAGGTCGACAATTTTTTTTTTGTTCTACAACGTGTTGGTGGCCTCGAGTATTTAAGTTCCGATGATTTTATGAATTACGTGTGCTTTTAAAAGAAATGGAAAATGCTAAAACTTTCTAAGTATTATTAATTTTTAAAAATCTCTCGCTTTCAACATTTACTTTTAGGCCTTTTTGGAAAGAAACAAAAATGATTAACAGACCTTACGCGACTGAAAATCACATATATATCCGCTTATTTTGCATCTCAACGATGAGTAGCTTCACTGGTTGCCAAAGCTTGGCAAATTTTGGCCACGAAGCGAAGCAATTTGATAGTTCAATTAGCATAAACAGCACGCTAGGACTAAGCCGTTTCTAGCGTGGGGTGCTTGTCCGATTTTTCCTGATACCGAGTTCGTATTTTTCATTATACTATGGATTTTTCCGGCCAATGAGACGTCTAATCTTTTTAAGTATCACGAGCTGATTATGGGTGCGGCTTGGCAGGACAGTCACACGTTTTGAAGTGACTGCTTGTGCAGCTAGTGGCTTGTCTAAGGCTCCCTCAATTCGGATCCTTAGAATTTTAAATCAAGAACCTCCCCGAGCAACTGATTGCTTAAGCTACGCAGGAGCACAATTGAACCAACAACAAGTGACGTGGTCAGTTTCAGAGACCTTTAAAATATTGAGAGCGATGGCATCCTTTGCTTGCAACGTTGTAAGAGCATACTGAAGAAGCCTTTACAGCGACACCACTTTGATGGATCTGGGTTGACAAGGTAGAAATAGCAGAGCAGCTTACTAGAATTAGCCCTTCCAAGATGCGTTAGCAGCTCAATCTTTATTTGACAAAACAATTTCGTGTTCTTAACGCGTATGCAATATTTGGCAAGATTTATAGAAAAAGCGTTTGATTACATCTAAATGGGAAAAATATTAACTGAAACACTTAACTGGCTCCACACTGCCGTAATCGTAAACAAAAAAGCGTAGCGTATACGTTTGACAATCTTTGAGAGATGCGAACACAATCAGTGCGTTTCTGAGGATTACTTAAATTAAGAAGAAATCCGGGCCACGAGGAGGCGAAAGCGGTGGTATCGGGTCATACTAAGGCACAGCTCTGTGGACTGACCCATCAGCTGGATCAGCATTATATTTTGGACACGTACTTTGTCTCGAGGGACGCGACTCGACCACTTGCTTGAAGAGCAATGCAGCTATTCACTTAAGGATCGAGATCCAGGCGGACAACACCCAAGAATCTCGAGCTGTGTCACTTAGTGCAAGTCCTCGCAAAAGCAGTCGAGGTGAACGGCGATGCGAATCCCAAGCTCCTGTGTTACATTTGTTAGATTCCAGTCGCGATCGAGAACACAGAGCAGTGTAGCACACAATACAGGAACATCGCCTACTTTTGGCTTGCCTCCATGGAGCGGATGTATGCCACTAGTACGTGGGGGGTGTTCTCGCGCAACGTCCGATATTCGGTTTTTAAAAGCAAAAAAACATGAGCGGGCAATCTAATTTTTTTTCGCCAACTCTTTGGAGTGTCCACATATTGATTGCGCAACAAGGTTTCGACGACATAATTTACATTGCTTTGGCTGACAATCTGTCTGCAGATGTTCATTTTAGTGCCTGGAATTGTAGATCATTAATTGAAAGGACTTGTATTGCGTGACTTTCAATCGAGACAATGAAGTCTAAAAGTTCATGTTCACTAATGACTTGGTCGAAAAAGAGCGCTGTTGGTCGGCACCATCAATTGCAATCTACACAGTCGCCAGTTAAGCTTCTTAGACAGGATGGGCAACTGTAGTGTCTACCGAGTTTCTTGACAAGCCGAACGTTTACTATACATGAAGGGCCTTTCACCAGCGTGCTGTTACTGGAAAGCTTGCCAAAGATGCAGTCACATTTGGCAGGATTTCTCCTGCTGACCCGCTTATCCACTTATACAGCTATGAACATTGTGGGTGTTTTCAAGTTGTGTGTTTTCTTTCGACTGTGGTGACTGCCAAGCTATATTTTGTGATCCTCACAGAGGACGCAATAACTAATTTTTTCATCTCGAGAATCCCTGGACATAAAGGATCTCTGGAGATAGTAGGTCTTCCTGATTGGTGCTGAAACACAGCATCTCGGCTCCTATCGAGAAAAGATGTAGTCTAACGATTACCGCATCCGCACTGTCTTGGCCAAAGTTGTTGAGCATTACCCTTCATAAGCCTTTGAAGGAACTTCAATGTCATGAAATGCATAAAATTTGATTCGATTCAAACAAGGCCACATTTGTGCATGAGCTGGTTCATATTCTGGGCAACACGATTAATCATCAGCAAAAGCCTATTAGTCTACTGGATCGAGCTTTGACTCGAAGTTGTTCTGTGCCATAAAAAGAATTCACCTAGCCATTCTCAGCGAAAATCGAAGCGACTATGTCGTGGCGACGCATAATCTGTATATATCACAAAGGCTTAAAGCCTGGTACATGAATCTTAAACTTGACTCAAGAATACTCTATCGCAAGTAGCACTATATCATGGACGAAAAGCTCGTTTCGGCAGCTCAAGACTAACGATGTTTAAGCCGAACCTCTCGGTCTCGCTTCAAGGTGTTTCCTTGATGCTGTGCACTTTCGATGGCACAATCTGACGTGCAATCAACGAAACTGAGTTGTCGCTCTAGATCTGGCAAAGCCTTAAGGAGCCGTGTAATAGAATTTTCTCGACTTTGTTAAATACTTTGGTGTCAAGGTTATTTAAGGCTCTATCTATGACCTAAACAAGATTATTGCACTCGTGTAAGCAGTCGGCAATTTTTTTTTGTTTATAACGGAATCGGCCAATTCACGATGGTCTTGACATTAAAGGAATCCGACTGAGAGCCATGCCTGTCGATAAGGCTGCCAGAAAGAAAAGAATACATCCAAATGCATTGACTTACAGCTTGTTTTGTCTGCGCTTGCACTTAAGCACTGCTTTCAATTCGACAATATGGTTTATTACATGCACATTCCCGTGCTCTGCACTACTCTGTATAAGAAAGTCATCTATGTATACGCCCTATGGGTCCAGAGCAATTGCTTCTCCATAGTACTAAGCGTTGAAGGCGAATTGGATAGTCAGTCGGACATCACTTTTCAATTCAGAGCATGTTGCTCGCATGGTGACCGCAGTCAATGCTTTGTCAAGCTCTTGCATGAGCCGTTAGAACCGCTAATTGGCACTATTTAGCGCGCTAAAGACTACAGGTTCTTTCATAACGCACTCTTCTCAAGAATCGGTATATGTGCTGTGATAGCGGTCGCATGGAGCTATGTTTTAGCGTGAACGATGCCTTTTTGCCATTCCGCTTTTTGATATAGATTGTCGACGTGAAGTGGGAGACTTTGTTTTCTAAGAGATGTTGCCTTGTGATTCGCACGAAAGTTGTTGTCGTGCCGTCACACTGCTCCTTTGCTAACGATTGTTACCTCCATACGAAGTGTCTGGCTTCTGGATCCAAACACGTATGTTCGTGACACAAAGCACAGATCTCGTGAACCCGAAACTTTTTTTGCTTAAAAAAGTGTAGTCTCGATAGATGTCTCAGAATTTAGGATGCCTTTTGTCCACTTGGAACCTATATGGAAAACTTCACCCAAATATGACAAGAAATTGTTAATTTTGACCTAGAAGTATACTCACAATCTTTTTCATGATCTGCCATGGACTTCAAGCAGGAATATCTTGGCTTGAATCGGCTCATTGCTTATCGTACATTAATGCGTACACTTTTTCCCAGTTTGTAAAGGTGCATAGCCGAGTGCTATCGAAATTTACTGGCATGTCTGCTCTAGATCCTCCCAATTTCAGGTGAGATGCTCTGAGCTGATTGACAAGCACAGAGCGTCGCGGTCTTCCTCCTAATAAATCGGACAATCTATATGGGGCGATCTAAGTAAATCTGTGTCGACACGATTTTTGTGTTGACGCACCGACGTCTACACTCACGTAAAAAAAAAGTAATAGAAGTTACGCGTGTCATTACAAACGACGAATACTAGTGAATGCAGAAGTAAACTAGATCAACATGGTCGATTTGTCATTGCCGCGATCTCGCTAATAGTCGAGTTAGTACAATTTAGGACCAATTCTTTACATTCCTCGCAAATATTAATATCGGCTTCTACCAAGCAATCGTGCAAAATTATATATTGATATCTTTGAGATCTTACAAAATGATCGTTTGATGCTGACGATATCGAAGGGCGTATTTTGTGCAGCGAAGCTGCCGTTATTAGTTTCACGAAGGAAGCGTAGAGTTGCATTTCTGATTGTCGCCATAAACTGAGACCAGTCGTCAATAGATCATGCACTGCTTTTCCTTTAGCCCATAAACATATAGGATTGATTTCTTATTGATTTTAAGACATCGCATGTATTAAGTCACACAATTTCGTAATAAAACCACCTAGTGTGACACAATGGGTTTGTGTAAGCCTATCATGCATTTCTTCATTGACACTTTGGGCAACTAATTCCGTACACGTCAAAATCTTAATTCGAAAAATTTGTCGAATAAACGTTTTCAGTTCGACTTGTGCTACATCTCGGAAGCCTTTTTCAGAAGAAAAATAAGCCCAAAGCTTCTTCAAAGCACAGATCCGGGACCATCGGCTGTCTTGTCGACCATACCTTTTGAATTGTCGTGTTCTGAATCCACAACATTCTCATAGCGCGAGCTAAGCTCAAAGCGTTTGGTCACCACAAGCCATCTCAAGGTTTGAGCTCTATAAAGTTTGCTGATACTGCAGTCACTAGAAGAGCACGCTGGCGCCACGCGAGACATTCACCCTTTGCTCAAAGTAAACAAGGCCTGAGTCTCATAGTGGACTACGACCCGTCAACCTTGGCACTTCAATAAAGCTCGTGCCTAAATCGTTAACGTTTGGCTTGTACCACCAAGCCAACTGGTCTGAATGATTTCTTGTATTGTACGCTGCATAGTCCGCTCTCATTCGAGCCACGCTGTCCTACGCCTGTGGGTCGCACACCACGTACTCGCGAGATGTCAGTGCACTTACTACACACACCACGCTCTCAGTTCTCGCTCTATGATCAAATGTTTGAGCTTACTTAATCCAAACTCGAAGCTAACATTTATAGTGGAGCGTATCTCGCTTGAATATAAGCTTGTGGTTAAATTAAAAAGGTGTGCCCGATAAGCTGACTGGAATCTTCCGATAGGCTATAACGGTAAGATAGGTGTTTGTTGCATTGACGTTCCGAGCTCGACAAGAGCTCAGCGTATAGGACGCGTGGCTTGCTCTTAATGTTGAGAGATTAGTATCTCAATAACTTTCGTATCCGCATTGCTGTGCTTTTCACAGTCTTTAGAAGGAGGAGGCTTGATGCAGATATAAGTGGTACTCACGCCTCATTATAAGTGTAAAATGACCAATTCCACTTTGAATGCTGGATACAAAAGCAAAAGAAACTACACTTCCTGCTTGCTATTTGCAGCAGCTCTAGCAACGCCGACATGCGAGTGAAATGTATCTTCGGTACGAGTTTGTTCGGCTGAAGACTGTTAGTCGAATAAATGGGCAGTGATCCTGCAGCTGCAATCTATGGTCTACGTAATTATACTTTTGTGAGCACTGCTTCCTTAGTGGTCGCCAGGCATCTTGAGATGAGCTCGCATTGCTTAAATACCTCAAAACAGCTAGTTACGGGACGTCACCACTTAGCTCAGTCATGTCGAATATCCAGATGACCATAACGAAAAGCGCTCACGACATAAGGAAATACTATTAAATTGAGGCATAAAGTCCCATGATGTAGGTGTGAGGATGCTTTCCACCACACAAGATACTTATTCAATCTTAACGTAATCTTGCTATGGCAAACATTTACCATGGTGACTTCTACCCGTGTTTGCTTCTCCGTGTACATTACGGGGGAATACAATCGGCGGGGTTGTGGCGCTCACCGTCTTTATCGAAAGAGGAGGAGGATTATGTATCTGGACCGTATGGCGTAATGCGTTCACTATATTACATCATTAGCGATCGCAAATTGGCAGTTCCAACTTAGGACCCGGTTAGCTGAAGCATTGATAATTTCGACTGTCTGTATTTAGACTTGCACTGAGTGCTTAATCTTAGGGATTGTCAGGTCCTTTCCGACCGAAAGTCGAGTCTATAGTACGTAGTCTCATTGCTCCGAAGCATGTCGCTCACTTCGCGCCCCTCGGCACAGCGACTGTGGCCATCCGTGCCCAAGAACAAACTCTGTCCAAACTGATGGGTCAGCTACCTGTGGCTGTGCCTCCATAGTCAGCTACCTGTGGCTGTGCCTCCATACGACCCAGCACCACCACTGCTGCGCTTACCTGGCTCGGCCTATATTTGGGTTTTATGAGACTACGTAAAACACGAGGTGTACTAGCATTCTATCATAAAGTTCAAGCGTACACTTTGAGCCATGTTTGAATGTGTTGTTGAATGGTTTGATGGAGGAAAGCCGCTGATTATCCTTCGAGACAGCACTATCGCAGTTGTGGATATATTTTAGCGTTGAATATGCTATCGTCTTGTTATTTCTTCTGCTTCGGTAGAAGCGTACCTGTTGCGTATTTTGACTTTGAGTTTTTTTTCGTATGTTATACTAAGTCTTCGAAACACAAAGTCAATGATTCTCTTTCTAAATGTGGAAGAGATGCATGAGTGGCATTTTTCAATGAAGACTTAAAAAGCGGAAACTTTTAGACTCAAAGAGTGGAATAATACTGCCACAAATCTTGGCGTATCACCTCAAACACTGCGCAATACAGCTTTGACAATACGGATTTATCGCTCTATTATATCATCGGTCTAAAATTTGTCCGCTGAGGACATCTTTAGCGCTGCAACCATACACATTTAATCCTCATTTTAAGAAGTGCAGGTTTCAATCCTAAACAACTTACTCTGATGAGGCACGTTATCAAGCTACACGGTCGAGGAACCGCGTTGATATTTAAACACCGTAAAATTGTACAAAACAGACGCGGAATGAGTCTTTTTGCGCAATCAATCAGCAAAATCCACGGAGTCAGCCTAACCAGATAAATACTGAAAGAATGTATACAAGCAACACAAATGCACGGGGAGGTTTGCCAATGGTGCGACTATACTTTATCCGTTAAAACATGCTTTACTATTAAGCTACATCACTTGCAAGTTGCAAAAAAAAACAAAAAAACGCCTAATTTTTAGGTAGTTCTGATTATTAAACATTGAAAAAAGATATCTGTTTTAACGATTCGTAATGTATAAATATGTGACCTTACGAACAACAAATGGTCGATCCAAATTTTCAATAAAGTTTTGCAAACTTTAATTTTCCGTACCGTGAGACATTTAAAAAGAAAACTGACAAAAAATCAAAGCATATTTCATTTTGCACATGCGCATCTATTGGCAGAAATATTCGTATAAGATGGATTACAGATTGTGACTCTTTTTGAGCCGAACCTTATCTCTTGACCGAGATGACCGCTAAGTGGTGTATCGTGTAACCCTAAACCGCTAAGTGGTGTATCGTGAGCCTATGATTACAACACGAGCAATCACTACACGTGATGCGTTACGGAATCTATTCAAAACCCATGTAGTCTCGCAGTAAACCGCGCCGACAGTTTTTCACACATATGTTTGAACTCAACGATTTTTGGAGCCTTCAGACGGGCTAAACACATGTTATTTCGCGCGTATGCGCACCAGACTTGATTCGATGCTTCTATTGTGAAGTGAGCTAGCTCGTAATTCAGGCAACGCAATAATATATCACCTACAGTATTCTAACGTGCTGACCTGAACGCCACCTCAAAATTATACTCAGCGAAAGTTAACCATCTAGCCATCCTCTGCGAAAGATAAGACAACTGTATGCTTTATAAATATTATGCTAGCCAACAGCATACTTTGTCGCTAGGACATTTTTGTTTTCCAGCAATCTTGATCTGCCAAAAATTGAACGCGATCATTTAATTTCGCTTATCGACGCTGTTGTAGAAATCCTTTGTCTATGGCAAAATCTGACCCGTTACAGACGACATTGAAAGGTTGTTTTCGATACAAAAGATACTATTAAGCGTCTGTGAAAACCTTTGATTGCGCGAACCGTCAACAACCTCTGGGTGCTTAATTTCTAAAATCTCACTCTGTTTCCTTTTCAAGGCGATCAGACATTGATTCAGCCACTTTTGCGAACTTCGCACTACTCTTATGCAAGTACTTGGCAAGGCCAATCCACTTTGCTACGTCTTTCTAATTTGATGAAAGTATTTGTCATACTTTGGCATTGGCATTGAAGGAATACCTTAAAGGCCATGCAGTTCCATATGGCTTCTTAAATAGCGAGTTTGTTAAGCTTTTTATCGACATAAGCGTAGAACTCATTAAAGCGCATGCACTTGAGCAATGCTCGCGAGCGAACAATGAGATTCGTCACGTATCTATCACCGTGCTTTTAACAAGTATTGATAAGATTGTTATCAAGTATGTCTTTGCATACGTTCTATGACTTGGAACAAAGGCGTCATCAGATGGATATACATCACATGCGCATTTGCAAAATGACTATATACTTCCAGAGCGTACCACACGAAGTACTGTCCACGGTCAATGGTATGTCATTCTTCCGCTTTGGAAGTTGCTAATACCCGCTGACATATTGATTGTACTATTAATTGGACATCCCGACAATCTGTTTGCAAGGCATCCTCTGCAAGAATTGGTATTTGTGCCGAAATGGTGAACATGGTAGCTTAATGAAAGTACCATTTGGCTTTCCGACTCATAATGTCGGTGTGAATTGGTAACCTTTTTTTTCTAAACCATTCTTTCCTCCCACATTTCACAATAATATGCGTAAGATACTGTCATACCGTCCCTTCGGTAAAATGCATTACCTTGCAGCGTAAAATCTAATTTCTAAACACCACTTATCGATAACAACGCCAAGCGGGTCTCGTCAGACTCGGCTTTATATTCCTTTCGCTGATAGTTTTTGCAAGCTCAAAGGTTCACTCCGTGCTCTTAGCCATTCTATAGTGCCTTCTGTGACTACTCAACCGAGATGCGATGAAAATTTATTTTCTTCTATAGGCCAAAAGACCACTAACTTAAATATGCTCTCATGGTTGCAAATATCTCCAGGCTCTGTCGCATACATATTTTCCATCTAAAGCTATCGCCTTTGACGTACTCGCCATGTAGCGTGTGATGTTTTTGACGAGCATTATTGATTTTGTGTATTATGACACTCCATGCGCAGCGAGAAGCCTTTGTCCTTTTTGTCTTGACGTAACGTCAACCATGCGATTCATGGCATACAGCACTTGCTGCTTCTAGTCAGCATTGCCTAGTGGCTAACGCGTGCCGCACTTTTACCCTCGACACCATTAATGCCACTCCAGTGCATAACACATTGACCGACTCGATCCAGTGTTTGGCATAAAAACACTAAAGCTTCCTAGCATATTTGTTTTAAGAATCGACAAATTTTCAGTGAAGTAAAGAAGATGACATTCAGAAAGCTCGATCCCCCTTCAACCCAGAGTTCATGGCGCACCAGAGACGCTATACTGAAAATAAGGTCATACCTCGCATCCAGTTTCAAGACTAACCACAGCCGGACGCTGTATATTTGTCGAGAATTTTTTTACCTAGAACAGCCGAGATCCAATTCTTGCTCTTGGGTATTTGATCAGGGTTACTATCACATTTGTGCATGTAGAACCTCGGTATGTAGCGTATGTCTCTGCAGCAAAAAAGTTCTAGATTTTCGGCTGCATTTAATGCAGCATTGAGGTTGGGTCAGACCCCATAGAAACATTAGAACCGCTTTGACTTGGCTAACTCTATGGTCTTAGCAATTCTGGGATGTAGCTTTGATATAGTTTGCTATTTTCATAAGAACAGCGAACGCTAAGCGAAACTCGCGAGCTGCTGATTCGACAAGTTTGTAGTCACATTTCGGGTCCCTTAATCTAGCACTGCTTGGTGAAGGGGACAACCCAGCCGCAAACAGCGAATATGACCACCAATAAATCATCGGCAAATATCCATACGCTTTTTTGTGGCTCATAGCATCCCTTAACACCACAGGTAAGATCTATGAGAGCTGATATCCTCGATGAGCACTGGCGTGCGAACTTCATCCTATATGTGTTGGCTAAAACTACACTGAGTTTCATGGTCCTCTAAAAAAAGGTTGCGCGTCTTTCGAAACCTGCGGCTTGAGCGCAGTCATTTTCAGGATATCTATGAAATATTTGACTGTCAATTTTAAAAAAGAGGTTTCTGGGCATGACAGCCGACACAGTTTATAAATTATCAATATAGTCAGTTCATCAAATCTTTCTTACTTTGGGCAACGTGATCGTACAGATCATTCATGGGTTAACGGTGAAATGCTTTGCGTCAACTGATGCTTTAGCTCTTTTTCGGAAAGGAGCGCTACCACATCTGAAGTATCGGACATGAACTTATATTTTCGTGCTCTCCTAAACCAAGCTTCGTATATATATATACTAGAGCTATTCTCGATTGCTCCAGCATCGACACGACAAAAAAACAAATATTTTGATTTGTCAGACCAAAACAAACGATCCTTTCGAAACTCTTGCGCTCACTACAATTAACTTTGGTTTGGACAGGGTATTAGCTTTAGTTGCCGGCATCATTGACGCAGACAATTTTACCCTTTTTCTGTAGAAGATACTTCAACAAAAACTTTTGATAGCTCATCAGCATCTTCAGACGCGCAATGATCACGTCAGGTTTTTGTGCAGCCGAATGTTCCCCTCAAGCCAAAATTCTGACAAACTAAAGGCTCAGTAAAAGCGCACGCCAACTAGCACCCACGTACAATACTGTTGAGTTGTTGTGCGCAGGAGAAGGCAAAAAGTAAAGTGAATATATTCAGGTCCTTAGTTCGCTACCCTGTGCTACCTCTAGGCCTATCCTTCTAGATCCTTCTAGAAGGTTCGACGTGACGTCATCTAATGACGTCATCATCATACCAGTACCCAACCGGTATTTGCCATAATCCCTAGTAGCAATACGTGTCGTCACATCAACAGCGGCGTCATATTAATTACACTCCCACTCGCCGCTAGTGCTGTACGCGCTTGGGTCCAATACCACTATCCTGCAGCAGGTACTTAAGTCGCTTTGTGCCTAGAGACTTAGTCAGCATGTCTGCTTTTTGGTCCACCGTTGACATGTACTTGACCACGATTATGTCCCGTGCCACGGTCAACCGGATGAAGTGGTGCCGAATGTCGACATGCTTGGTCCTGTCATTGTAACCAGCGTTGCTAGCAAATCCTGTTGCGCCTTGATTATCTTCCTAAACCAAAGTAGCTCCCACTTGCTGATGACCGAGATCCTTGAGAATCGCACGAACTCACAGTACTTCTGGAGTGCATAGGCTTAAAGCCATATACTCTGCCTCCGCTGAGCTTAGCGCCACTGTCCGCTGGTATTTTGACTTGAAAACCACTGGTGCGCCCCCGATCATGACCATAATTCCTGACACCGAACGCCGATCATCAATATTACTGCCCCAGTCCGCATCTGTGTACGCTGTAGCTTGAACCTCGTTGGCGCAGCCGTCGTCGGTGATCCCAAACTCTCTCGTCGTCTTGAGATAACGAGTACGCGAATTGCGGCCTTCCAATGCTGCTGACCCGGGTTCTCCAAGAAACGCGATAGCTGCGTTACCACATACGCGATGTCAGGACGCGTACCTGTCGTGATGTACAGCAAACATCCGATAGGGACCTGTACGGCTTCGACTGCATCTCTGCTTTCTCAACGTCCGTCGTTGGGGATTGCATCTTCGAGAACTTTAAACCCGCTTCTGATGGGTTAACCACTGCCTTCGCGTCTTGTTGGTTGAACCTGTTCACCACATCGTCAATGTACCGTGTCTGACGGATCATGAGCATGCTGCAGTTGCGATCATGGTCGATTTCTATTCTAAGAATAAACTTGGCCTCGCCCAATTCCTTTATCGTGAATGAGTTCTTGAGTGCAGCTTTGATATCTTCAATCTCCTTGCTCGTCTTGGCAGCGATAATCATGTCGTCCACGTACAAGCAAACATAGACATAATTGCCGTTCTTGCCCTTGACGTAGACGCACTGATCTGCTCCGCTGTTCCGAAAGCCCATTTGTAGGAAGACAACATGAATCGTCTTGTTCCATGCATTCGAAGCTTGCTTGAGACCGTAAATCGCCTTATCCAGCTTGCACACCATGTTTTCAGCATTGGCGATACCGTAAGGCACTTCCATGTATATCTCTTCCTTGAGATCACTGTTTAGGAATGCTGTGACGACATCCAGTTGCTCTGTCACGTATCCCATCGTAACCACCACCGACAACACAACTCTGATAGAGTTCATGTTTGCTACCGGCGAGTATGTCTCGTAAAAGTCAACACCAAATTTCTGCTTGAAGCCTTTGGCGACGAGTCGAGCTTTGTAGCGCACCACTTGTCCCAATTCGTTGTGCTTCTTCGCAAAGACCCATCGGCATCCGATTTGCCGAACGCTCTCCTTCTTCGGCACAAGGTTCCATGAGCCGTTCTCTTCATGAGCCTTGAGCTCTGCGTTTATTGCCTTCTGCCAGGCATGAGCGTCGTCGCTACTCATCGCTTGCCGCTATGTAGTTGGAGCGTCATCCGCCTCGCCAACACTAGCAGCATAAGCTAACACAGCTTCAGCAAATAGTCCTTCATCATCTATCCTGGCCCGCTTGGCACTTGGTCGATTGTCACTTTCTTCCACCTTCTGCTCTTCATTACTAAAGCCATCTGTAAGAAGAAAGACAGGCTCTCGCGAACGTCTTGTCCGTCCTGGCTCCACCTGAAAAATGATACGATCTTCACCGTAAGCTTGCGGAGGAGGGTGAACAGGGGCCAGAATCAAGATCTGTGGGTCCGGAATAAGAGGTTGAGGAAGTTGTGACATCTGATACAGCTTCACTTCATGCTCTGGCCCAACCTCATCCATTTCCACGTCGGGAGCATGATCCTCGACACCTTCCATTGAATTTTCTGTAGAAGGCTGTCGTGTGTCCTTGTCCTGGATATGTGCACCTTTCTCGTCCTTGGTAACGAAGGTGATCGTCTTAACTTGTGGTGAGTCCGTAGTGTATATTCCACCCACTTCGCGCTCGTCAAGTCATACAGATCGTACCACCTTGAGCTTGAAATTCTACAAATCAAACACACGATACCCTTTCACACTCTCTGCATACCCAAGAAACAAACATCGAAAACTCTTGGGATCGAGCTTTGTCCTCTTGGCATCATTGACGTGGGCGAAACCTTGGGAACTCCGTCCCGTTGTCCAATCGCAGACACTCAAGCGTTGTCCCCATTGGTTTTCGTAGAACGCTTTGAACTTGCTCAGCTTACTTGCCACCTCACTCTTGTTCTTCATGAAGTACGCTACCACAAACCGCGAGTAATTATCCACAAAAGGAAGCCCATATTGCGCGCCACCCACCGAGACCGATTTCATTGGTCCCATCACGTCCGTGTGCACGAGCTTCAAGACACGTGATGTCATAGTAAGCGACTGTGACGGGAATGAATCAACCGTCTGCTTACCCTTCAGGCATCCCCCACACAGCTTTTCAATGCCCTGCCTGACCGCCGACACACCACTTGTCGCAAGCTGTGTCTTCACCATGCCGCTCTTCTCGGGATGTCCCAAGCGAGTATGCCAAAGCTCCCATTCAGTATCACCCCCTGCGTACTCCACTAACCGAGCCTCTTCTTGCTCGCAGTCCAGGATGTACGCATTGCCGACTTTCTTGCCCTTGGCAATCGCTCGTTGCGTACTCCAAATGATACAGGAGGAGCTCTCAACTTCCACCTTCATACCACGCCCAGCTAGCTTGCCAACCGACAAAAGGCGTCTGTCGAGTCCTGGAATGTGTAGAACTTCGATCATCTTGATACGCAACCCGTCCAATCCAGTAAGCCTGACCGTACCCTTGCCAGTCACCCGCAGCTTCTTGCCGTTCGCAATGGTGACCTCTGGACCAGCGTTCAATGCCTCGTAATCGAGGAGATCACTCCGATGGGGTGTCATGTGCGAGGTAGCCCCGCTGTCGATAAGCCAGTCGTCACAGTGCTGCTCACCAGCGGCAAAAATAGCATCATCAACCTCGAAGCCGTTCTTCTTCTGACAATCCCGCTTCAAATGTCCGACTTGGCCACACTTAGAACACTTGCCCGTGAATCCACCTCCGTTCTTCCGCGGACCGTTCCCTTTACGGCCATTGCCTTGGCGTCCCTTGAAACGTCCTGCATTCACCTTGAACGCGCGCTCAGTAGACTTTTTCTTCTCAGTCGCTCGTACTCTTTCAGAAGCTTCTCTTATACCTCGATCAAAGACACGTCCTTGGAGTTCTCCACAATCGACGAGAGAATTTCGTACTCCTCTGAGAGACTGCTCGGAAGAATTACTAATTGACGAGCATCGTCAAGTAGTTCTCCCAAAGTCTGCAGCCCCACGATCAGCTCATCAAAGCTGTCTAGGTGCTTCGACATCGCCACCCCATCAGCCATCTTGAATTCGTGGAGGCGACGGGTCATCGACACACGATTGTGCATCGTCGAGCGGTTGTAAAAGTCGCGCAGCGTATTCCACGCCATGATTGCCATCGCGGTCGTCCAAATCTTCGTATGATGCTCAATTGCCACTCCCTGGGCGATATGTCCAAGTGCCTTCATGTCGTTGAGCACCCACGCCTCGGTCGTCTCCGCCTCAGGCTTGACCACTTGCACGTGCGCTAGCAGACCCTTCCTAGCCAGCGTCATGCGCATGGCAAACTCCCAGTGGAAGTAGTTTCCACTACCCAGGAGGACTCTACTTCTTGTCGTCGGCATTGAGATGGAGGGGAGGTTTGGCGAGAGTCTTGTGCAGCTGTTAACCTGTTAAGTTGTGCGCAGGAGAAGGCAAAAAGTAAAGTGAATATATTTAGGTCCTTAGTTCGCTTCCCTGTGCTACCTCTAAGCCTATCCTTCTAGATCCTTCTAGAAGGTTCGACGTGACGTCATCATCATACCAGTACCCAATCGGTGTTTGCCATAATCCTCAGTAGCAACGCGTGTCGTCACATCAACAGCGGCGTCATATTAATAACAAATACCTTGACTGAGGTACTGAGGTATCTGCTGAGGCAAATCTTTGCGCTTTCCAACTTTGCGTAAAACTTGGTCGCGCTTTCTTACACAAACGCGGCTTGTTGAATGCCAAATGATAGGAGAAAGCCGACACCGTGTGAATGGACGAAGTGTGCATGTGCGCGGTTTGGACAGAGGTGCTCAATGCTAACGCGACATCTATCGAGTAGGCCGTGAAAGTCACAAAGAACGCTAAATTCAGCTTGTAGGCTGAACGAGTTGAAAAAAGATTGCACATCCAAAGATCATCGGGAATTTTGGTCTCCCTATCTCCCTATGCAGATGAAAAGATAGAATGGGTTGCGCCAAAGCGCCCAAGGTTCCAGAAATCGAATCTTGCGTAAAACTCAACGATGCGCTAGATTACCTGGGCTTTAAAATCGTTTTCACAACCTCGTACAGTTGCTTTCACAACTAGCAGTCCTTCGTAGCTGGTTCCTTCTTCACGGGCTGTCAAGCTACTGAAGACTAAGTTCATTATACGTGTAACGACCATGAGGACTTCGGTTTCTTCACATAGCCTCACTTGCGACCATCAATGCTGTGAGCGCACGGCTTCTGTCAGCAATTCTTAAAGCTCTTCGTGAGACTTGAAATCTTTCTTCGACCTGTCTCGAATTAAATGGTCTTGCTTCTCCTACCTTTGCAGCGAATCTCACCAAAACTCAACGCATTTGTTTATTTCGGCTGAAGCCGAGTCAGCAGGATAATATAAATGTGTGCCGGCCGAAAAGCTTGCAATACAACTTGTCTGTGGCTTATCGTGAAAAGCGACATGAACTGATTATTCCACTATTCCCGCCTACTCAGAAAAGAAACGAATCATACCCTAAGACTACACATGAAAACAGTCACTTTTACGTGGTATGAGAACGGCACCATTATTTAGGTGCCGTTCTCAACAACCTTAATAATGGAAACGTCAATCATAAACACAGCTACGACCAGAATTTTTTTTATACTGCGGCTTTAGGTCACAAAATACTCAGGTGATGCAATTTCTTAAATGAGTCCTCAACCTTTAGTCCGGTTTCGTAAACGCCATGCGCACCTGGTTTTTGCGATCAAGTCCGCCTACGTGGTCTATTCTACTACCTCGAATCGAAAACGCATCGGCTCTCTTTTTTTTAGCAGGTGAAAATCTTATAGCTTGAGCACCGTGACGAGCTTTGACTACTTGGCCCTCCGAGATCCATATAAATTAGCAAGATTTCCGAGCAGCGCGAAGTGTGCGTCTGACAATTACGGGAAGCTAAATCATAACATCCCAGAACCTTTGCAAGAGTTCGGGTAGACGATCGTGCTGCATCATAAATCTCGCGGAGATTGACTGCCTTTCTTAAGAAATCGGCGTGTGCAAAAGACTACGCTCTAAATTAATTTTCGATCAAATTTGCCAACGCGGTTTTTTTAAAAAGGGATTTTTTTCAGATATAATTTCATTAGAGCCTTAATGAAAAAAATCTACATTTCTTCTTAGGTTCCATTACTGCAAATACGCAAATCGTCATCGCATGAGTAACATTTTGGACGAGATCGCAGCACAGCGCCGCCTGGATGTGGCGGCCGCCAAGCAAATCGTGTCGGCTGAGGATTTGCAACAAAAAATTGCGCAGACAGAGAGTGTTTATGGTCCAGCCTTGCGCGTGCTCGAACATCTCAATGCGCCGATGGTGAGTTTAATTCTTATATAATTTTTCGATTTGTTGTACTGTTCGTGACTGTTCCTCTATCAATTGTGCAACGTCAGAAAAGAGGATGGTCTGACGTTGCGCTAGCTGCTGAGTTTAAGCGTGCCAGCCCCAGCAAAGGTGACATTGCCATGGAGCTCAATTTGCGCGAGCAGGTACAGGCCTATGCGGACGCAGGTGCTCGGATGATTTCCGTGCTGACAGAGCCCAAGTGGTTCAAAGGATCGCTTAACGACATGATTGAAGCCAGAGACGTGATCCAGGGCATGAGCCATCGTCCGGCTATTTTACGCAAGGACTTTATCATTGACGCCTATCAGCTGTTAGAGGCCCGTGCCTACGGAGCCGACTGCGTCCTCCTTATCGTGGCGCTGCTGTCCCAGAACCAGCTTATCGAACTCATTGATGTGCGTAGCAGCGTGGCTTGATGGAAAAAATGAAGGCTGACAGTCGTTGCTCATGTACAGGCAACCCACAATCTTGGTATGTCCGCTTTGGTCGAGGTGAATAGCGTCCAGGAGCTAGACACGGCTCTAGCTGCCAAGGCCAGACTAATTGGTGTCAATAACCGCGACTTGCGCACTTTCAAGGTGGACATGAACACCACGGCACGTGTTGCAGTAGCCATTCGTGAGCGTGGGCTGTCACTAGGACGGGACGGTGTTACCCTTTTTGCACTTAGTGGCATTCGCTCGCACGGGGATGTTGTCAACTACGAAAAGTGCGGTGCCCGCGGTATTTTGGTCGGTGAGTATTTGATGAAAAGCGGTGACATAGCGACGACAGTGAAGGAACTATTGCAAAACGTACGTTTTCGTACCGAGTCTGGAGACTTACCTTTACTTCCACCGCTCGCAAAGGTGTGTGGCGTCACAAAAGTGGAGTACGCCCTAGCGGCTTTGCGTAATGGTGCCGATATGATTGGTATTATCATGGTGGAGAACTCGCCTCGCCACGTTCAGATTGATCAAGCTAAAGCTATTGCTCAAGCTGTGCTTGAATACGGGGAGCGCACGGGTCCGATTCTTCCTGACATTCTGATGCCTTATCTTAAAGGCCAGAAAGACTGGTTTCACAAAAACGTCCTCGCTTTGCGCGAAGCTTGCTCGCGCGTTCCTCTTGTGGTCGGAGTGTTTGCCAACAAGACGGCCGCAGAAATAAACGCAGCTGCAGAAGAGATTGGGCTGGATATGGTTCAGTTACACGGCGACGAGGGCTTTGAGATTTGTAAGGACATCGAACGCCCTACCATTCGCGCGTTGCATCTGCCCGACATGACGCTGTGTGATGGAGTCGACGCTGAGGCCATTCTTCAGCAAGTTCGCGGAGGTCTTGCCAACTATATTCTACTTGACACGACTGTGAAAGGCCAGTACGGTGGAACTGGCGTAACATTTGACTGGAATATTGCGGCCATTTTTACGCGTGAACGAATTCCGTGCTTTATGGCTGGTGGATTGACTTCAGCAAATGTGACGAAGGCTCTTACAATGGGTCACCCCATAGGCGTGGATGTCAGCAGCAGCGTGGAAGTGAAGGGATCGCCTGGTGTGAAGGACTTGGACAAAATGGCGTCGTTTTTAAAAGCTGTCAAAAGTTACCTTTCAGTTGCCACGCAGAAAATTGATGAGGAGACGTAGAGGAACCGAAAAAAAGGCACGGATAAAGAATCACACAAATGTTGATGTAGCTTTTTGTGGTCATAGACTTTGAGCTAAGAATGATGGTCTGTCGTATTGAAGCTTTGTCTCATTCCGCATTTGCACATTGCCTTGCCTAAGTCTCAGCCTCAACCAAATGATGTTAGTTAAAGCAACAAGTGTGGAAGCAAAGCGTTCCAAAGTGTCGATATCACCGCTTAGACAAGCAACGTCGAATTATGCTAAGCGACAATGTTGTCGCACTAAAATCATTAAAGATTATGTGCAAAACCAGAACAAAGACAGCCATGGACCAAAACGGACTTTGCGTTTGGAGTATTGGGGTCGAACGGACGAATGTCTTGAGCGCAAATGGGCTCACATGGAGACGGTTGATGAATGTTACAAATCCAGGGAAGAGCTCATATTAACTACCACGCTGAACGATGAAGATACTGTTCTGGAGCCAAATATGTTTCCTTACGACACACCCCGCGGTATCGAGCACTGGACGCTCTGGAGTCGACAGGAAATGAAAGAGACAGAGATTGAGGAGTTTGTGTGCAATTGGCTCCGAAAAAATGCCCCACACGTGGACAGCTGGAATTACGACGAAAACATGTCGCGCTCGATCGATATCTTCCACGTACATGTCTATCTTCAAGGGTTAATACAACAAAGTTAGCACAAGCAGTGTAGGTTTGTCTTTTTTTCATTAATGTTGGCGCTGACATCCATTCCATCCAGGCCAAAGCAACAAGTGGTACGTACAGATAGCCAAAGTCTCTGATGCAAACTTAAGTAGTCGTTTCAGTAACTTGACTGAGCTGCAGTATCATACACAAGCGTTTTCATCAGAATCGTTTAGACTTGAGTAATGTATTGGTACATCCACAATAATTTAGAGTAACCTTCGAGTTTACGATGCCTAGGGACGACGGTCGTTTTGCAGAACGACGCACTGTCACGATCTCGATGTACTTAGACAAAGTGCAATACATTCAGGAGGCAATCGCCAGAAACAAACCATGTACATTATGGTAAATTTATATCAATGACACCAAAACACGCCCGTAGCCGCATGCTATCTGTACACGGCGCCCACGGAGACAAAAGCTCACCCAAAAGCACGGTGTAAGCAACTCAGTATGCCTAACTACTGCAGTGCAGTACATTGTGGTGTCAGAGCTTAGAATACGCAAGGTCGTTGCGACAAAGAGCTACACCAGCGTCTCAAGCTTTAAATTAGTGTCTACGCACATACGTACACAAAATGCACACTTAAGCAGACAGTAAATAACACCGAAAATTGGACCCACAACAATACAAATATGCGAAAATCTGCTGGAAGGTGAAGCATATGGAATAAAGGGGTTATGCTATGGATTCTTTGTGCCAACTCGTAATATGTCAAAATACTAAAATTCAGTACAGCAATAGATACATTCATTCTGTTGATCAGCTTAGTCACCAAAGCATCGTTTGATTTTTGGCCTCTTGTATGACTCTATTCTATTATCCCATCGATACGATTAGTCACCCGTATCCAATAAAATTCTTTCCCTCGCAAGCACTGTTCAAGGGGCAAACTACAGCATTCTTCTCAGAATCCCCTTTTAAATCCTATAGCCAGGCCAAAAGTAGTCTAAATAAGCTAACAGAGACTGTTGCAATGATTTATAGAGTCAATTTTTTCGATACACCCAGCTCAAAGTCGATCAACTGCAGCTCAACATAGTTAATATGCATTTGATACTCGTTCCTTTTTTTAAGTAGCATTTGTTGCAGCACTAGCTTTGTCCTCCTTTGGTAAAGCTTTCTTGCTCGACCCTCCTTGTCGCCATTTTTTCTTCTTAGATGTCACCTTGGCACTAGCGTCTATTTTAGCCTCAACACGTGCCGGAAAAGACACTTCTACACTCTTTGCTATCTCTACGTGACGCACGTTTGTCTCCATCGCCCCCGCATATATTTCGCGTTTATGAAAACGTTCTTTGGCCCAACGTGAAGACTTGCTGCTATTGTTGCGTTTGACAGACTTATTTTTCGGGTTGTCAGTATCGTGTACTGCTGCATGCTGCTGTTCGTGCTTGCAACGCCGACTACTCTTTTTCGCAAATTTGCTCGACCGGTTTTCGCTCAGAGTCAGACGAAGTACGTGACGTTGGACATTTTTCCTGTTCTTCCGTCTACTGCCACCTCCTTCGTTATTGTCTTTGTCTTGTAGACACTTGCCCGTTGCATGCCCTGGCGACAGACACTTCCGACACGGTGGAGTGTTGAACAAAGCCTGATGATGAACCCATACGCGACCCACACGTCCATCAGCCGCCTTCCAATCAATTCGTGTTCTTTGAAACAACGCATGGGGACAGTCTAGTGTCTGCGTCAACAACTCGACCATCCATCGTTTGTTTTCATTGCCGACAGCTGCACAGTCAGATTGCGCTACCTCGGTCACATCAGAAACCCGAAAAGATTTCTGAAATGATCTAAATAATGTTTTAATGGCTTCTTCTGTCAATTCTTTGTCGGCGCTTTGTAGAATCACTACGTACGATCGTTGTTTTTTCTCCTCTTGCTGCCGAGTCTCTGCGATCTGCTCTTTGTTTGGTTGGGAATGACTTCTCATCGTCACCTCACGAGACATTGGTGCCTCCTCTTCGCGTCGTTTTACTTTACCCGCATCATCACCAGCGTTTTCGACAGCACAGACTTTGTCTATAAAGCTCTCACCTTGCGCCAGCAATTCATGTGCTCGACGCAACTCGCAAAGGATTTTTTTCTGCCTTTCGAACTGCAAAACACATCCGAGGTCACGTCCAGTCTCCAGAGGGTCTTGAATACTCATGCGCCACGTTTTGGCCTTGCAAATGCCCCATTGCGCAACTTTTAACGCAACTACCTCCGGTGAGCGGACTGTCACAACACGTTGTGCAAAGTCAAATTGAGTGGCATAAAACTCGAAAAAACCAGTCAAAAGTGTCGTGAACAATACATCAGATGAGTTCTTCCCTGTTGTGCGCTTGTGAAAGGCTTGTGCAATGTCACGGTCCTCGCAAAACGCAATGTTGGTGTCATTATAGTATTCGGGTGAAATGTTGGCCGACTCCAGAAGCTGAGGGTCTTGCAGATTTGGCAAAACGCGTGCAAGTTGAAGATAGTATATGCTTAGTAGCACAAAAGAGTACGAGCTGAGGAATCCCATGGATGCTTCGCTGATGTTACGCTGTTTTGCCCAGTGTTTCACGGCAAAACCAACTATACGGGCACGGTCATCAAAAGCCGCGTATGCACGCAACAGTGACGTATTACGTGAAGCCAATACATTTTTGAAGCACAAGTCGCAGTCATACTCACGTCCGCTACGCGTGTGCAAGAAGCGAATGATAGGAACGCGAGCGCCAGCAATGACGTGGTGTACTACGCATTTTGCTGCGTTTTGAAGTGTAGCACGAAGAAGGTAAAGATCTTCACTGCTACGTCTGCTGGCATCAATTAATGTCTTTAGACGGGCAGACTTTCCATTAGTATTGACATGATTGTGCGGCTCTACACTGCTATCAAGCTGTGTTAATTGTGCCACAATAGCGTTGCGAAGAAGTCGCATCTGAGTATAAAAGAACTCGAGCTGACGACGCTGTTTCATCTGCTTGTCGCCGTTCTTATCAGAACGGTCCAAGGTGTTAAGCGACTGCGTCAACTTTTTAATGCTCTTTTGAATTTGAGCGTAAAGGTCTTGCAAGTGTTCGACCTTTTCAGTATCAAAACTTGGTGCGCGTACACATACGTTTTCATCCACGAGATGCTGCAGCTGACGCTTTTCTGTTGAAGGAGTTGTATGCGTGTCAACATTTTGATCATTTGGAAAAAGACACATGTCGAGATCCGAGTCACGCGAACCGAAGTGTGTCAACGAGCTACCAAACAAAACCACCTCACAATGCCGCCACTTTGTAACTTCACGTCGAAGTATCGTCTGAATGTCAAGTGCCACTTGCCTGCGTCGTTCTTCCTCCTCTGGCTCAATACTTGACAACTCGACAAGACGCTGCAACTCAGCCATCCACGCCACCGCCATTTCTATGGGCGGTACAATTGCGGACGTTTGAGCTAAAGTCTGCGCTTTTGCTGATTCTTCTAAGAAAACCAAGAACGACGCCACCTGTTTACATGCCGTGTCTTCAGCAACTTTCACTTTGCTCTTTTTTGAGCGCATCTTTTTCTTTTTATTGACATCTATCCTGTCGTCTCCCCCGATTTCAAGTCCAACGTTTGTCGTTGCTTTATCTATTATCTCGTCCTCCTTTAAAATTGAAATCCATCGTCTCAATTGCATTTCCTGATCACTCGTGGCTCTGCTGAGAATCAATTCCGTAGCATTTTCCACCACCTCCGCCACCACTATCCTCTCAATCGTTCCCTCAACTTTCATGTTGGTCATTTCAGCTAACCTCTTTTGCTCCATTAATTTCTGTCTCGAAATCCGCAGGACATCGCCAACGTGCTTTACGATCTCCTCCACATCCCACAAGGGCTCCTCAATATCATTTACAAGTTCCTCTTGGTCTTCTTCTTCGTCGATTGCTTTATCTGAGCGTTCTTCATCTCTTTTAGAGCCCAATGCAAGCTCCCGACGCAATTTGCACTGGGCTTTATACAACATAAACACTCGCTGCGTGGCTGCGTCAGACTGTGGCGTCTTAAAGTCACCCACACCGTTGCATCGATTCAAGAACCACTGCGCAAAAAAAAGGTCACCGTTGCCAGCTTTAAACCATACAGTGTCTTGGTAGTTATCTTCTTGAGCGACAGCCACGGAACTTGTGCTTTTAAAAGAGGAGCAGGACGATGACTTTGGATGCCAATTATGCGGCTTCTTTTTCCGGTGCAACGGTACAGAGTGCAAAACTGTGTTAAAGACCTTCTTTTCCTTCGTTTTACTCATTTTAATTTGTAATCGAGATCGCGTGGACTCCGTCACGACTTCCGCGACGGACGCATCCATGATGGCAAAAAAGGGGGAGTCGCGAACGAAAGTATCCGGGCCGCTCGACAGATCAAAACGATTGGCAGAAACTACATTGTGATCATAATAGCTTTAATATCGTCAGATGATCAGTACAATGACCAGTTGGGCAAATTAAAAAACCCAGCGAACTTGCTGAGATTGACATGCGCGTTTTATGAGCAACTTGCTTAACTGTATCCTGAGCAAATACTCTATCTATGTCGCCATCAAATCGGGCTGAATATTAGGTCCAAAAATATGCCCCGACCAGTGCATACTGTAAGACTTTTCCGAAGCCGACCTGCAAAGTACGGGAAAACTATAAAGCACCCAATTAGCTGCGAAATGTTATATACGTATCTCTTCCGCGTATTTACGTGTACTGGTCGGCACATTCACACTACGGACCTTTCGAACTAAGTACAACAGTGATAGATAGCTAAGATGTACACATTCGACTTTCGTCATTACAATAGTAAGTAGGAATCAAAATCGCAATTAATCGGGATATAGTGGGATATCTGCGCCCTTCTGCGTTTCGCACAAATTCGCACCAATAGACTATCGCCGCCGGCAGCTCGCTCGACCAAAGAGCAACGGCCATAGTATATAGCGACTAGCAGCAGCGCTGGCGTCCACCGAGCGATATTGCCGACCATTGTGGTGCCTCGGCCAACGTGTCTGACTTCTACCGCGCCATTTTCTGCGCCCTATTCTTCGAAATGTTCGCAATGAAGCGCCCGCGCCGCGCCGCGACCGAAGAGTCATTAGACCCGCGTGTCATGACCGAGCGCCAGCAACTGGCCTTCCTGCTGCGCACGACAGCACCGTCTGATGCCTCAAACAGCTCAAGTGAATCATTTTCTTCCAGCGAGAGTGAAGGCGACGAGCCGCCGCGGCGACAGCCAGCCAAGCGCAGCAAAACGCGCACTACCCGTACGTTAGAACGTTCTTTTTAATTCACTAGGTCATGCCACGCTAACAGTTATGCATATTTTTTCTGTGTCTATCTGGAAAAGGATTTTCAAGTGCAGCAAACGTGCCCCCTGTGATTTATTGCGGTCGTGGTCGACCGCCAAAGAATTCGATTAAGTTGCCGAAGAACAGGACGCATCCTCATAGCCGTGTATCAATGAGATTGTCGCCCCGTGGTCATAATACGCGACCTATTGAATCTGCAGTCGCAACCGCTGTTGTTGAGAGCCTGAAGGGCGATGCATTTATGGCCGGTCGAGCGCTTGAGGTTGAGAGACAAGAACGAGAAGGGACGATGAAGCACGACAAGAATAGTCCATCAAGCGCCAGTGATGTAGCTTTGCTAAGCCGCTCGGCCGCAACTCCACTCTGTGCGCTGTGTTGTGATTTGGAGGCGTTTTGCGACGCACCATTGTTCCTATGCCCGTCGTGCGATCGGAAGTATCCGACGCAGCAAGCTCTAGGTCGTGTCTGCATGGCATAGTCCAAGGAGTAAAAGAACAAATGGGGAAAGAGGTGGGAGTGATTGCAAAAAAAAAGAGGAGAGGAAAAAGGGATGCCGGTATGTGGAAAAGTTTTTAATGACTGCATCGTGGTCAGTGACGCAATTGGAGCAAGCTAAGCCATAAACGAAGACGACACGTGGGCGATAGAAGAATGCACTTTTGTATCCTTGTCTATAGCTGAGTGTATGGATATGATATGACTGGGTGGATTGTAAAGCCTGAATTTCTGTCGTCTTCCTACGTGTGGCCGACAAGTTTTGCTCAGGAAAAATCTGCTCTATTACGTCGTATAATTTTATATATTACCTCGTTTTTGTTCAACTCTATCGACGCCGACTCATGTCATGATCACCAAGTACGTCAGCAACAGCAAGATCAAAATGAGCACAATAATAACAATGAAATTCTTCATGCCGCCCGACTGCTTTATGAGTTCCTGCGTCTGTCTCGTCACAGCTTTTAATGCGTGGTCGGCTTTGTCTGTATCATCGCTCAGGTCATCAAGCATTCTATCAGCAATAGCAAGAAAGGAGTCAATTTATTCAGTCCTCAACACACACTCCAATACAGGTCGTGCTTACTTGTTTTGTGTGTCGAGCTCCGAACTTATGTTAAGACTCATATCGCCAAGACGTTTCACGGCGGAATGCAGCTCATCTAAATTCTCATCTTGCTTTTGACGCTCGATTTGCTGGGCGCGCCGCTGGTCAACTACAAAGTCATCATCCCCGTGATTATCGGGCTACCCAATGCGGCAAACAAGGTCAACGCGGCGATCAAATTACAAAAAATTACGACGCTTAGTGTACTTCACTGCCTAGTTTGGCGTAGGACGGGGGCCTTCCCGGCGCAAACGCGGGCGCCATGCTTCGTCTCTGCGTGCCGCTTCAAAGGAGTTCGGATTAAAAGCGGCTTCATGATTGGTCTTAAAATACATCAGGTCTATCCTATTTTGAGAAAATAATAAAAAAGGCAATTAATTGCTAACGGCTTTTCGCTCTTTTCGCTCAACTTCACTAAATTATAAACAATAAATATATAGAGTACCGCCACTCGACGCTGCTTACTGGTGTCCCTCTGATGTCTGTCCTCTTGTCCTTAGCAATGTCGATTCCTGTTACTGCTGCTTGTCGATCCCTCCCTATGAGCAGCCGTTTGTAGCCCGTTCTCCTCCTACCCTTGTAGACCCTTTAGGTCACACAAGCGCGCCTTCCCAACGCCTGCTGGGTTGGGTACTTTTGGTCGCAGGCGGGGCACAGGAACAACGCGTTCGAGAATGAAGCCTCGTGCAACGTTTTATAATCGCAGCACAGCGCGCAACAAGACGATTTCTTACCAAATTGTACGGCATTTAAATGCGCAATGTCGTCCGAAGCGCACGGACTGCACTTGTTAACGACCTTCTTGTCGTTGGTTTCCTTTCCAATCCGTAAATTCAATTTCGTATCTGAAGTCAGCACGTTCTTCTTGCTCTTATTTGGACGCCCAGATCCCCGGTGGACCGTTGGAGCAACCTCATTCGTATTGTTTAAGCGTATTCGACGTCTTGGCTTCTTCTTGAGGCGCAAAGACGTTTCCGTTTCCGCCCCCGGACTCTCATTGCCCGAGGACGACTCATTGGATGCCTCGTGAGCGGTCGTGCGCAACAGAAAGGCCAGCTGCTGCCGCTCCGTCATGAGACTCGGGTCCAATCTAAAAAGACGCTCCTCCTCCTCGTCCAGCACCTCAGCAGCCTCGACTTTATGGCGCTGCGTACTCATGCGCTTCCTATTGCGCGTTGCCATCGTGCGTGTCTTTTCAAAATGAAAACGCTGTAACTTTTTCTATGTATTCGGGGTATCTATTCTAACCAATTACAAACCAGATCCTACCACTTCAACGAGGCGCATAAACCTTGCCACCCTTGCCGCGCAGTAACCCGATCTCTTGCTTCAACGCCTCAACTTCTCTTGCCTGCAGCTTTACAAGCCGTACAAACTTGTGGCGCTCCATCATCTCACGCTCCGCTAGCGCTTCGTCGTTCTCGAATCGGAGCACACCGATACCGTCTTTGTTGTCATGGTCAAGGCCCTGCGTGCGATTGAGCTCGCGCTCTAGCTCGGCCTGACGCTCTGTTAGTGCAGCAATCTGCGTGAGCAAGGCAGTGTTCTGCTCTGTCGCCTGGAGAATCGCATGCTGAAGCTGAGGGTGCGTCCGTTTAACGCGACGCAGTGCACGCTCACATTCCACCTCGCGCACCTTGACACGAGTCTGCAAATCATCCACCACCGAGGCGTCGCACGCGCGATCGAGCATTTCGAGGTCCACAAGCTGTCCAAACTTCAGTTGCATTAGCTGCTCACTGCGTTCTTGAGCGCGAGCAATGGCGTCTTCGTGTTGCTGTTTCTCTCGCGCAAGCACATTTTGCTGTTTGTGAAGATCCCGAAACTGCTGCTTTAATTGCTTGTTTTCAGCTTGCAAAGACTCGATACGCTCTGTCAGAGCCAAAAACGCGCTAGTTTCAAACACGAGGCAATTCGTAGCTTCACAAGGCAGAACCCAATTTGGCTGGATGGACGACGGAGAGTCCAGACAGCGGAGCTGCCGCGTATTCAGGGGCACCACAACGTCTAATTGATTAAATCGCGACTGCTTTTCGCTCTGAAAGTGCTGCGTGTCCTGCTCCAATGCAGCGAGTTCCTTGTCAATTGCGCGTTGCTTTGCTGTTTGCCGCTCTCCTGCCTTTCGTAGCTCGTCAATTGCCTTGTTCAGCTCTGCCATTGCATCATCCACGTCGGCTCGCTTTTCACGCAGCGCAAGGACCTTCTCGTAGAGTGTCAACTCGCAGCCAGGAGGGCACGTCTCCTCGTCTTCTTCAAAGTCATCGTCGTCGTCTTCATCGCTGTAATCGTCGTCGTCCTCGTCGTCCTCGTCTTCTTCATCTTGCTCCTCGTGATTCGTTGCACTTTCAAGTTCCTTTCCATCGTTTTTTCCATACGCACTTGGTTTCTTCTTTGCTCGTTTAATCCTGCGCTTAAACAGCTTTTGTAACACCGCAAAGCTGGGGTGAGGAGTAGCACTTGCTCCAGCACTTCCATTCACAAGAGTGAGGAACTCTGCTTGCACGGCTTTCTCTTGTCGTGACCACTCCTCCTGCTCCCGCTTTTTGCTCATCAAAACATCGTTCACATCGCGCAACTCGGCCACGATTTGAGCCTTTTCGCCTTTGCTCTTCTCCAGCTTGCTACTGAGCAAGTTTTCCTTGCTCTCGAATGATTCGAGAAGCAATAGCTCGCTATGAAGGGTGAACAACCGCAATTCAGCTCGCTTAAACCCGACCTCGAGAGCCAATTTCTCGCGACGAAGGTGCGCGATAGCAGTATCAAACGCTGCTAGTCTACGTTGCTGCTTGCGCTCGAGCAACGATATTTCTTGGCGTATCAAGTATTCGCGAACGGCTTCATCATCCTCGTCCAAGTGTTCGTCACTGAGGTCCGGAGACTGTGCTTTTGTCAATGGCGAAGTAACAGCAGCAGCGGTCGCAGTGGCTATCGTGGCACTGTCATCCAAGCGCAGATATAAATGCCCAACCATGATCCCTGCAGCGGCCTTTCTTGTCGTCATCATTGACGAGGTGTCAACAAGTGCTCGTGCGACCGCAGCGATTGCTCGATCAGATGATCGAATGCTCTTTTCAGCCTCAATCTGCGTCGGCGGTAAGTCCACTTTTCTAATAAGCGGCTGCACGTGTGCCTTTTCTTGCAAATAGAGATCAACGTCAGCATCCGTAACGAGCTCCCGCTTCTCCGGCCACTCGCGAAGGTCAACAACGAAGTCTCTGGTTGGCACAGTTGCTAATGCTCGTTTTTTTGCAGCTAGTGCGGATAGAAGCTTAAGACGCCGTTCTTGATCGCAGTGCAACGCGTTGATCAATTGCACCTTCAAGTCACGAAGCTCGAGAACCTTAGCATTAAAGCGCAAGCGAGAGAGATTCAAATCCTCTTCAAGCAAAGCCATTTGCCGCAACTTCTTGACTGTGTTCACTCGCTGATGTTCTGGAACAACATAATCAGCGGCAGTCTTTAATTTGTAGTCACCCATGTTGCGTTGGGCGAACGCGATTGCAACAACGTCTCTTGGATCATCCGCATCGTCGCCGGGTTTGCTTTTCTGCCAGCGCGCCAACTTTTCATTTCGCTCATTGCGCTGCCGTTTGCGCGCTTCAAAACCGTGGACCGAAGTTGACCCAACGCTTTCTTGCATCGTCGAAAGACCCGGAGACCAGCCGGCTAGATCTTTACCATCTACGGCAGGATCCTTTCGACTCGTAAGACGATGCTTCTCGTCCTCTTTAAGTGGAAAATCCTCCCCCAATGGTGTATTCTTTTCCAAGATACGCAGCACTGACGCTCGTTTTGGTACCCCGTCCACCTTTGACCCGACAAAAGATTGTTTTTTGGCAGCTCCGTCAACAGAATAAATGTCAGTAAGACGTTTTCGCAGAATCGCTGGCATTTTCATCGTGCGAAAGGATTGTACGCTCAATCCACTATCAAACGCAAACAAGGTCACCAGCTCTACTGCTAACGGGCTGACGTAAGTCTCTCGCATCTTGGAAAGCAACAACTTTTCTTTCTCTACTGCAAAGGCGAGCTCTTTGCGCACTTTATCGCAAGCCTCATCGCCCTGCTTCCTCAGCAAATCCCCGTAATCCAAGTCAATTTCCCACTCCTCTGCATCAATACGACTCTGTGGGGGAAGAGCTGCATCTTTTGCCTGTAGCTCTACTAGCTGCTTGCGCATTTCGCTCACAATAGCACGAGTGGCATCTTGTTTACTCAGCGTTGATCTTGCTCGAGCATCGGCCTCAGTCTTCACCTTTGCGTCTTCGATTGTGTACGCTTCTTTTGGATTCGCTAAATCTTCCACACTGAATTGCATCAAAACTGCAGCGGGGACGCCATGGCCACTATCGTCAGAAAAAGTCGGTCCTCCTTCTACGAGACCGTCAGTACTGCACACGTCACTCGTGAGACGAACGACTCCATGAAATTGCTCGCTATCCCTCGCTACAGCGACATTCGGTGACAGCATGTGTTCAATGTAAGCAGCGTAAGCTTTGGCTCCGTGAAAAGCAGGAAGAACGCTCAGGCTAGTAATTGAAGCTCCTCCGCTCTCACTCGGGCCATCGTCATTTTTATTGTCCATGGCCTTCTGTTCCATTGTCATCGCAGACTCTTGCAGCTCATGCGCCTGGTCACGAGCGAGAGCGGCCTTTGCCAGCATATCTTCAAGCTTGTCAGCTAGCAGGTTCGATGCTTCCTCAACCTTCTCGCTGTGCAGGCGGCAAATGCTGAGGTTGCCGTCGCGTCCTACTGCGAGCACGTACGAGTCGTCAAAGGAAAGTGCAAGGTGCAACTTGCTGTTGCTCGTCGAGGCCGCGCAGTCATGGAATTCACCGCTGATGAATGCATGAGGTTTCCGAGAGCTCCGAAGCTGAAACTTGCCATTCGTTAGGCCGCACAAGATAAAGCGTTTGGATGTCGATAAAGCAAGCGAAGTCATCTGTCCAGTGGACTCAGACGCGAATTCTTGCAATGGCATCGGTCGATCGTACTGAAGCACAAAAAGATTCTCGCTCAGAGGTGCCTCGTAGCTAAGATAGATGCAGTCGTTAGCAGCATGCCGCAAAAGATTTTCTGTTTCATTAGGTGGGGAAACCGCATAAAGTGCCGCCAAAGGCTTTGCTGTACCCTTCGCGACGGGTACTTCGACTTGAAAATTCCGGTCACGCATTTGATCAGTTGTCTCGAGGGAAGTGATGCGTGGGTATTGGGCCTCCAGTCTTTCTAATTCCTTGACACTCATAAAGTGGTCGCGACGACGCAGAGCCCATTCACGAGATGATAAATGAAGTTCAAATGATTCTCGTACAACAAGAGTATTTTTCTCCTTAAGCTCACGTTCATCATTGCCATGCGTAGAATCCAAGTCTCGGCTTTCTCCTTGATTATCTTCAGTCTCTTCACTCAGCTCATGTGGCAAAAAATACTCCAAAACTTGACCGTTTGTTAATGTCACAAGAACGGCAGTGTCATCATCACGCCAACTCATGGCAACTACAAATGCAGGCACCCGCTGGTATCCGTAAGGTTCGTACGCTCGTTGGTAGTTTGCAGCTTCAAGGGACTTCTTGCTTGGCACAATGTGGAAAAAAAATAACGTTTCATCTGTGCTAGCCGACACAAAAGCAGAGCCCGAGTGGGAATAGGCCACGCACGTCACGCGCTTGCTGTGCGGCTTAAACACGTTTGTAAGGACCCACGCGCGATTATCCACGTCCATTAACAGGACGCGTACTAATCCATCATCAAAGCCCACAACTACTTGTCGGCTTGCAGGTAGGATGTCGCTAGTAATTGCAGCACTATTTGGCACCCATGCAATCGTAGTGGCTGCCACTGTCCTTTGTTTACTGTCATGCACTTTTTCAAGAAACACAGTTGATAAACAAGTGCCAGCTACGTAATCCCACGCGCGAACACTGCCATCTTCCCCACAAGAGGCCGCAACGTGTTCGTATGGGGAGCATGCAATCCCCGTCGCCCGTCCCGTGTCGTTAGGAATGTAGTTCAGCTCAACATCGTGCTCGTCCTCACTTTCAAGTCGCAACAGGTGCACTCCACCGTTGCTATCCTGCAAAAGGTACCGATTGACGTCTTCCTTCACCACAGCTCGAATATCCATGTGCGGCATCACCAAGACTTGTCGTTTCATGGGCACAAGGGCAGCCGCTTCATCAGCCACAACATCCGCGCTGTCAATGGACTCAAAGTTCCAAAAGCGCACGTATCCGTCCTTTCCAGCAGTCACGACATGGCCCGCGTCTTCGTCAAAGTCCACGACGTTGATCTTGCCGGCATGGGGCAAGTGACGACGAGAGGTCAAGATCTCACACTTGATAAAGTTTCCGTCCCAAAGCAAAAGTACCCCACGCTCTGTGCCACTCAACACTTTCTTGTCAGGAAGTACGCAAAACGCTTCGATGTCGCTGAGTTCACTCTTGCCAAACTTGCCAATGTCCCCCTGCAGTTTGAGTCCCGTAAATGTAGCTGCCATTTTCCAAAAGCGAATATGTCCCACGCCACTGGTAGCGAGAAAGCCGCTGTCTGTTGGGGCAAATCGAACAGTATAGACGTCTTGTCCAAATGCTTTGCAGCGTAGCACCATTTGCTCCGTACGCCACTTCCAGACAGTCAAGAGATAGTCGGGACCACTTCCCACGGACGCCAGTGTTTCGCCGTCGTTGCTAAATTCGACACTAGCATAAGCGCGTTCTGCTCCATTTCGTAACACTCGAGATGCCGTTATCTGTGGATAGCAGTAAATCATAAGCCTTGGTTTCTCCCCTTTTTCGCCAACTGCAAAGAATTTGCGAGACGGATGCATTGCGAGACACCCGATGCCGCTACCACTTAATCCAAACACGTAGCGTCGGCTAAGCACTCTTGAACAAGAGGCTGCAGCTTGTAGGTTCATTGTTAGTATTTGCACAGTGTTGCCCACTGCTGTCAGCAACACACCCCCATGAACGCCCTCCTCTCTGGGCTCTAAAACGTGCAAGATGTGCCGCTTGTTCATGTCTAGTCCACACATATGAGCAAAGATGAGGTGATCCCGCGAGATTTCCCAATTTGACAGTGGTCGCACAAGCTCTGAAGTCGCGTAGGTGGGCGCCTCCTCTTCGTTATCTCGGACGCCTTCATGCTGAGTCTTGATGCCTGAAACACCTTCATGCTGTGCACTAAGCGCTGCAGCGCCTTCTTCAAGCTTTGCAGCATCTTCCATTCAAACCAGTTTTTTATCTTCCAAACGGATCCGTCGCTTCATAGCAAGGGTCGACCCTTCCTATCAAGCCATTCTGAATGATAATAACAACCCTCTTCTCCATAGAATTAAACTACAATATCGTAAAGGCAAATGCTATAACTTTTACACAATAGTCTAAACCCATTACCACCTAGTACTTAGCTATTAAAGATGCGCGTGTACAATTGATCATGCATGGCCTGGACAAGATCCAGCACTGGCGCCGACGAGTACGAATCCTCCACTACGCGATTCTTCTTGGTTTGAAACACTTGTTCCAACACCGGCGTCATCTCAAACTGCAGCCTTGCGGCTTCAAGCGGCCCGACGAGATTTAATCTCGTAGCGGCACTCAGCACGTCTCGCGTGGTCACGTATAGAAACATGCGCTGCGTGGGCTCAGCTTTCACATCTAAGAGCGCACAAACGGCACCAAAAAGCACGGCGTGGTGGATACCTCCGTGCTTCCGCTTCTTTGCTTCCGTTCGCAATGTCGACAGCAATTGAACACGTGGATAGCTTGGACCGTACGTAAACAACGCCACTCGTAACAGCGCCGCGCCTTGAGCGAACGAGGCTTTGCGCGCAACATGATTTGAGTAAAGCGCTATCGCCTGTTTGTTTAGTTTCAAAACTGATTCTACCAAAGCAGAGGCGTCAACACCAGCGGTTGTAGAAATCTGATGCGACGAAAACACGATGGGCAACGCAAAGTTGGCGCTCTGGTGTAGCGACGCTGAAAGGAATGAACGCAGCGAAGAAGCCACGACGAGTCCTTCCTGCATTGCAGCCTCCAGCCCTAGCGAGTGCGCGAATCCTCCGGTCGGAAAGAGCGAATCCACCATTTGCCACAGCGCCCAGTCGCCCGCGGGGCTTGTTGTCTTTAAACTTATCGTAGCTACTTGTTGACGTTAAAAGTGATTGGAGCTACTTGTTGTCGTTAAACTTATTGTAGCTACTTGTTGGGAGTAAATTTATTTCGATAAGTAAAAGCGGTCGCGTTTGTGCAACGTCTCTTCTGGTACGCTTTTTTTGGAAACCTTATAAATGCAAACGTCCTAAATACATTCATTCACAAGCTGATAACAATTGACGGCCTTCATGACTGAGGCACTACTTTCCGGACAAGCCAAGATGAATGAGTTTATGAACTGCCTTAGGGTACCCCCCCTCGCACTTAACTCATTCAAGTACAAGCATCGAAAAGTTTCAAAAAGTGGACAGCCACAGAAAGGCTTGATACCGAAAATTAGTGGTTTCTTGTCATACAAAACCAAGTAGTAACGTCTGTGATCTCGCACTGTTGGTTTCAGTCCCATCGGACTCAAGTGTTACCGAGCAAAGCAACATCCGCTACTAATGTCCAAGTCAAACCAGTTCACTTTTTGTGAATCTGTAGGATCACAGGCTGAAGCCACGCCCTCCGCGCCTAAACATGCCGATTACTGGTAAAATTGTTGAAAAAAAAATAGACCCCATGATAGGTGCGCGGTTGGTACTTATCATGAAATCTTAAGCCCTGATAGCTGGACAACTCCCGAAGAAGAAAACAGCAGAGGTAGACTGCTGGTTGTCCGCTCAAGCATACGAGGTTATGTTAACGTACTTCGAGTCTAGTGGTTCTAATGGCTTATGGGACGGCTGTAGACGATTTAAAGGTCAAATTAGACTCAGTTGTGAAAATCAAGGGTTTTAGCACCACAAAGTCATTTTTTGTTACGGGATTACAGAGCAGCTTGTAATGGTAAGGCGTGCTGAAAGACACAAGATTTTTCGATCAAAGGCCGTTCACTATGATCGGTTTTAGGAGAACGACCTGTGCAACAAAAGACTGCTTTCTTTCGTACAATGTTTATCATTTCATTAATCTTACTTAACATTCTGTGTATGCACTTAATTTGATTATATAAGCTTCATCCATTCTTGAGCTTTTCAGATACATTTCGATCGGATGGCTGACGTACACCAAGAGCCCGTATTCTTTTTTAAGCCTCTTTTAGCAAAATGCCAGCTTTTGTCGCCCATATCCCCCACAAAACTACGATCTCATCCGATTAAAGAAAAATATATTTTTTCCATCACTGTTGACTTTTGTATCAAGAGTAGGGTTGGCCATGCGATGACCAATCAGGTAATACACAAAACTGCCACTCAATCAGGTCAATTCACGATGACCAAGCCAACATCAAAACAAAGTACTACTCTCTCACAGGTGACACGGCATCAAATTTGATCTTCCCGTCTAGATTGCGCCTATTACAAAGGCTGCGCCTTGAATTAAAGTTGCGCTTGCAAGTGAGGCTACGCCTCTGTGTTGGTGTCGTAGCCTATGATCCTCAAAATGACTTCCTTTAACGCGCTGCTTAGACAAGAAATACTTTAAAATTTTACCAGATAAACGCGACAAGGGACACGCGCCGATTGGTCTCCCTCGCTCGGTAGTCCGCAGACACCTTTGCCTCTACGCAATTAATATGGTCAGTCGAAGTATGTGAAAGTACTCAGTGCAAGTCGTTAGCCGTAAGGAGGCTGTCCAAGTTAGCATGGTTCTTTGGCGTCAGTCGAGTCTTGGTATGTTGGAGCATTCGGAAAAGACTTATGCTGTGTTGACGTGCCCGAATTCCTTGGACGGAGAGCAGTAGGTGCCAGATCGATACGAAGAGAAGGTCCTGCAAGTTGGCTCGAGCTCTTTAGCTGACTCCATAGGGACAGGCGTCTTGTGCAGAACTTCGGGCGGTCGAAAGAAACACTTAAAGCAAGATATGAGGTCCGAAGAAAACTTCAGCTTGGACGCATAGTGGTCTTGTTCATCGAATTTTTCCTTAAGCTTTGTCCTTGTCGCCGCAAGCTGTTTGGAGCAGTCTTCAACAGGGTAGCTTGGGCATGCTGAGGCGCATTCACTTTGTGGTAAAGCTCTTCAAGCGTCCGTCGGCGCACGTCCTTCTTAGAGTGACAAAGCTTTCTAAGGTGATCTTTTCGTCGGGAAGACAATTAGGGCGACAATGTGTCAATGGCAACGCTTTCGAAACAGCCTTAACGTCTAGGGTACCGGCCCAAAAATACTCGACTTGACAATAGACTCACCAAATGTGCGTAAGGATTCCCCCAAAAGGACAAGGAAGTCCATAATTTTCAGGGCAAAAAGCCAACCTGGGTGCTTACAAAAATGAGACCATAAGACCAGAAGGGAAAAATCGAAATCAAGGACGAAAGTCCTCGGTACATTCACTGGATGGGCCCGGTGGCCAGAATTATCAAATCAGTGGGTGAAGAGCTATATGACTCGCCCACTGCCAAATGACTGGGTTGAATAAATTGATATTCTACCCCCTATATGGATCACTTTACCACAAGATATAACCGGCCAATTTAATTTGAAATCAGATAAGCCTTCGAGTTACTTGGACAAAGTATTTTATTTCCTTCTGGTCTTATAAGGCAGCTTGCTAAAAAAGTGGGTCGAAATTAGGGCTAATTGACTCGGCTTCGGCATAATTTGAGGCTTTTAAAAGTACGATATGAAGTCCGTTTTTCCACCCGAACGCGTGGTAAGCGACCGCGGCATACGCATTAAGCGTCTTTCTTTACCGATTGAGCATTTGTGCTGGAGCCGTTGCGACGGCTCTTACGAACTTTGTGAGGCGGACTAACTGTGCCACTTCACATGAAGCATTTGGCACCCACAAAAGATGCTTCGATTTTACGACACACCCAACATGGAAGTTCTGCTGGAGTTGATGGCCTAGGAGAGCCAGAAAAGGTCGCTCTCGCCTCGGAGTGCGGGTTTTTAGTGAGTGACGGCAGCTTCTGTGGAATTGTTGGTATGCGTTCGAGATCTTTCTCAAAATCGGCTCTGGTAGTCGGGTCGCGGCTAGTTCGTGCGCCTTCGGCCCCTTGAGGCCCTACAGAAGAATTTTATTCCTTTGTCCATGCGACACGTGAGCTCCATTAATATTTCAAGCGCCGTGTTTCTCAGCGCGAGGTCTCCGGATTGCATCAAGAGGTTGCTTCCTTTTGCTGAGACCATCGTCTGCCCGAAGCGCACAGCCTTTATGCACGCGGCCCCTGAGACTTGTGGTCAACGCGGTGGTAACTACGGCGTAGTAGCAAGGTCACGCGCGAGCCCAATGCTTTAACAAGGAAGTACAATTCGTTAAGGTCTCAAATGGGTTCGGGTCCTGAGAATTGTATTGAGACGCCTCATGCAAAGTGTTGGGTGCGTTGACATTGTCTGGAAAACGATGGTGTGCGCCGATCCGTGCCTTTCGGCGACCGTAAAAGGTCCAATATAAAAAGATCTTTTTGCTCAAAACTTCCGAATTTATCCGGTCTATTGGTAGGTAATCAGATTTGGCATTACTTTACCACCCTGACTAATTACAATTTAATGCCCTCGCTTGTGATCCTCCAAAATCTTCTTATGCATATCGTGGGCGGATGCAATCCAAATTCTTGCCTTGCTGATTACAGTCAGACGACCTTTCACACTGTCAGACACGTGATGTTATAAGGTAGCACTTTGCATTAGAGAATTGAATGGGAAGCTCTTTGATCCTTTTTAAAGGGATAGCGGAGTACTGGGGATTCTGAGTCTATTTACATAGAAGAGTGTAAAGCTTGTTGATATGCGAACTGCATTGTTGAAAGCAAACTCAATCATTGGATCTCTTCCGGCCAGCGAACGGGCCATATTCTGCGCAGTGTATTCTAAAGCACACAAATAATCCTTCTCAACCGATTGCCTTTGTCGGCGATAGGTCTGCGGTAGACAACAACAAGTGGGCTCCCAATAATCGCAACAGCATCTACTAAAACAAAGCGATTAAATTTAGGTTCACACTCGTACTATCTCGTTCGGAAGGCCATGATATTCAAATATTGTTACCTATAGCTCCCTTGCTGCTTAATGCTCATTTGTGCTGGCTGGAAGAGGTGCCGAATAAGCTCGCGGCATTGTGCAAGTGTTGCCGTTAAATTACAGCAAGACAACGAGAACACTGAGGCGTATAAATTTCCAACTGTTCGCCGGTGCCGGCAAAACTCGTGATATAGCCAGCTTTTGAGCCGCGGATTTGACCCTCTGATAGATCTCTCACATCCTTGCAAACTTGTCTACCCAATTATACAGTGAAGTGTGATTTGAAAAAGGTTCTCTTTCGACGTAGTGGCCGCATTTAAGGCATCATGTGCGAGTACTATCTTCTTTCGGTCTTTGTCACTCGGGGCGATGAGGCAGGCTGGGATATTTAACTTCATCTTATATGGAAACAGACTGAATGCTCATTCATAGTGATACTACTGCAGTTTCTACCGAGGAGCTTATCATTCGACTTTGTTATCTTCGTCTGTGATCAATCACATTTCAGGCTTTAGACTGACATTCAGATGATATACCTGATTATTGCGGTTGTCAATCTACTGCTGATATAAGACAAACAAATAAAGTTCTCTGCGCAAAAGCATCCGCACACTTGCATGCATATTGAGATTTTCAGGCTTATATTCCGACATTGAAGTATGGTTTCGTATATAAGACAACCTAATTGCCATTATTTGCGACAAGTGAGCCGTACTCACCTTCGTCCTTAGGAATGCGTGATCGTAAAAGAGGACAAAGAGCTTAGGAAACCACTCAAAACAGAAATTTTTTGACAAGTATCTTTATTTTATAAACAAGTCGGCACCTTTAAGCTGCCTGGTCTAGAGTGAGACGACTTCCTTCCTCGGCAAGTTGCAATAACACGCAGTTGGTGGCATTGTCGAAAGCGTCGCAAACAACGTTTATTAGCTTTGTCGTGCTCGGCAAGGCCAGGAGCGAAGCCTGCTAAGGCAATTTTAGGAAATAAATGCATCTTGGTGCTGGCATTTATGACCACTCACTACTCTTTGACAATTTGTGAAAAGGTCGGACACAGAATTTGCAAGATCCGCATACACAGTATTGTGCTTGAGGAAAACCCTTACTCGGCCTAGGCTCTCTCACAACTGTTTTCGGTAACGTGACGTAGGCCAAGCTTGAACAGCTTTCACTTCTTCAAGGTCTCTTCAAAATTTGAAGGTGCTTTCCAAGCAGGCGAAGACTAAAATCTATTTCGCCGTCAAGTCTCATTTGTCGATGTTGGCATAACGTTTGCTGGTCCTCATGACCTTGTTAAAAGTTTGGTGTTGGTAAACGGGGCACCACATCAAACTTTTTTATGGATATGTAAGATCCTCGAAAAAGTTTAAATATTTGAGTCAAGGTTCATTGTATGCTGCGTATAAAAGTCGAGTCCAAGACATACTTGTCCTCCATTATCCTTAAAAAGGATTTCTATCTTCAAAAAGATCACCTTCACTCTTTATTTCAGCCAAGAGCTCGGTAGCTTCGAGATTTTCGAGATTGTGTAGCTCTGACATGCCTCCAATTGGATCAAAACTACCTTGACACAAGGATCAGGTGAGCTGTCAGCTATTGCTCAGACGAATGGATTTGTAGTGGTCTTTCATGACATGCAGGGATTAATTTCGTATCGCATCCTCATTCGTTTCTGGTCGACTAACATTCGGCGCCATTGTGCTACTTGCAGACCTATGTTACGACTTTGGCATTCGCAGTTGGCACTTCTTTGCAACCAACCTGTAAAATTACTTTAGTTCTATGCAGCCCACTATGTTAAGCGTTATCGGTAACCATTGCTGCTAGCGTTTTGACAGCATCCCACTTAATTCGAGAAGATATCAGTCTTTTCGATAGCTCCCGTATTGTTCAAATGTTTACACTGACCCTACTTTTCCTTTAAGAAAAAAGTGCGCTTAACATGGCCGATAACGCCAAAGTCCTATTGCGCGGGACTGGACAACCGACAGCTATGGTCTTGCCCTGACAACCGGTCCAGTACCTGTGCTTTTTAAGCCATGGTGTGCCTAAGATCGAAACATGCTTGTGACGAGAAATGGCTTTGAGCTCTCAAAAATTTCAAATCTTACTGATAATAATCGGCCAGTCGGGATAAACAAGACTTGTCTTTGCTGCTGTCTTCAGAAGTATTAATCAACATGCTTTCATTCACCGTAAGAGTTTGTTAAAATACAAATTTATCGACACGCCAGAGAACATCAAAATCCAAAATGAGCTTTATACACTCGTACGTTTGCTTGTACACCAAGACTTTTCCCGCATCTGGCTATTTCTCTTAGAGCTATCGAGCTTTAAGGATCTAATTTGCAATCGATCACTCTGCTTAGGTTTTTCACAGTAATGCGTCGCGCCCTGCGGGACCGCCATGGTTGTTTGTTTAGACAAGACGTAAGCTCAGGTCTTTGATCTCCGTTGTATACTTAGCGCCAGCGCAGATGGAAGACTATTTGTCTCGCTCCAAGAGTTTGTTATTAGTTTCAATTTTAAGATTAAAAGCTCCAATTTCCAAATTTTACGTTAAACTTATATTTTTATATTGTCAAAGACTTTTGAGGGGTCAGTGTTGTAAAATTTACGGGAAAGGTTGGGGTGACGCCCTCCTTCCAAGCGCGGGGGCTAAATGCTCGCGCGCTTCGGGCAGGTGCTCTCGGGCATCTGCAGGTCTCTAACGAGTCTCACCCTCGACGCGACGGTCTCCAGCACCAGAGCGCCACCTGGGCTCTTACCAAATCAGAGATAAACAAAATAATGGAAGACCCTCACGACCTCGGTGCTGGCTGCACTGCTCGCCGAACAAGACTCGACGTATGCGGACACCACTCTCTGCCGTGGACTAGCCAGACTGAGCCTAGCACGTGCATAACTTGGCAACGCGATAACGTAATACAATACAATACAAGTGTTGTAGAAATATTAGTAATATCTTCTAATATGAATTAAGCAGTAGCCATTAGACCGTGTACTGCTTTCTCGTTAGCTCTTTAGTACTAAGGCCTGCCTCTCTATAGTCGCTCAGATATCGCATGACTTATGCCACACACCACCAACTACTAAGACGTACACTGAGGTGCAACCTCATTACATCACCCCTCACAATTGATCTGCATTTACAACGCGGCTCTTGCCTGCAAACATTCAGCCTTCTTTGGTGAGACGAAATCCAATTGTCGGCCTTCTTCGGACAGAAATGTATCGTTTGCCCCAATTAAATGTTTACAGCCCACTCAGTGGAGTTTGTTTTGATCGGCAATGCTTACGACTGGACTTGGGTCGGCAGGGAGGATGGATATCGCTCTCTGGATTTTATAAGACGCATTTAGTATTTTTGCACGGTCTGTGGCTGTACCACCCCTGAAGGTTAATTTAAATCGCTATTTTTATTGTTGCGAATCGCATTTAAAGAAGTTCGAGGCAGTCTTCCTTTTGGCCGTTCATGAGCATAGCATTCTTAACTTGATAGCGAAGTGGTGCCAAAGTAACAGAGGCCGTCACCTTCCTTATTTCATAAAACATTCATGAATTCATGCAAAAAGGCAAGAAGGTGTAAGCTCTGGCAGAGCTCAAACTTCTCTGGAAGAAACATTGCTCTCTTCCACTCGTGTTCAGGATACGAAACACTCGGTAAAAGTGTTTATCGCTCGGATCACCCTCATTGGTAAGGATGACCAATCACCACGCGCACTGGTCAAAGCCGGCTTGACAGTTTCTTATTTCAGATGAGGAGGCTCTGGTTCATTTCTCCCTTATAATGAAAAATTTAAGCCTTACTGTCCTATAAACGACATTGGTCGTTGCCACCGAGGCCACCTAAGCCTGTGCTGCCTGAACCTCAAGCCGAGACGTTGCACATTAAAGTCGGATACCATGACACGGTCTGGCAGCTTGGCACCGAAGAAGTTCGCGAATGATGCCGCCGCATCAAGTCCATAAAAGCCAGTAAGCCGCTCAAACGGTGTCACTACTCATCTGACAAATGCGAGAGTTAATTTGTACATATCTTACCGGATTCAGTAAGCCCATTAAACGAGGCGGGCATTGATTTGCCTTCAAGTGCTACCAGGCGTGATGGCGCACAGCACCTTGCTGAAAGGATGCGTGCAGGAAGAAAAGAATTTCCGGTGAACGATCGCTTGCCATCACTTTGTGTAGATCAAAGTGGGCAATAGAACGCAGTTGAAAGACTGACTTTTTATACAATGTTCATTTATAACTTTTAAATGTGCTTTTTTGAGGACGTTATATATCTCGGCAACCTTAGAATGCCTCGATATGCAAAGTAGTATAAATACTAAGAGCCGCCAATCTTCTTGGGCTTTCAAAGAGCTAGCTGTCATCGCAAAGGCTCAACCTTATGTGACGATCCGTTTCATCACTTGTCCTTGGACATGTCGTGGCTAGAAAATACAAGCCCTCCTCCCAGATTTGATCTGAAATGCATGTGGCAAAGCGCTTGCCATAGAACTCAAGCTCATGTCGTGAACAAGTTTGATTGCTGTGACGGAAAGCGCTGGACAATTCTCTTTTAGAAGCGAAAACATGGAGTTGAGGTCAGTGCACTCAAACTTCTGTACCTGTGGCGTGCATGGATATATTGGAACCGATTTTGTCAGTTTGGACGTTTTTGTCGTCACATAATTCAAATACCATTTTAAATGGTCCGTTCGATACAGACATTTATGTTTCAACGGACGCAGTTTCGATATAATGGTCATCGCGGTAATTATAAATAAATTTATCAGAAAAGTTTTTGCTACCGCAGTTCAGTAATCGTAAATTGTTCTAAATTTTGTACTATCTGAACATTTCTAACTCACAATTCCACTCAACGATACCTATTTCTCAAATTTGCAAATTGCAGTTGCTAAACTATAGTCTAACCTACTACCTTTTACTGCTTAATTCCAATCGAGGCACATGGAGTTCAATTGAAAAAAGGTATCATGCATTTGAACATCACTTTTTCCATTGACACGCAAGATAGCGTCAAAAAGTAAAGCGCCGCTTTGGGAACGACGCCAGCGAAAAGCAGAAAATGTGGTCATAATTGTAACAGCTAATCGTACGTCACGACGGCACGAACCACATCACGATTCCGTAGAGAGTTTTTCTTTAAATAGGTGTGCAGTATGCTGTGCATTCTAAAAAGTGTAGACAACATTCCAGAGGTGTGTGTGGCTTATGTTGCACATGTATCCTCGTGTCAGGTTTTTTTTCCCTAAAAAGATGTGGAAGTACCAAATGTCCCAGGGTGTTTCATAAAACACCGCGGCCGGCGCAAAGTCCCCGAAGAACGCAGATCCTCGCTCGTCTTTCTTCTACCCCCAGACGCTTCTCGTCTTTGTGAGAGCTACAATACAATTCAATCTTTTGCCATGAGTGAAGGCCTCTCTCCACCGAGGAAACGCGTGCGCCTCCGTGCCGAAGAAGAGACGGCGACACCACCGGCCGCTCCCGAGGCGACGGCCATGCCTGACGTCTCCCAGGACGATCCAGATCATCGGACTCGACTGTCCATGTCGTCCTTTTTACGACTGGCTCGTGGACGGCTTGACGCGCACGATTCGACCGATCCGACAGCGCTCTCGGCCACGGAAGGCGCGCTCGAGACGCTCAGTAACAGCGCCGTGGCAGTGGATGAGCCCATGCCCATGGCCGTGGCTGTGGCCGCGGAAGAGTTGACGACTGACGACGAAGAAGTGCAAGCGTTTGCAATGACGAAAATGGACACTTTTGATGGTTCTGGTGCCGTGGAGCTTGTCTACGAAGATGTGGTGAGTTTTTTGTTTAATATGGCCAAAGAACAAAAGACGCAACAACTTCGGAAGGGCATGCGTACAGTTCGAAGAGCGCGCAATGCCGACGAGTTGCTCTCGAGGTTATTGACCGCAGAAGATGAGACGGGGTTGACGCTGCTTATGATTGGTGTGCGTGGCAACGACCGCGTCTTGTGCCACATGTTGCTCGATGCCGGTGCGGACGTCAACTTTAAGACGGTACATTGCACTCATGCCTGTCCTTGCGTGCTCAAATGACATTTATTCTGTCGTGTTGTCTGGACAGGATAAACGCACGTATGCGTTGTTGCTTGCCGCGCAAAAAGGGTGGGAGGAAATGACCAAGTTCCTGCTGGCACACGGTGCCAACGACGAGTCCAAGAACATGGCACTCATTCCTGCCGCTCATTTTGGCCATTTGCCGGTCGTTCTCATGCTTCTCGAGACGGGCGCAAACCATAATTATGCCAACAAGAAAGGCACGACGCCACTCATGCGGGCAGCACAGGAAGGCCGCGATGCCGTTGTCAACTTTTTGATCCAACAGGGGGCTGATCCGTGCGCAGCTAATAACGAAGGCATGACGGCGCTTATGCTCGCAGCCCAGCGTGGCCACGCGAGTATTGCGACGACGCTGTTGAAATCAGGCTCCAACGTCAATAAACAGACGCGACAAGGCAGCACGGCCTTGTTACTGGCTGCGAAACGGGGCCATACGGCCGCCGTCGAAGCGCTCATGACTGCCGGTGCCGATATCTTTCTCAAGGACGATCGCGATAAGACTGCAGCCGAGACGGCGCAGCGACGGGGCCATGTGGACCTGTTTCTCAAAATTTCCGTGCAAAACCAGCTTCGACTCATGCGCGAAGACCTCCGACGGCAGCGGTGCTACACGTTGATGCGCTTGTCGACGTTGTATGTCCTGTCGCGTGCTAGATTAACCGTGGCAGTGAAGAATTCGAAGCGGCAACAGTATAATTGTCTCATGGATAGGACCTTGCGGTTGCCTAAGCCATTGCTGCAAAACATTGCGCTGTTTCTGCCACTCTCTCGCATGTGGGACCGTCAACTGCGCTACTTGATTTACGAAGCGGTACCGCAGCCGAACCGCGTGGTGCAGCAAGGGATTCGGATCATCGATGAGGTGCTTCTTAGCGTGAGTCTTGAACAACGCCCGAGTCTACATACTATCAAGCTCAAATGCGGTGGCTTGCTGCATGTAACCGGTCAGCTCAGTCTCCTTCGCGACAGCTATGAATACCGCGGCCTGCTCACCACGGAATGCTGCACGCCCATGACTCCCCGCATGTTGTACCAATTACGACGTATGGCCGATCTTCAAGGCGCGCTGTCGACGTACGCAGCTGGCTCTGCGATTCAATTTGGCGTAGAAGTTGCACAAGACGTGGTGGCGTTGCTTACGGATCTCTTGAATTGGGATGCGAATCGAAGACAAGCGGACTTGGTAGATTGAGGCCGTAAAGTACGACGATAAGTTAGATGACGCAACAATTGGTTAATTTACACTTTGTTATAGTATACGATGAGGTTGATGTGACACAAACAGACTCAATGTGCCAGTTGGCATCTGGGTATCTGCTCTTGATGGAGTTTCTCGTGCATAACATCTCCCACTCGGATCTTGTCGTCGAGCTCTCGTGGCTACGTGACGATGCAGCTACCAGCAATGGCGTCAGTGAGCCAATTGTCGACGTGACCGTGGACGGCGCGTCCGTGCCACTGTCTGTGCTTGGTCGCCCGAAATTCAGTCTGTTTCAGCAGACTAGCCAGCACATCCTCGAGCGCGTGCAGCAGCTCCATCAGGCCAAAGTGAAGCCGTCAGTCTCGGACGACCACTCGTTGTCACTCCTCCACCCGACTCTACTGGACATTCGACCGGGCGAACGCTGGACAGCACGATGTCAAGACACGCGGTCGCCGATTGGCTTTAATCTAGCAGACGCGCCACTTCCGATTACGAACAAGGAAGTGCTCCACGATTTTCAGTTGCGAGGCGAGATCGAGACGACGAGACTCGTGGAAAAGCATTGGGACCGCGTGGGGATCACTGCCGTTTACTTTCCACTCGTGGCACTGCTCTTACCGAAATGGACGCAAGTATTGCACGAGTTTCAATCCGAAAACAGTCGGCAATTAGTGTACCTCATTAGTGGCGCCGGCATTCCACGCGATGTCAAGCACTCGCACAGTAGCAACTCGACCGACGTCTTGGCGCAATTAATTACGCTATTTGTGCACGAGTATTACCCGCACATGGTTGCAATGCAAGTGCATTCCGGTTCAAATATCTTTCGATTTGATGACAATGTGCAATTCATGACTCGAGAGTTGAGACCGTTGCTCGAAACGCATCGAGAGGCACTCGTAGATCGGTGTGGAGATGCGTGGAAGTCGCACTTTCACGTGACAATCGCATACGCCGATGGACCACCGGCGCGCTTAAGTGCCTTGAACGCCTCGCTACGCATGTACAGACCGTCGTATCTGCATATTTGGCAACTAAAGACATTTTGGCATGAACGCAAATTATCCATGGTCGACGTGGATTTTCACTCGTTTGAAAACATTGAAGCGTCTCCGTTAGTGGCTCCAAGTCAAGCCGATGCACTGACTCAGATGATTGTGCGTGAAATGCGGCGATTTCGCGACCAGTTTCTCGCAGCGGAAGGACAAGGTGAAGTGGCGAGTTTCTGGTTGCGCAAGTCGCGCAAACCGGTGCTTGCAGTGCTTTTGATTGAAAAGCCAGCAATGGCAGGGCGTCGTCCAACCATTGTCGTGCAGCGAGGGATGAATTGTGAAGTGTCAATGCCAACGGGGTCATTGTGTGCCGAACGCAACGCCATTGGCAGTGCCCTGGCCAGCGATCCAACGCTAACTCGTCGTGCGATCAAGATGATTGCCGTGCTGGGCTTGAATCTCACGGTAGGGTGCACAGCAAGCCCAACGGCGAGCGACGAGATGCGGGAGAAGGCACAGCAGGAGCCGTCCCAAGACGCACATTCGATGGTCAAGATGTTTGTAACGCCAGATGGCGACGCGACCAGTGGATCAGTTGATAGTGCCGGTTCGCACGCACTGGCTGTCGAGACTACTACTATCCCTCCGGCGTCTGATCAGAGCGCACTATCGTCACTTGTGACGTTTTTTTCATCGACTGACGCACATCAAGGTACCGACGGGTCGACAGGATGTGGAAAAGAAAACGGAAAACGTTGGTTAAATACGACAAATGTCAATTTGAGGAGTCCCAAAAAGCCTAAACGCCCACGCACGTTTTCGTTCGACGAAATGGCCGTGGTAGAAGTGATGCGAGGAAGGGAACCACCCGATCGAAATCCGCTGGCACCGTGTGGCGCCTGCAAAGAGTGGCTGGTCAAGATTGCCGAAGCCAATCCGTCGTTTCGTGTGGTTACGTTTGAAAACGCACGTTGCCGAAACGTTTATATTAATCAGCTTATGTGAGGGAATAAGTTTTTTCTAAGTTTATTACTGGACTTTAAATAGTATTTAAGCATGAATTAAAGCCCATTTGCTTGACGCTTTGGCTACTTACGTCGCGCTCGAGTACTGAGGGATAAGTACCGGTAGTGGGACCAGTACTTTTTCAATTACACAAAAAAAGGTATGCGCAGCTATGCAGAAACGTGTGTCCTAACCCTGTTCGCTATCTTGGTTCGCAAGACTAACTCGATAGTAATCTCAAGTCAGCTTTGAAGCTATGATACTATCATCAGTTGGTACCTGGAGTTTCAACTTTTTAAGGGTCGGACAACACAACTCGACGCTTTTCCGTGCCTTCGTATATGCATGTATTACTAAATCGCTGACTTCGATGGTTTGCAATCTACGACCGTAAAAAGAGCAAGATGTGATTTTAGTCCGCCATCGTCCCAATTAGTTCACTCGCTGCTTTGTTCGAAATCGATGGTAATCCACTGCGAGCGCGCGACTGTCACAGCTGGCGCACGCATATTTACAACCCGTAAGCCAGCGTACGTGCCTGTATCGCGTGTGGCTGGCTTGCCGCAGACTTTCCACACGTACAAACTGAATATGGCGAGCCAGCGATATAAATGTAGACGAGCCGGTTTGCTGACGAGCTATCAAGGAGGAGATGTGTTGATTGTACTATCATGTATCACGTCGTGGATAATACAGAAAGAGGCAAATTTTTGTATGTATCATCGTTTTGCTTTCTGAATTGTAGCAATAGCACGTGCTGAAAACATAGCATAAACAAGCACAAATAAAAGGCTGCGACTTGACCTTTAGCCATTTCTTATCTTATCTATTGGTATGTAGAGTACACATTCCAGCTTTGGCTTTAAAGCTGCTGTGATTGACTTGTAGGTCTTTACTACGGCTCTTTGTTTTTGCTCCTGAACATTAGATCGCAATCGCACAAAGTCAATTTCACTCGTACCATATCGGTGTTATTAGATCGTAATGGCATTTAGAATGTTAGATCTAAAACATTCTAAATCTGGGCGAAATCATCTCTTCTTACAGTATGCGAAAAAAACAGTCCGTGCCTTATCATTACTACTCATCTCGAATAAGTTGTCTCAATCTTTTGGTCTAAAATTGTCTCGACGGCTGGTCTAAACATGGAGGCAAAAAGAATTCGAAGAATATTACCCGAAGGTGATGGTGGAGCCAAGAATTGACAGTTTCCATTGCTGTAAATCCAGACCAGAGTTAAAAATAGAGTGCCCGACAATCGATCGCCCCCTTGCAAACGCGCCTTCGTCAGCCCTTCCTCTGCACGCTGTATAATCCCTACCCCACCATCGCCTGTCGCTTGTTATTGCAATACACCATGTTCACTTTACCCTTTCCATTTGCCAATTTGCGCCAACTGGCACATTCGCACCATCCCTTCCAATTGAGTGTTCCTGTTAGTGGTCCACAGGCATTATTGACATGGCCACACTTGACCACGAGACGGTCGGACACTCGTGGGTATGGCCCAATAAACAGCAACAGGTTGAAGCCTCAGCCAGCACGACCGCACGCACCGCTTCGCTCAAGCGACGGAGTGGCGCCCAACAAGCACTCCGCAAGAGTTGGAGCGAGCGTCCCTTGAGTTCGCCACAATACGGGCTCGAGTTACTCACAACGACTGCAAGTGCCAATTTACTGGACACAGATGAACGTCACGCTGTAAATGTAACGGATGAAAATGAAGAGCAACGACGACAGCGCATTACCGCACGTGCCGAAGAAATATTGCATGGGAAACGGTGCGTCGGCATGTTGGTGGGCACGACGTGCCCTGTGTGCCTGATGAGTGATGTGGATACGCAACTCTCCAAGTGTGGCCATCTCATTCATGCGAAATGCATTAAGCGATGGATTCAATCGGGTACACGTTGTCCCGTGTGTCGGGAAGAAGTCGTAAATGTGCAACAGGCTTTTACGTCTCCTGCCAAAGGGTTGCATTCGATGACAAAAGACCGTCTCACGTCGTCTTCTGAAGTGACGGATCAACCAGAAGAAGAAGAAGAAGATGATGCGAGCTATGACTGGGGCTGGTTCCAAGACTTTGACGACATGGAGGACGATTGTTCGGATACCGATTGTGCCAGCAACATGTTGCACTCAGCACGTCGATTGGGACCACCATTTTCGGCGTCTCATAATTTGCACTCGACCATGAATCGAGACTTGCCACGGCATTTTGACATGTGTCGAACCTTCCCGCCACTTCATGAAGTCTACGACACGCCGTATCATCAGAGTAAACACCCGTGGATGCACGTGTTACCGTCCCATCGCCACATTGCCGCAAAGCTCCAGATACGCAGCTTTCGGATCGTAGAGGTGAAAGGCTCGAAGACGCAACATGCCGAGTACTTGATCGAAATGCAACTGGACGGCCGTTACTTTAGTGGCTGGCGTCGCTTTTCGGATATTCACCGATTTGTACGCACACTGGACCCAAATCGGTTTCGACAAACGATGGCCGCCTGGCAGCCTCTTGACACCTCTAGTCGCTGGTTTAATCGCCTTGAGCTCAGCTACTTGCATAAGCGGTGCCGAATGCTTGAGGAGTTTGCTCACGCACTATTGATTGAGTGCTCCAACGCGCATCCGCTTGCCGAGTTGCTCGAGTGCTAAGGAGGTGCTTATCTTATAATTTATATGCACAAGAGTTTTGCAAGATGTAGATCAAAGTACCTAGTGACGAGTTTAAGAGACCAACAACCAAAAATTAAAAGCTTTACAATTGAGAATAATCTCTTCCACTGGCACACTTTCAACTGTGTTCGTATTATTAAATCGAGATTCCTAGATTGCTAACTCGAAAATATGTATGGCGTAGTACTGTCGAATTATTTGAAACGTGATATAGGTTTTGGCTGCAGTTCCCAGAACCCATTAAAAGAGCAAGTGACTGACGCAACGGCACAATAATCACACCTATTATCGGTTACGGGGGGTAGATGGATGGATGGATACCCTGTGACAATATAGTGCTTCCCGTCATCAAGCGACAGTACGTGTACTCGTTGCCACTAACCCTAGTACTCTTGACGAAGAAGCTGTCGATGCGTACATTGAAGTTATATGCTAGCTGCTTTTATAGTCGCACAAACATAGATAGTTAATAACAATATAAAGTAGCCATGCATAAATGATCAGTCTTCACGCATCGATAACGCCTTCAAGCTGGTCAATCGATATTGCAATGACATGTCGGAGATCCGACGACCCCAATGAATGTCATGTATCAATGAGTGCAAGCCTTTCCGCAGGAACTGGCACGTGAGCATGTAGTACGGTCGACATTTTGCGTCCACTAAGTGGCTTCGACCGAATTTCCCGCGAGATTATGGAATCGCTTAGACCTTTGCCATTGAAGCACCAGGGTGGACTATTTGTCAGACGTGGCTCAGCAAAGTTTGTCTGTCTGATGGTAGCTTAAACTTCGAAAAGGCTAAAATGGCCTTAATTGTTGAGGTCGCGCGGCGGAAAAGACAATATTGGGCTCTTTGGAATTTGTATAGGATTATGTGCGATAATTTTGGAAATTCGGTTGCCGACGATTAAATTCTATAGTATTTTTAAGCACATAAGATATACCTTTCAAGAAAGTGTCAAAGAGACATTTTGTTAATCTCGCTTCAACAATTGTTTTGCAATCTTTACGTGAGCAAGTGTGCCGGTTGCTACATTGAGTTGGCCAAGGCTCTCGGCTGCATCTGCTGCAGTATAGAAAATTCGGCCACTATTTTGCTTGTTTTCTGTGCTAGACCTTACCTTGCCTGCCTGGCCTTAATAGCAAATGGCTCTTCTTAAAGGAAGCGCAGGGTCTCACTTTATAGTGATCATACAGTAAATCCTACAGCTTTGCCGAATCCGAGCATGTCCGCCGCAAATAGATATCCCATCGTCCTCGATTAAAGCCCAACGCTGCAGCTCTCATCGTCAAATTATTCTTGATAGTACGCATGAGAGCCGATCTGAAGAAAAGCGAGGCTCAACACTTAAACTATCCAATCGATAATTTAAGCCTCTTCCTTAGCAATCTTCCTCTACATGCGACCAAAATCACGTCCAAGATATTTTTGCATGACCTTTTCAGTCTAAATATAAAACGGGCCAATAGAACAGACCATTTATAACTTTTTCCTCTAACATTATGTTGCTGAGATGACAGAATCAGATTTAGTGCACATGAAGCTAAATAATAGGGACAAAAACACACAGATACGGTATTGATAATTCAGATTCAGACTATAAACGCCAATATATTGATCTTTGAGACCGAGAAGATCGAAACGACCGAAAGATAGTATACCTTCCTGCAAGCCTTCTCTGTGTAATGTGTGGTTTGACGCTGTCACACTTTGTAATTAATTCTATGCCCATGCTGGTAAATTGTCTACCCAAACTTTTGCAAATGCTTAAAACTACGTGTCACATCTGTCGGACGTGCAGTTCGCCTTAATCAGAAGACTTGCTAATTTTTTATATCTAAAAAGAAGGCTGCATTTGCAGTCCTACACATTGCCAAGTAGTTGGAACGTGTCACGACAATTAAGCCATACAAGCAGAAAGTATGCTTCGAAGCTCAGGCAGACCAGGCTCCAGTAGCCCTGATAGTGGCTTTTTTAATTTTTTGGTGTAAACCTCTTACAGCAAAGGATGAAATTTATCGTAGATAGAATGAGATAGTAGAAATAGTCATTAAAGCGGCCATAACGTGGCGTTCGCACTCCCTTGGTCTAAAGCTGGGCACTCACCCATGACATCCTAAGCTGTGTGTATTGTTTCCTTGGACCTCATGAGGGATTAGCTAAGGGTAGCATTATCTCCGGCGTACCTTGACTTCTGCTAGCAAGGTTTTTTTGTCGTTAAACTTTGAAATTTGCAGTGGATGACGCATTCTAAATTACTTGAGACACTATTATATTCACATTCAAAATGCTATTCGGCAGCCGATGCTACCAGTAATTTAACTTACCCGCTCAAAAGGTTTAAAAACGTCGCCACATCCATAACTTAGCTCACATAGGCGTATGGCGTCTTTTTTATGGAGCCCTGCGCACCGCAGGGGAGGATCCTGACTCGACCTATTGCGTGGGATAAGGCGGCAGTCACCTATATTAAAAGACACACTCGTCTTGATGACTCTCTTTTATCACAGAAGGGCGTACCGCTTTTGCGGAAAGAAAGCGCCTATCTAACTTTAAAAGCGCACGCATTCTACCGCCGAATCGTAGGCTAGACGAACAGCGCCTCTTTAATGCAGGCACAGATTGTGTGCACTTGCTTATCGCTGCTAGGGTAGTAGAGGCTGCTGTAATGGGCGGTGCTTAACTTCATTGGGATTAAGCCCGAGTCAGTAAACCCACGAACTTCATTTTATAGGACGATAAATTGCCTTAATCGTGTCATATCGAAGAAGCGAGCGTGTTTTTGGGGTTACTCGTTTTAAACAGCGATCAAATTGCGTCTTTTATCACTGCTACTCAAACTTTGGAAGGTTAAATGTTAAAATTTAGTTGACTGGCCTGCAGAGATGTTCATCAACTATAGATACAGCCCGTCAAATCCCTCAGTTCAATATTATGTTCACGCCTTCTTTTCTTGCATAGCATTACGCAATGAATAACATACCTACAAAAATTGGAAACACAGATTTACTATTTAGTCGCTGGTAGAAAAATTTTCCAGTGGGTAATTTAGAGCTGCAAGACACAATTTATAGTATAGGGCCACAAGTGAGTACTAGAGCGGTAAGATGAATCCACTAGACGGAAACGGTGATGCGATATTTAATAGAGGCTTGTGTGTCACGAGGAACCCCGTTGCTGACAAAGAGAACCTTATCTACCGCGACTTTTAGCGGTTGATATGTCACGGCACTGCTAGAAGCCGAAGGTGTCTTTAAAATAAGAATCTTAACACTTTGCCTTTACTCAGAGTCCCTGAAATTTCTTAATTATCTGACATGTTGTTAGATCACGGAATACTTATATGTGATTTTCAAAGACCCACCATAAAATTCAAGCCAGAAAGAGAAGGAAGGCACGAAATTGACCTAGATGAGGAGGACCGTCAAGGATAAGTAATATAACTCAAGTCCAGGCAGCTAAAAGCTGCCGAGCAATTTCTTCTCGCTCATAATTTTGAGTATTTTTGACACGAAGTGTGAACCAAAGCTCCGAGTAATTCTTCTGTTCTGTGTGGAGTATACGTGTTATACCTCTTTGACAACGGCACGTCCTACCATCACAAAGAAGGGCGAGATTGTTGTCATATTTTAAGTGTTATAGTTCTTACGCTGACAATAAGCCTGTCATAATCGGTGCGCCTGTCGATGCAATTTCAACCAGACCAAAACACTAGGTGGTCAAAGTGAACAGATTCAAGAACTCTTTTGACGAACACATTCGCCAGGGATTAGAAAAGCAATGCCTTTTGCCATTTTTCAGCACGGAAAGATGCCAAATTGGAGTGGTTAATTTCTCAAAGCGATTAAAATTTGCATTTCCAAGAGTAGTTAGACGGTCTGTATCCCTGAATCTTGGATTATATAGCATACGGCCTGCTTACGAATAAGAAATATGTGAAGTACGATGCACTCTTGGAGGCCAGCTTAAGGTCATTAAGATCGAAAGAAAAACATTGTTTCGATGTCCATATTATATTGGTAGACTAACATAGACAAGTGGATGGTTTGTTGCGCAAAAATCTTAGAAGGGTCAAATTTGTGGCTCACAAATTGGCTCCATACGAAGCTTTTTGTGTCCGCGGAGTATTGGAAGTCCATTTAGTTAGGCTTGGTCTTTGGCTATCCAGAAACGAGCGGTATTCAATAAACTACTTTGGTCTTAAATTGTAATACAATTTGCTGACTAGGTGGATCAGAAACGGCTCACCCCTGAGATGTCTTGTTTTTGGATAATGCGTAAGGAAGGAGCTCGAGTAACAAGCAGCCAATAGACTGTGGCTTGCATGCAAGGCACCCGCTATTTATAGCATTAATGTGGTGAATGGCTTCCACGCGCAACTGCTTCATTTCTCGAAAAGGTTTTTTGTGCCCGCAGAAATGCTTTTGCTGCACAATCTATGCACACTGGCCTCTCAGTATTAAACATGGAATGATGGTGACTATGGCACTATCAACCGCTGTGTGACCGCCGTTTTAATTTTTAAAGCATGGTCAAGCACGAGTACAACGCTTGGGAGATATATTAAAACGTACATGAGACTCTGAGTCCCGAGGATTGTGATATTTCCTAGGACGCATCGTTAAATACATTTCGGTGCTAAAGACCACTCTCGTAACTTTCCAGGACTGTAAAGGGTCCAAGAAATTCCATAATAATATCTAGCGGTAGAATTAGTTCTCTAGCGATACTACATCCGATTAAATAAAGAAATAATAGATCCTTTATCATATTTATCCAAGATTCTTCTCTTTCATCTTGGTCAAATGCCTAGCACTGCTAACTAGGTTCGTCCAACTTGCTGTGAAGTCAGCCAGTCCTTAAAGAAAAAAGTTGTCTTAATCCAAAATTTTAATAAAGTCATTTCAATTAATTTCTCCATAGCGCTCAGAATGATTAATATCAGCAAAATTCTAAGGCAGCTTGACCCGTTTATATGGAAAACTTCAAAAACCCGTAGATGCTCGGACCACATTATTGAATAACAACTCAGACATGAGATTTTTATCGGCCCATAAATGGGTGTCATGATCTTCATGATCGGTTGATCGTCAAAAGTCCAGTCTTATGGACACTAACGTCTCAGCCTTAAGTATAAAACGGTGGTAGCTATGGAACTATTAAAGGCTGCGTAATAACCGGTTTGCAACTCAAAATTTTGGTCGGGCATAGTACAACCCTAAAGAGTTACACTAGGATGTGTATACGACTTGAAGTCCTGAGGATTTTGATGTATTTTAGGACGCACCACACAACTATTTGTCGGAGGTGAAGAACCCATATATTTCCATGATTAAATCTAGTGGCCTAATAATAGTATTAAGCGATACTTTAATTTAATTTATAATAGCGTAATATATTCCTTCCCATGTTTGTTTAATATTCCTTTTCTTCATCGTGATCAAATGCAACTGAATCCCTTGCCTTGCCGACTGGGTTTGGTCGATTGCTGCAAAGTCAGCCAATTGCTTGAAAACGATTGTGGTTTTTATTCAATGACCTGGAAAAGGAGGTTTTCCCAGCCAGCTCTCATGCTATCAAAAGTTAGCAAATTTCAAAAGCTTGGCCCGATTATATGGAAGCATACTTCGCCCGTAGATGCTTGTACCGCATTATAGAGTGCAGACTCAAACATGGATAACTTATTGGCCCAGCAGCAAATATACTGCGCAAGAAGTTCTCTAGCACAGGGTTTACTCTTCTTTTTTGAAGATATGTCGAAGGATAGCCCTGAAGCTAACATCGGCAAGCGGGTGATCAATAGTTGAGGCAGCATTTGTTGAAAGGCATTTGTTCTTTATTCGATACCATCGCGTCAGAAAGGCTCTGATATGTAATTGCCGCGTCCAAATTAGTATCCCTATTTGTTTTCGACTACACTGGCTGAAACAGGCTTTAAATGCATTACCTCTCTCAGGCGGCACATGAGTACGCTATGCTCGTGCTGCCTTTAACCCAGAGACAAAGTCAAAAGTTTTGTACATCCAAGCTCCGTAAAGTGGCCAAAGTGTGAGACCAATAATTCAAGGCATCGACGTCCTCACGCACACAAGTTCCTGCGAGGCAACGAATGTAATTTGGGAAGCGAGAAAAAAAATCTCTAAATGACCGCTATTTGAAGTATCATCTGCCTTCAGACGCATGACGTACTTCAAGTCTCCATCAGTTGGAGCAATGACTTGTGCCACGTGTAGACATGGTGAAGTAAAGCAGGCCGTCTGTCCACTCAACGTGATGCAGCTGTGATTGCTATCAAAAAATTAACTTCGCTATCCTGGCCCGAGATGTAGAACGGAAGCAAGAATTTCAACTTCCTTAAATGCATACATGTCCGTGCCAGTAAAACTTTTGCTTTCTTTATGACCTCGACACATTGTGTCCAGACTTATCTTGTTCAGAAAGGTTATGGACAAATACATTGTCAATTTATACCTGAGCAGAAGACGATCATATTCCAGACAATTGTGTGACTTAGCGATTACACGTCGCCGGGACGCTTAGTAGCTTATGTGCCATCACTAAGGACATAGTATGCTGATAGGCGTACTAGCTGCCATTGGGGGCAATAAAGAACTCCCTTCTCAAAAATGTAACCATTTACCATTTTCGGTGCACCCGGCCATACTACATTTTTTCTTGGAATGAATGGTTGCGCAGGTACCTTTGCATTAGCATACGAACAAACTAGTCGCCAAATTGTGTTTGGCATTCGAGCACAACGAGTCGGTGAGGAGTGCGTAAATTTCGACTTCTGCACCATCCCTTCTTAGACACTTTGGCAAGCAATACATCAATAAGCTCACATTAATCTTCTGGCAAGTGTCATTGTCTGGTGACATGTCTGACACTAGTGCTTTACTATTTTATTTAACACAAATGTTGATGGTAGGCTCTAAATCTTACAGTTAAGTATTTTTCTACTGAACCTACCAGGTCTTTGGGTTTTACAGAAAGGTATCGTGCTTGCTGTATGTCAAGACATACTTGTGTGCAACGAACCTAGTCTTTTTATCTACAAGAGCGATTTTTATTTTCAGATCAGTATCTGAGATATTGTCGGCTGCAAACTTTTAAAAGCTCTGTAGCTAAGAGTTTTTCGAGATCTAGTAACTCTGACATCTCTGACAGTACCTTTAATAAGAGCACATCTGCTATATTAAGATGACCCATTAAATTGTCAATTGTCGCTGTAAATGAGGACTGTTCTCAACAGTCAACAACGGGGTTGTTGGTGTTCTCCGATCCTCAACTTCTCATCTAATCCAATTTCGTTCAGTAGAGCTATGTTGCCGCTCGTGGTGGTAATTAGCTATTCATTAACGGCTCGATGTTATGCACCGCGTTCTGCAGACTCATTTGACTCGTGCGCAGATGTTTCTTACTGCAGCTAAATTGTAGAAATGTGTCTCCACTTGTGAATTTATGCTGCTCAATGCGTCGTGCTAGCCTACGCTACCCGCTTCCAAAATTTTGTAGACCAAAATGTCAACTTCAAGCTCCCAAATTTTTTAGACAAGGGCAAATTTCTCGAACATTGTTAAGATAAGAAGCCGAATGCGCATCAGCGGCTATCCGTTGCTTGCTCCGACAACTAAGACGGCATACCATCTTTCACATAATGTCAGTCTTAAGGGGATTGATGTGCTTAATCGAACACGCCTAAAATTCTCTGTATGCACTACATCAAGATTTGAATACTAGGCAGAAACTATATTAATTTTTGGCTCCTGTGAAATTCATCGGTATGCAAACCGAATCGGATGCCGAAACAAATTAGATTTACAGACGAAAGCTCGGGGCGAGGGTGACTTAATGAGGATTTGAAGATAAAATGTCGTCATTTTCAATTTGAAGGAAACTATTTGACAGACAGTTTTAACGATACCAAACAAATATAGCAAATACGATTTGTACCTACAGCAGCTTTGCTCAAATTCAATTCTCGATATTGATATCGGCTTGAAAAAACAAGTCTAAAAGGCGCGACTTATCTTGATAAATTACTTGTCATCATCGTAAGTGATGCAATTGACGTCATCAGTGCACCATTGTGGAGATCGAAGATGATCTTCACCAATTTTCGAAGCTAACCTTGAATAGCGAAAACGTGCGAGCTGACTTGGCAGGGAAGACTTCTCGGGTCAGTTAACTAAATTACTAGGCTTAATCAATTATCTAATACCCCCATACATACGTCTTTTTTATCTTTCTAGACGTGCGAAGACGCAATAAACCAACAACAAAGCGTATATTCGCTCTCGTAAAGTGCTGGGAAGATATACGGCCATACATACGTCCATTCTATCTTTCTAGACGTGTGCAGACGCAATAGAACCACCGCAAGCGTTTATTTGCTTCGTGAAGTGCTGTGAAGATACACGGCCATACATACGTACCTAATTTACATTAGTAACACAATAAGAAAACTTGAGCTCACACTCATCAAGCTTCTACAGACAATTTTTCTATTGTGGCGTAAACACGTGCAAGCTGGCTAAAAGAAATGAATTAGCTCGAATATCTTCGTCCAACTAATTTATTGAAATTTCTCCGCCTGATGAGTGTATCTCAGATGTTTCGCGATGCCCTGAATTTTTGTACTAATCAGCTTTTGCATTTAGAGACTAACAGACGACAGTGAATTGTAGAATCTGTTCCCCAAAATACAATATCAAGGGTAGCTGGCGTTCTTCCAACAATAAGTTTGAATTTTGCAGAATGAGTACCCTATCAGCAGTATGTGGAAATGGATGAATTGGTGGGTATTCGTGACTATTACTAGATCACGCGTAGCATATGATGATTCGATTGGAAGAAATAAATCAGTTTACGCTGTATACCCCTGCCGTAATCCACTCAACTGTATACTGGTGCAAATACCCAGTATCCGGTCAAATTCCAGGCCAGCAAACCACTCCCGAATGAACTCTCCGGACGAGAAGACGCCGCTCGTGGGCGCGTCTTCGCGCGTGGAGGGTGAGAATGCGCCTCTGTCACGCTCCGAAGCCTTACTGGAACCTTCGGTGTCCAATGATGATGCCATGGCGACGTCTCCAGGGCGTCCCAAGACACGAATTCGTGTCGGACTGGACGCTGCTGTTCTTGACAACCAAAAAAAGTGGAAGCGGCTGACAGACATTGACGATGACAATAGCACAGCCAAGAGCATGGCAAGTGAAGTCCAGCTCGAGTTTATGAAGCATCGACAGCAGCTTGCACACGAACAGAAACGCCGCCTTGGCTCTGGCATTCCCACGTACCACTTGGACTCTGAACAAAAGGCCGAAGAGGATCCGATTGTCGCTGCGACCGAATATGGTACCGCTTTGGAAGAAGACCGGTACCTTATTGCAGCTGCTTTTATCAAAGATGGTGTGCACGGTCGGAAAATCGCGTACAGGTTGGACCACGACGCGCTGTTTCTGAACGAAGTGTTCCAGTCGGAGACGTACCGACTTGTGTACATTTTGGTGGTCACATTGATGTGCTCTCTCGCATTTGTGGAATATCCGGGCGACGAGAACATTAATACGTTTATCTTGGTGGATTTGCTCTGTCTCTTTGTCTTTGGCGTCGACCTTGCCATTCGATGGTACATGAGTTCCGTCGAGACGCAACATCAATATATGACGAGGCAACCGTGGGCATTCGTACGAATGATCTTGCTGCTGATCACGTGCGTGGATTTAGTGGTGAATCTGCTCTTCCCGACCATCAATCCGTATCGGTACTCACGAGCCTTACGACCCTTTTTCTTCATTGCTCGTGGCAGAAATATCCGAATCATCTTCAGTAGTTTTTTACATGCCTTACGCGAAGTCTTGATTGTGCTTGGCTTGAGCTTTTGTTTTGTTGCGTTTTTTGGGTTGGTGGGGTACCTGATCTTTTCCGACACAAGTGATGACCCGAGCGCCATCTTTTTCAACTCGGTCTCATCTTCCATGTACACCATGCTACTGATCCTCAATTGCATGCCATACATGGCCAAGAGCATGTACCCGTACTACAAAATGAGTCACTGGAGTGCACTTTTCTTCGTGCTCTTTGTCATGCTCACGAATCTCTTTTTACTGAAACTCACGATCGCCGTGTCGTACAAATCGTACAAGAAGAATACGGAGAGTATGCTCTATAAACGTCTGCAAAAGCGCAAAGCGGCTTTGTATGCAGCGTTTGATATTCTGGCGCAAAACGTCAACTTTACCGACAATGGCCCGATGGAAGTGTCGCTTTCGGAGGGTACCCCGCTTAGTGGACCTAGTGACATTACTCTCGTATCGAATGCCCCAATGCTCAATGCAGCCAACCGTCGTGGATCTTCACGGTTCTTCTTGGGGACGCTTGACCGACGGGCAGCGTTTAATACCGCGAATCCAGTACCAAGCACCAATCTTGTCACCCCCGTAAATAAACGTCAAATCTCTCTATCCTCGTGGATTACTGTGTGCGAGTACTTAAAACCCAAATGGACGGCGACGGACGCCGAACTTGTGTACAATACCGTCGACATTGAACACGTGGGTTTTTTGGATATCACGGGGTTTTATCAACTTTGCTCGTTATTGAGTGTGAAACTAGAACGGTCGACTCTTCTTTCCAACAGTTTCATGCGTCGGTGCTGTACGTCCCATCAGCGCCAGTCCTTTCGACGCTTCCGATTTCAAGTCCGTAGTACCCTCTTGTATGAAGTTTACGTCTGTGGGCGGTACCGAGTGGTCTTGGCCGAACTTGTTGTTGGAGTGCTCATCTGTCTCTCGGTCGTCCAGGCCGTGCAAGTCAACAATATTCAACTGGCCTTCTCCAGCAACCATTCCTGGCGGCTGTTTGGATTTTTCCTTTTGCACCTCTTTACGTTGGAAGTCTTGGTCAAAATGTTTGCATTTGGCCTTATTGAATTTTTCACCCGTCCATTCTGCAAACTCGACTTGGCTGTTGTCACTGTCGGTTGGTTGTTTTACGTGCTCACGACACTGTCGAGTCCGCCCAATATCTCGCTTGTTTTCTATGATATGGCACTAGCTGTGCGTTCGCTGCGGTTTCTAAAGCTGCTGAATCTCTTTCCACCTTTTCACGAAATCATCTATACGATGAAGGCCATCATGCCATTGCTCATGCAATTGTTGCTCGTGATCTTTAGTGTCATGTATGCCTTTGCCATTGTTACACAAGCCAATTATGGCATTCTGTTGCGTGATTTTCCCCCCAGTAAACGATCCATGTCGCCAAATTGGTACGCACAGCGAGAGCAATTTCAGACCGAGACATTTGAAGGTACATTAGTGACATTGTTTGGGCTGGCGAATCTCGCGGGATGGGACGCCATTATGGATGCAGCGCATGCTATGACTGGCTCAGATTCGACGTACGTCTTCTTTTTCTCCTATCGCATTACAATGAGCAATATATTGTTGCCCATCTTTGTAGGATTCCTCGTCGAGTCGTTCGTGTCGAATGCCAAGACTTTTGAGTCGGCCACTAGTTATGTCAATTCTGCGCATGAAATGAAAGTGGGCGATGAAGACAATCGAATGACGTTGTTAGAGACTCGTCACTTGTACAACGACGAGGAAAGTGCCAGTCTCGGTCCAGGAGAAGCTGCGAAAGCGGTACCACCGTCACCTGATTCCGTCTCTGACTCGTTATCCAGCGAAGTTCGCTTCAAGTACCGACGTCGGGGGAGCGGCGTGCATGATCAAATGTTTGATGCTGTCAAGTTGTCGGACGTCAGTCGCTTGACGCTGCAAGTGGAGCAAAAAGAGGAAGAACTGGCGCAACAGGATATTGAAATCCGTAAATTAGAGGGCAATGTGTTGAGTATGAAGAACCGATTGACTCAGTCGCAACATGTGATTCTCGCTTATGAAAGTAAGCTGGAGGAACTCAGTCGCGCGCTGCGAGTGGCGCAAGATCGACAGCTCGAGATGGAAACGAGGCAAGCTCGTTCAATGGAGCAAGCGGCAGACGGAGTGGGTACGAAGAAACGCACGCGTGTTGACCGCTCGGCGTCCTGGAAGCTCTGGACTGCCAATGTGTAGTACAAGGGCCTGTTGTTTTTGTGAATGTCCACTTTAGTTTTCTGTCATCGTAGCAGTAGCTCAATACAATTAAACATTGACCCAATTAGATGTGTGTATTGTGCGATGGATACCAGGGTCACAACTGGCCAGAAGACATTGTCGCCGACTGCATTCGGCATTGTGGTCGATTGTAATTGCTTGACCAAGAACATTTACGGTGCTCAAATAGCAAACGCCGCTTTATGTTGTCATTTCAGCCAACGTTATCTTCAGTGAAGTTGCACTCTCTTTTTGTAATAATCACTCGTCTGATTTCTAAACTTTGACAGAGCTCAAACCAGTACCTTTTTGCACATTGCATACGCTCCCTGAGGTTGTGCGTCCCTCACTTGGCCCGTCGTTTTTTGTTATTCTTTCCTAATACGCCAATGTACTCGTTTCTCTGACTGGATTTCCATCCTTCACCTTCACGGTTGTGATTATTACCTGAAGAAAATTACATTCAGTATTGTTCAATGTAGTTAATTCACTTGATTTGCTGAAGCGGAAACCAGCTATTTGATAAGCATTGTGGAACAATAGCTTCGTATATTTTTACTCAAATGAGGCTACGCTAAATAAAGCATGATGTTTGCTTCTTTAGATTTTTGCCAATCTGGTTACACAAATGGTGAGCAGTATCTGCACTTGTAACGTGTACCGCATATCGCTTGTCGGGAGAAGCATCACATGCTATTATAGTAGAAATTTGACGAATCCCCTATTTCACATTTTCTTGATAGCAAATGGCGTCATTATAGCTTTTTGAAAAACAGGCAACACCTATTTTCGGAAAAGGTTGGGGTGACGCCCTCCTTCCAAGCGCGGGGGCTAAATGCCCGCGCGCTTCGGGCAGGTGCTCTCGGGCATCTGCAGGTCTCTAACGAGTCTCACCCTCGACGCGACGGTCTCCAGCACCAGGGCGCCACCTGGGCTCTTACCAAGTCAGAACTACACAAAATAATGGAAGACCCTCACGGCCTCGGTACTGGCAGCACTGCCCGCCGAACGAGACCTGATGTATGCGGACACCACTTCTATGCCGTGGACTAGCCATAGCGCCTAGCACGTGCATTACTTGGCAACGCGATAACGTAATACAATACAATACAATGCAACACCTTTTGGTTTGACAACAAACCCTAGTGTGGAGTAAATAAGTACTTTTAAAACGCAATCTAAGTGGAACAGCAGGTCGCGATTTGCGCCAGCGAATCAAATGTTGCAACGCACCATGAAAATGGGTGTTGAGTACTGTTGTTACCCAACATACCTTGCAAATCAATGCTACCCCTTTGGTACCTGCAATTTGTGGGGCTCAATCGTAAGCATATGTCACGCACAATACAACGCAGCTAGTACTGCCAACAAAAGCTGATAACCCACTACGGAAGGCTGTTAAAATGTCGGTTCGAAGAGATGTCAGCATCTTCGATACCTTCAATAGGCGCGTATCTTTTCAGGCTTTCTTTTAACGGAGTCCCTCGCCTCACAGGATGGAAACGTGACTCACGAAAGGCCCGATGCGCGGATTTGGATGGCTGGTTCCTAAAGCCTTACCCCGCCAATTTTTGAAGGGATCGTGCTTTTCGAAGCCCGAGATCAAGTCTTGTCAAGGACTGGAAATGACTAGGTGCTGTCGAATTCCTAAGAATCTGCAGCCACGTCTGTTAGTATGCTTGGTTCCAAACTTGTTGATTTCTCTTTTTTGAAAAAGTAGAGTCTGTTGCTTTACAAATGTTCTTATAGTTGCTATTATGCTGTGGCTGCACGACCATAATGTGCAGGACGCCCTTGTTCCTGCGCCGTACTCACAGTTTTATCAGCACCGGAAAAAGCAGGTTGTCAAGAGGCTCCTTTTTCTTGATAGTGATTTCGTCTCGTCGTGGCTGCTGGCGTGGCCCCAAGACAAGAGGTTTTCGTTTAGTAGACCGTGAACATTGCATATAGCGTAAACGTATTGCAACGGTAGTTAAGTCGTACAGTCTTTTCGCATGATTTGTTGCTGCGAGGGATCTATGAAAGCCAAAATGAAAGGAACTTGGCTATCGCAGTGCTGCAATTTTCTTCGGCTACAACGGGGAGGGAGGTCGCTTGCTCTATCGTGAGTTATCAACAAATGAAGTCGAAGATGTTTCTAACAGCTCGCTCGTTTTCTGACGTCAGTTGCATCACACTACGGCCAATGACCTCATCAAAGCTATCCTTACCACAGTAACAAATCCGTTCCACTTGCCAATTCTTTATCGGCAATTGAGCTCGGTCTTGCTTGAGAATGAGGCACATTCGTTCATTTATATCGCTGAGAACGAGGCAGTGGATCGAGCTTTGTGATGCTGTACGCTACTGGGCGTGGCGCCTTAGTCGCTGTCAGCATGTTGTTTAACGCTCCGGTGGTAGCTCTCTTCTCACTTCTTGTTTCTAATTTGTGGTTGAGAGGTGCAAGTTTTCGCTGTAATCGCGTTGCTTTAACTTTATGAAGCTTTTGTCGCTCGCCGTGAAGAGTGACACGTCTTTTAGAGCCATATGAGCTGGCATCGTGACTTATATTTGACGGTATTTGTTGGTGAGGCATCTGTAAAGGTTGATCGTCATCTTGCACAAAGTCGCTGTATCCGTCACTAGGTCTAGCGAAGGCTGCCTTATCAACAGATATTTTTTCTAGTTTTTGTTGCATACCAGTAGTTTGAATCGCATCAGCATCAGCATCAGTATCAGCACTATTTTCGGTTGGCAAAAGTCCGTTTATTGGGGTAAATGAGCCTGTTCGATTTTCGTGATAAAATCTTGTCATCATGTTAAAGCGATCGATGAGGTAGTCGACAGTCTGCATTGCTTGCGAAGGCTGCGTCTTTTGACCTGAAGGCATCACTGTCAATGTGAACGCTGTCTTACTTTCCATAGCCACGACGGACAAGTAAAACACCACATGATTTGCTTCAAAGGCTGTGGTAACCCCTGCATCAGACGCCGCCTGTATCTGGACCAGATCGTGCGGGTAGAGAACGATGCGATGTTTTTCATCTGGCTCCTTCATGAGCCTTTCTGTAGATCGCCACATAAAATCAGTTGCGCAAGGCTGCTTGGTACTTGTTGACATGAAGACTACTGCATTTCCACGCAAGACGTGCATTTCTATTGTAAGAATCGAAGTAAAGCCTTCTGGTCGATAGCTAAATTGAAAAAAGTGCGTATCTTTGGCTTCGTATGCCTCTCTTCGAACGCTTACACCAAATTGAAGCTCTTTAGTGAATTCTTGACAGCTTTCTCGATGAACTTGTCCCGTTCGAAAGCCTGCGTCGGCAAGATCGCTTGATAGATCTTGCTTTAATGGCACAAAGAGACTACTTCTTCGTCGCGAGTGTTGAAGTCGCCTCGAATCTTGATCGCGCTGCTCTTGCCACTTTTGGCTCAACATTATCTGGCGCTCATCTGTCTCACGTTGCCTTGTTTGCATATTCTCAAAGTTAGTTCTCATTGCAGAGAACATTCTCGATTCGGAGTCATCGAAAAATTGCTGCCATTTCCTCTGCAAAATAGCTTCAATCTCTGGAGTAAAAACTATCCCCCCATCCAGTACGTCTCCTACACGCTCACCATAGAGTGCTTGCTCTGCGTCTTCGTCTAAACGCTTACGTCGATCACGAGTTAGTGAATTATCAGCCGTATTGTTGCCACCTCGGTCGAGAGCAATAGTTGCCTTTTCCCATTCGTTGCCATAATTTGGCTCGTCTAACTGCTTCAAGTTTTCTGGGGGATTTGTAAAAGGTTCTTTTGTTTCACCATGATCGCCATCACGAGCGTTGTCTTCGTTCACATTCTTTATCGTTGTGCTTAATAGAGTATTAATTACTGCGACACTGTGGGCGAAATCTGGCTTGTGAATGACTTGAAATTCGTTAAAATGGTTACTTTTATCCAAGTCGACAGATTTAGGTTTGTCCGGTGTCTTGTCAAAGCTTCCCGACAGCTCCTCATCGCTTGCATCTTGACTCTCAAAGTTTTCGTCTGAGGCTGATTCAATTATTGACTTGGCCTCTTCTGATTCGAAGCTAAGACTATCTATCACACTATCTCGTAAATTTACAGGTGGTGCGATTGCTAGCTGAATTGTGTTAAGTGGACCCTGTTCTCTCGAGTCACCGTCCATGAATTTTTCTCCATCAACACTTAAACCAGAATTGTTTAACCCTTCCTTTAGATACGTTATGTCTTGTTTGCTGAGCTGCTCGACACAAGCTGTATGCATTGAACCACCCCCTTTGCTCTCATCATCGACGAGAGATTCTTCTTGAAAAGAGTAATCTGAGACTGACTTGATCATATCATCTTCACACTGAGCTACCACATCTTCGAGTGAAATTTGTTCCGAGATTCTGTGCACGATCTCGAGCGATAATTGGCGCATTAGATGCTCGAGTTCTAAGTTTGCTTGCATTTCTGGCAAGACCATGGGAATCACAACGTCTGGCGTTGCGAATCTTGTCTCCAAGTTAAACGATTGAACGCGATATTCTTCTGCTTCCTGTTCCTCTTCACGTACTAACATCCCACTCGAGGATGTGACAGATGCCTTGACAGGCGACGATCTTTCTTCTTGCTCTTGCTTTTGAATCATTGAGTCCTCGAAGAGATCAGAATCTTCTTTCTTGATTTTTTTTTTCAACAAAAACCTTCTCACTTTCCGCCTTGACGTGACTTTTGCTGGTGCTAAAAGTGATGTACGCATTGGAATCACCTCTGGAAATTGGATGTACGAGTTTGTGTACTCCCGTTGCAAATGTGCACTGTGGTATGATGTCTCCATCTGCTGTACACAAGAATTATCGACACAATTACCAGTATCCGATAATAGATCGTAATTGCCCATAAGAGAAACTCGAAGTGGCGCAACTGATTTGGGTGTCGGCCCGCTTGGCCGATGCCCGAAAACAATTGGTTTACAAGTGTTCCGGTGACAATCAGCCGACCCGACATTGTCTTCCATCAGTAGGGTTTGATATCGATCCAATGCGGTTGTGCTCGCTGTCAGTCGAGTTGCTGGCACAGATCCATCGAGAAACAACCCAAGCTTTTTGGTGGCATCACATCTGAGTAAGTCTTGGGTCGAGAGCGATTGGGTTAGCGTTTTCGCAAAGTGAAAAGTTCCATCGTGTAGACCTCCAACACGTCTTTGATGTTGGTGCTCGGCCTTGTGATCCATAGAGCTTTTCCCGATACAAAGTCCTTTTGGCAACACTACTGTGCACGATCGCACCATGTAATTCCAAATTATGTCGGTCAGTTCAGGAGATACCTCCAACCTATACGACCGACATAAAATCGGAATGTCTTGAAAGCGTATAAAACCGTGTGACTTGATCCCTATCATGTACAGCATGACCCAAAAGTCCAAGTAGCACAGCTGGCCGTCATGATTGCGATCGATAAAACGGTTTTTTATCTCCATCAAGGTAGAAGCAAATATGTCATCAGTTACAGTCAAAGAAGGATCAATTCCCTTGCTTTCCTCCGTCCAGAGATATCGCAGCTTAAGCATCAAGGTGTCAAAATCACGGACAGTCATCACTCCAACACGCTCGTGGTCATAAAAAACAAAGCAATTGAGAAAAAGACGGAGCTTTTCCAACCAATCTCTTTCAACATTAGTACTTTGTTGAGGATAGATAAACAGCAACCTCTCTGCAGTACGAAATTGAGCGTTTTGATGCTTCCATTCGCCAACTACTAGACGCAAAAAGCGATGTACTTCGATCCAACAAGCTGCTTGATCCACACAACGATGAGTGTTATCGTGAATGTCGGGTGTATCTGCTCTCACGCATCTAGTCGGCACGCGCTGTGTATAGTCCTGCATAAAGAGCATGACATTCGTGAGAAAATCTGGACTAACGAGAGGGTACAGCAAATTGTCCTGAGCGCACAAAAGAGCATGCTCAATGCGGACAAATTGCCAGTGTGTAGTGCTATCTGTGTATTTTGTTGACGCAATTGCAGACTCTGCATCTCGCTCTTGACCATGAACATATCCTATTATTGGGTCTCCGTTTACTACCGTTTGCCGCGAGTACAACCACGAGTAGCAGCAGACACATAAAGCAACTAAAGCGGTCGGTGCTTGGTCGTAATTTTCGGCGCTTTCGGTTTGGTGGAGGCCAAGTAGCTCTCCAAAAACGGCAAATGCATCATAGTCAGGAAGCCACTGGCACATGGACACGAAAAACAACTTCAGCTTTAGTTCTGTCGTGTTACGGACACCATACGTGGTCAGAAACATCTCAAAGAGTGCGGTGTGTATAGAGCAGTCCAACGGGCGTTCATTTCTTGTTGAAAAAGTCTTGAATAGACGCGTGTGCGCAGTAGCCGAGAGTTTGCTGTACAATTTGACGATAATTTCAAACATAGCTTGTCGTGAGAAATGAGTGATAAAGCCGACAGAAGGCAGCTCGACTGTATGCAATCGTTTATGGCAGATTTTGCACGTCAACGTACGTTTTGTAGGCGTGACTTTGTCGATTTCGTCCGTGTCGTTCGAAGTCCAATTAATGTGAAGGTGCGGTGCAGGTCGGCACCAGCAATAGCCCTTCGTCCAAAATGGCTGAAATTGCGATGGAAGTCGAATGTTATTCATCAACGCATTTTCAGCATTGTTAGCTCTTGACTCGTTCGGCTCAGCGTAATTCGTAGCAATGGTTCCATAACGAAAATCTGATGCAGCTACAGCTCCATTAGCTTTTGTTAAAACAATTGGCTGTGTTGTGTTGTCATGATCTTGGTCTTTTGAAGTCTCGTTATAGTCCAGCCAGGTATTGCTATCCTGGTCCTTTTCGTTTCCTCCATCTATTTCGTGCTCAATGATGTCATCAGGTGATGCTGTAGTAAACAAATCATTCAAAGGCAATGAAGTACCAGCATCTGCCAAAGAAGTGGTAAGAGAACATGCTACGGTAGTGGTAGTAAATTCGGAACGAGAAGTGCCTTGCAAAGCAGAGTTTGTAATGCCATAACGCAAAGGATCGTCCTCTGCATCTCGTTTGTTTGAGTTGTGAGTAGTGCGCACACTAAAATTCCTGGTTAAGCCGTAGGGAAATCGATTGTTCTCGCTCTCACCATGTTCTAAAAGCTCTTCCTTCCATCGAACATACTTTTCGCCCAGTAAATTAAAAGTCACTACAGGTTTTCGTCTTGCTCGCTGACTTCTACAAACGTGCTGCTTACGTACTTTTTTACTTGTGTGATCCTCGTGCTTTAGCTTGTGTGCCACCGTTTGTGAGTCAAACGACTGATGAGAATTTTTTTTCATCGTAAACAACATCTTCAAAATCTGTAAACCTTTTTGAGAATCAACGCGAGTCTGAGCAGTAAGTTTGAGATCTTTAAGGCTTTTGGCTAGCGCAAAGTTTATTCGCTTAACTCTTGGCAATTCGGGTCGAGATGCCAAGAAATGTGGAACACATTTGGCTGCTATCGTCCCGCCAGTCCCTTGGCGTGTGATAAATTCTTTGAGGAATTCAAGCAAAATGTCGTCTTCGATCGATGTGCGAGAGAGCGGTTTCGTCCTCTCACCGCCTCGAGTATATAAAGCCATTCCGTCATTGATGCTGATTTGCGGACAAAGAAGGGCATCACTTTGCTCTAGAGTTGTTGACGAGTACTCTTTAAAATTTATCAATGGAGAGACACAGGAAGAGTCAGCTTCGAGATCATGATGTTTTTGGACCACCGCAGAAGAATGGTGAAGCAGAAAATCCTCGCGTTTTGAATAATCTATCAGACTGAACGGTGTTGTTAATTTGGTGGGGTCTTCTTTTAAGCAATTTGTTAAGACACCTTCGCTAACTAAAGGTGCAACTGCATCAGCAATAAATTCTTGGTGTTTGCTAGTGTGCTTAATGGTCGTCATGTTATTTTTCTTTTTGATTTTGATCTTGCTCTCATTTTTCCGGAAAGCAAAAGCAAATGAACAAACTTCGTGAGGTGAGGCAACTATTACCTGTTCATTGATTACAATCATATCAACAATTGCGGCCCCAACCTCGAAATAGCGCTTTTCCTGTACACTGCCAGAGTTTGATATTCGCCACTGAATAACTGTCATATCAAAAGAACAGCTCATAAATTCCATCGATTTGGCCGGAACGAATAAGTTTGATACACGACAAATTTTTGTAACTCGTCGCTCGTGTTTTGCTGATACCTCTAATCGCTGAAAATGGAAGTGATTGACGTCAATGCACCAAACTGCCAAACGGCCATCGTCATAGCCGACACTCACCCAAAACTTTCCCCGTTTTAGGCGTCTATCTTGATCTCTCATTAGCTCAATGCAAGATGGAGTGGCCGAAAAGCCGTCAACAACACTATTTACATAACCATATAATTTCAAAAATGGAACGCTCCACAACTTAACAATCCCACCATCACCTACCGACGCTAACACTGCGCGTTTTCCATTGTTTCCACTGACGTGTGCGAGTTGAATGACATGGGACAAGTGGGCAGATTGAATTCTCGTATCTGCCTTTGAAACCAATTGAAAGCCACAGTCGCCGTGCCAAACCTCATTAATTTGCCACCCGTAAAGGTTACCGCTTTCTGTTCCGACGACAACTATCGCTCTACACACCACACCTTCTTCACAAGTGTCACTAGCTGCACTCTCAGCAACGTATTTAGCATGGCATTGATCATTATCCCAATACATGAGTGATGACAAGACTTTTTTGACCCCAGCTTTATCGTAAGCCAGGGAAATCTTGGGCTTAAGTTTGCGTTGATATGTGACAACTGATAAAGCACTTATTTGATCGACAATATGTTTGTCTTGCAGCGTCATTACACATTTCTCACGTTCTACGTCGTACAAGTCCACTGTTCCACAACTCCATGCAAGGACTACCAAACTCTTCTGCATCATCTCGTTCGTTATAACTTCGATTGCACAAACACGACCTCCTGCGCGTCGAATGAAAAACATTGGCTCGGAAGAAGGCATGTTTTTTGGGACGTTATCCATTCGAAAGATCCGAAAATTGCATGTTACCGCACTACTGAGGGAGGCTATCCGGAAAGATTCCTGCCAACTTAATGCCCGTACCGCTAGTACTTCTTCAGGGGGAGCAAATTCTTGCAATACGTAAATAGCCGTCTGAATCTTGAGTACGTGAACAATATTGTCACGTACAACCAGCAAAAGGTTTTCCATGCAGCTACCCATGTCAACCGTTGCACACATGGTCAGCGTCTTTAGCGGAGGTCCCACTGTGTTGTGATCTCTCAACGTTTTACATTTCCTGTTGCTCCCAGTATTCTTCGATCTACTCGAGTCATAATATCCAACAAGTTTCATTCTTGGACAACGCTGCTGTACGGCATCGCCACCACATTCATTCTGGTCATTCGTTATCACCGATAAGTTCCAGTGTCTAACAACACCCGTATCCCTTTCTGCTACAATAAAAATCATATCTGTTGATGTAGCATCTTCATCGTCAGCCAAGTTTAGCGCATGAGTCATAACAAATTCAATCGATGATATCACCTCCACTTTGGCTTCACCAACACCGGGTCCTGTCGCATCGTAGGGTGCTGCTTCACTCGTAAACTGCTCCAATCCATTCATCGAGCTGCCACTAACACTCCATATCTTTAAGCTTCCATCATAAACTCCAGCTAGTAACCAGTCTCCACACGGTGACACGGCCATCGCTGTAATCCGGTACAACAGCTTGATTCTATTTACTAGCGCGATCGTCCCTCCATTTTCCTCATGCTGTCTCCAAACAAGCACCACAGTCGCTTCATTCGCTTCGTTACTTGCAGCCCCGAAGAAACTCCGCAATCCTTTCGAGCCACAAAGTAACGTCAATGTGTCTGGACAAAGCAATGGAGCTTGCACCTTTTCGATCTGCAATGTAAGACTCGATTGCTCTTGACCCCCAACCAGTGAAATTGTCGTGCGGTCGTCCAGTCGCTTGGAAAACTGCAAGATCTCAATAATATTAGCCGAAGCAGGAGGTGACATGGTTTTATCATTTACTTGTTCATGTAAGTGGCTGGCAAGCACCAAGCGGTCCGTTTGAGGATCGTAGTGCGCACAATGCAACAAGTGGGTCTTAGGACCTTGATGCACTAGCAACTGGCGCAATGATGTGGAATCCAAAAGCGCGATTGAGTACGTGGTCGTCTGATGAGAAAGTGTGTCGTCTTTAGATCTTATGGCCGAGCTGTAGACGCATACGAACACATCTAATGTAGCAGAATAGTGTAGCCATATTTTCGGCACGTTCACTTTAATGTCAGACTGCTTTGTCCGCATTGGTTGTTGACCTTGCACTTCAAAGGATGGTTGTCGTTTAATTGTGCTCAACTTTTCGGGATTTGTTTCGTCACATTTATCAAAAAGGAACGCGCTTCGCAGCTCGCGCCGCAGCGAAAAGAGCCGTAGTGTATGAGGTCGTTGAGGATGTGAGTCAAATGTCAGGACGTGGTGGCGCCGAGTATCGTACGTTGCAGCAAGCAGGTTCAGTCCGCTCGTGGAGAGCTGGTGCCGCAGTTGCAGCGTCTCTTTGGCGCGCATCGCATGTGACTTCAATGTTCGTCACTTAAGCGAAGAATGACAGCCGTATAGTTTGCAATCGAAAACTACCATACACACTAGAATTATGCATCAGCGTATTTTTGCCAAGAGATATAATCATGGCGCTTTGCAAATTTCATTTTGAGTTTTTTTAGCTTAACTACTTAGCGTCGCCGAACCTTATGAAAAAAAATTGCCGTTGATGATGATGCCTGAAGAAATTTTAGCGATTTAGTGTGACCGTAAGCGATCTAAGTGATGCAGTTTGGCATGCCGTTCGCACTTGCAGCGCAAAATGTAATTTAGCGTTACCGCTACTATCATGTCTCGAGCGTAAAGCTTACGGCTGTGTGAAGTACAGTATTTCCATGCCTACGTTGATGCAGGAGTAGCCTAGTCTGACGGAGCCAATGCAAACGGTGACACGCAACTACAAAGCGTGCAGTCCGCTCATCACTATATTGATTTTATTCTTGACTGCGGTTGTATCCTCGCTTTTTAACGACAAAACATCAACAAGATAACGAGAATGAGGCAAATCTCTTCGCGCAACATGGGATCCTGATAAGGATGGGTCTGTTATTGAGAATAGAAGTGACCAAGAGTATGTAATTGCCAAGCGCCTTCTTCACTAGACCAATCGCGACTTGAACTCATTATTTGTATGTCAATCTACACGCTGACTCAGACTGGCTACTTGTGATGGTAGGCATCTTGAATTGTGATCGCATGTTAGTATGCTAACAAATTTTAACGACCCGCTCGCTTTTCGCTATCAATCACTTAATCCCCTATTTTCATGATACTAAAAGCTGGCGTCAGAATAAGAAGACAAAATAGGCATGATAATGATATTAATAATAGCTTGTAATTAAAGGGCAAGCGAGGATGTTAAGAGACGGTAAGGGTCGTGGAAGTGGTTGGGCGCTGCTTTGAAAATAGTGGTGAGCGAGCACAAAGTTGGCCAGATTGTTTGTTGTTATTGCTTGCAGATGCTTGGAGGTGCCATATGAAAAGCTTGTCGTTTTGTAAATGGTTAGCAGCACGACACAAAGAAGAAGCTAGTTGGAACTTTAATGAAAGCCTTTTATGAAGCTTCGTTGCTAATGCTGATAGATCTTGTAGCAGCGCCGCAAGTAGTTTGCATAGAAGACGATAGACCGAAAGAATATTACATCACTGGCAAGTTCTTGGTGACAATTTATGAAAGAGAATTGGTACTCTAGACGCCTAAGTATTTCGCAAAGAAGTTTCGTAGATGTATACTCTTGAGGGTTTGTGATCGAGCTGTAGTATTCGCGAGTATATTTTCAATGGTGCACTCCAATCAGCCAAATGAAACACGCGAACAGTGCTCATGGTGTTAATTAAAAAGAGGGGTGAGTGGTGAATAGCAAAGAGTGAGTGGTGACTAGAGGCTCCCGTTTTTTGTCGTTTTGTGACAGCAGTAGACTCAGTAAACTAAGATATGGTCGATGCTTTGTTGAATACTTACAGCAGAAAGGTGTAGATTTGGCGATGGGATATGCGGAAATCGCACAGTTAAATTCGTGTGATGAAGCTTTTAAAGAGCCTAAGCGTCTTTATAGTTTTATTTGCTTTTTTCGCGTATCACAGAAATGTACGAAAAACGGGGAAGTTTGATCGTAGTATTACGGTGATACACTTACGCTTACCTTAATTTGCTCACAATCATGATGAAGTTTACATGAGATCAGCTTATGCACATTAAAGCGCAATATTTTTGCTTTTGTTTACCACCACACACCAACGTCGTAGCTACCCAAAATCTTTGCAAGACCTTTAACTCTGCTCTTTAGCGCGAGTCATACTGTGTCAAGTATTTAAGTCAGTGCTTCAGTTGACCGGCTCTTGATTGGTACGGGTCTGCAGAAGCTGGTATCTACAAAATTTTGACAGTTGTGTATCCCATGCGCCTTGCAAGCGCATTGATTCGCGATGTCGGCCAGACCGAGAGCTGAGCAGCTCAAGCTATAAGTTGATAAAGGCCAACGCCATAGGGGCCAGAACTAAAGAAAGAATCAAGTGGTAAGATTCCTCTGTAGTGATATAGACTTAAATGACTAAGCTCATTTCCAAATTATACACATGCAGTGTGGCTTTATACATCACTTCTGTATACCCTTATTGGTAGCAAGGCGGTAGTGACAATCTGAAGTCTGTCAGGCTTGCGAAATCACAGTGGTTGGTGAGTTCATGCGGATGCAAGCCTTCATCTAATTTTTTTCGCTTTTTTTCGCTACAATTTAAAAAGCGCATTGATCAATCCAACAGCAACAAATTACATGCATCTGGTTCGTCTGTCCAGACAAACTCAGCCGACCTATCTGACCCATCAAGTACCGCTGAATCAAGGAACGTCAGAGAAGTAAACTAGCGCCGCCGACGGGAAAGCAAGGTGAACCCGTCAGCAAGTTTAAACGATAAATGCAATACTCGTTTTGTAGCCCGGGCGTAGTGTGTGAGCGAGACCTCGCAAGTTCTTTTCTTAGCTACAAAATCCACATATGAGTCATTCAAAGAATACTGTAGCAAAACCCTGAACTCCATCTTATCTATCGTAATATTTCTCATACCTCTTGGAGCAATTGCTCTCTGCTGCGATGTAGAGCCATATTTTAGCTCTGTAAAGGAGATACTTGGGCCTATCACAGGCTACACAAAACTTGAAGCCCTTTCAAGTCGTACAAAATATTGATTACAATCTACCCAAGGCAGCTCTTTCTGCCTACACGTCTGTCTTCAATCAATATTTGTTCATTTTCTGTGTTAGCAAACTGAGCGAATAGCGGCGGCTAGTTCATGATAACAGTATGCTAAACAGTGCAGCGGTACTCACCTACACACAATCCAAGGAAGGACGTATTTTTAGCAACATGTCCGGGTGCCCGTTGCACAGTGCACTAAATTGGAGAGACCATCACTATCAAATATGAATAAGGGAGCTAGATGTATCCCTTGATTATCCTAGCAGACTTCTATGAGAGCGGTTAGAGATGCCTAAGAGCCACTTAACTTCCTGGCAAACAGGTCACACGATTGTTTCCAACATTACGTACTTTTGCTTGGACATACTTTGACAATCTTTTCGTCCATTGCCAATTTAAGAACGAGCACTTAGCTTCAAAGGTCTATTTAGACCATCGGAAAAGATCCATTGGTCAAGAGAACCGTAAAAGTTTTGCCAATACTAAAGAAACTGTCTTTGCAGCAGAAACGAGTGACGTCGCGGCAACAAAGTATTTAAGTAAGTACTTAGCCCTTGCCAGCCATCTCTTAAGTTTACACGGGCCTTGCAAAGCCTTCGTCCGGTCTATTGCAACAATGCATTTTAAGTTAGTATCGATAGCATCAAGGGAAGCCTTCGGCAGGCATCCGCACTGGTTTTGTCCAAAATAAAGCCTTTTTGGCGTTGTTTGTGGCGCTTTAGATTATGACATCAGTTTCACTTTAAAGCAACACAATGAGATTAGAAATGAGTAGCCATCTCGCTCCAATACATACAGCTTTGGAGCAGAGCCAATCTGTTCATGACAAGGATAGACTTGCCATGCAGTGCGCGATGAATAAGTTCCGAGTACATCTTCTGTTATCTAAGCCTTTATCATCGATCACTCTGTGTGGACAGCGATAAATACGCCTTACTTATCTCAAAGGAAAAAATGATGATTGCTATATTTTGTGTTGTACAACTTTTGTGTTATCGACAAGCAGGGCTTTTGCGCAGGCCAGACCACATGACTAGATTGAAAGCTGTATTGGTAAACGCATTTGATAGGCATATACAATAGCCGAGACCAGTCAAAAGCTTAGTGCGGTCCTTAATCGCAGCCGAAACTTGTGGTTAGCCCCTAGACAGCATTAACAGCTGCATCGTTAATAATGGACAGATACTTTAAGCTGGATTGGGCAGATTTTGCCTAATCGCAGTTTGTAAAATGGTGCTCATACAAGTACTTATTGGTGCCGAATGAAAATATATTACCCGATTTAACAGCAAACTAATGACCCCACGCGTACACGTAGGCGACCAAGTATGTAAGGACCTGTAAGATTTATCAGAGAGTCAAATCTGCGGCTTGAACGTCGGTTCCTTTACAGAGTCTACCAGCAATGGCAAAACTTTGGAAGTCCACGAGCTATTTGACTTGCTGGTACTTATTGACACTGGGGGCATCATCGTGTTTGTCTGCAGCTTGAACAAAAGGACGCGTGTGGCACCCCTTCCAGCTGAAGGTAGCCTTGCTTTATAGTACCTCAATAACGCGACTTATCGGACATGATGGTGTCGGATAGAGTTACCGCTGCTTTTGGCGAAAATATTGTTTCACCTTTTAAGAATCCGCTTGCTAATGTCAGTAGACAGATCGTGCACGTGCGCTGGCCGACAAATCATAAAAATGTGCACAAACCAAAAATAAATGACAACAGATTTCTATGTTGTAGGAAAATGAGGCATACAAAAATGTGTCGCCAAGGTGAAAATACTTTTCAAATTATATGGTCCTGGCATTTGGGGCTTGTGATTTGTCTTAGGGATCTAAGTAACAATAGCTTTGAAATCGTTGAGATCCGTGAGACCGATGTCGGAGTACTTTCTAATCTGAAAACATTTAAAATGGACAATCTTGGACCAATTCACTGCCCAACTAGCGATGCCAAGATATCAATGATCGGCAACAACCAAGTGTGCGTTGCCTCTGGTACGATTACGAGGTGTAAAGCTACTTTGGATCACTCATTGGCTTATTTGTCGCGTCGTCGATCCAGAAGCAGATTTCAAAAGTGCTTATTTTCACAATGAAAGTGGTAAAGGATCTAAATTTTATCCGCTTTACGTCTAGTTTGCTTCATCTTGTTGTGATTTCATAGCGTTAGAAGGCGACAGTTATCTGATATATACGAGTGTCATCGCTAGCTTTTTGGTCAATTTCTGGTTTGTGGTGCTTCTTACGGGTCATACAATCAAGAATTTCGACCAAACGAATGACCAACAACGCGATATACTGAAATCAGCATCGAGTACAGCGTCCCGGCATTCGTCCTTTTCGAGAGTGGAAGACCTGCTTAATGACGTACGTCTTGACCCAGCATTCGCATCACTTCGCATCGAGCCGTCCGAAGTCATGCAGGTGCGTATGTTGGCGCACGGTACTTTCGCCATGATTTCTTTCGTGTATCGTGGAAAGCAACCTGCCATTGTAAACAAAGTATTGACTCAAGTTCAGGATCGCTCTGCATTGACTGCATTCATGGGTGAAATTCGCGTGTGTGCCAAGTTAAAGCATCCAAAGGTAATGAGATTCTTTGGCATTGTGTGGACAAGCCTCTTGGATCTTGCTGCCGTTGTGGAGTTCGCTCCTAATGGAAACCTTGCAGTGTATTCAAAAGCTAAATATTGCTCTCAGGAATTTTCACACTCAACGTTTGCGTGGATGACTTCGTCTATTGAATCGCCAAGTAAGCTTTCATTTGCGCTGCAAGCATCTGAGGCTCTTGTGTATTTGCATAGCTTTGCACCTCCAATCATTCATGGCCATTTAAAAGCCGAAAGTTATATGCTTGGGTCAACTTGGGAACTTAAGCTCGATCGAATTGGTTACAGACTGGACTCATCGTCACTATCGATTGAAGACCGGGAGTGGACTGCTCCAAAGGTAGTGGTGAGTGCCAAATTCGATGATAAAGCCGACGTGTACTCGTTTGGAGTGGACTTGTCGGAGTTCGATCGTTGTAAACTTCCCTTTTCATCCAAGAACGTGCGCAGTCAAAATATTGACGCCATGCCATCAAAGCCTAAGTTTTGTCAAGATTCTCCACCAGAGATGCTGGAGATAGCACAGAACTGCTTAAAGGATGATCCTGTTGATCGCCCTACTGCCGTGGAACTATGTCATTCTCTTCAACACCTGCTTCGCCAAAATTTGGGGCAAAATGAAGCATCAATTGAGTAATTGAGCTGGTTAGATGTATCGTAGAGATCTTTTAGCGACAAAGAGAATTCAAAAAACGGAAATGCTGAATATCATTTATTGCTGGTTTAACGATAAAATTTTACTACACATCGTGAAGTTCCGGAATGCCGAATTGAAATATTGAAGCTATGTAAACACTCAACTAAGACTATACCACTTGAGTACCGCATGACTTATATATAACTATAATACCACGATAGTTTTCGGAAAGCGACCAAGTTAGGACTTGGCCACAAGGTTGGAGCACTGAAGACAGCGATTACGCTACGCTGTAAGCAAACGTTCAATTTGCGAACGTCGCAGCCGGGACATGTAAAATACACCATATGGGCATATCGCACGGAATGAGTTCACGGTTACACAACAGAAGAACTGGATGATAAATAAATTACGAACGCACGTTGGAATGGATGTCTTATCAAATTTTGACGACATGCCTTTGTCGAGAGAAACAATTAAAGTATCAGAAATGCCAACTACACAGTGCAAAAGTAAGACCTTTATACGAAACGCCTTTCCTGGTATGCAGCGGGTCGTTCGTTGCTAATTTATCGCCCATTCTTTGAACACCACAGGTTGCAGGTCCAATAATGGTAGACCTGTCGTTATATAGCACGAGCTAATCATAAATGTTGACCTATATGAGCCGCACTCCAATGTGACCACTGTCATAAAAGCTCTCAATGTCCAAGCATTTCCGCTTACGAATTCTTGTCGGAGGTATGGTTGGACCAATAATGTCGAATACTCTGATTGCTTGAATGCTTTTCGTATAAAGAAATAATACTGAAAAGGCTGTGCATGCCGAATGAATGTTTCTTCGTCCAGAAACGTGCATTTTTCAGCTCAACAATGATACGTACGAACACTTGACATGTTTTTCTTCAATGTTACTATAATTAGCGTACTACAAAAATACAGTCTTGATCCAATTATAACGAGGAAGTAATATTAGTCTGTTAGAAGAGAAAAGTAGGAATTGATACGTGATCAATTAATCTTGGGCTCACTATAAAGCAAAGCATTGCGTGCGGCCCGTATTACTAAGCTTCGACGTCACACAAGAGACCTACACACGTCCGAACTTTCCACCTGAAGAACTATACTTTACGCCTTCCCTTTGTGTCGAAGAAAGGTCTTGCTATACTTTAAACCACACAAGGATCCGATCTCATGAAAGCACCACCTGGTAAAGTAACAATGAAGTTGACAGACGTCCATGAGCTTGTTGTCAAGTGCTCGTATGCAACAATTTTTTCGCTCAAACGACAAAGCGCTCGCTAGACAGCAAGCACTTAGCTCAGCTCGGCTTCTTCCACGCGGCACACAGCGTCCTAAAAGCATTGTATTTGTTTGATAAAAAAAAGTATGGTGCAGTGGACTCTTGTGTGTGGACTGGCGACACTGTACGCCTCAGAGACTGTCAAGGCTTTGCCTATTGAATATGACAAGTCAGAAACCAAGGAGACGCTGACTTATATGAACGGGAACAAGTTTCCTGGTTATGGCGCACCTGTTGAAAAGACAAAGGGGGAATCGTCTGCCACGGGCTCCTCAAGTGGATACACTCCCGGAGCGGCACACCCGGCAAAGCTAGATCGTCGTCTCGAGGGGACGAAAACGACAGACATGCAAAAGCTCGAGACCTTTTTCAAAATGGAACTGGAGACGGATATTACAAAGCTATCGACCAAGTGTGAGATCAACCCGATTCCGTGGCCAGGTAGTTACTGGCCCGTGTACGCCGATAGTATCAATTATCAGTGGTCTAAGGGTAACCCAAGTCCAGCAGAAAAGTACGCTGAGGCATTTGGGTATGACGCGGACAAATTAATGGATGACATCTCAGCCAAGCGAGGCGTTGACTCTCAATCAAAGCGACAACCTTGTGAAACTAATGCCGATTGCAAGAGCTTGAACGACAAAAGCGTGTGCGCAAAGCGAAGAGGAAAGACTGAAGGGTACTGCGTTCCAAAGTGGTTTGGCATTTGCCACGCGTGGGCCCCAGCTGCTATCCTAGAACCCGAGCCGTCGTGTAAAGTGGAACGCAATGGGGTAGTATTTGAACCGTACGACATTAAAGCTTTGATTACCCTTGCGTACGATGGTTCAAAGATTCCAACAATTTTCACAGGCTCGCGCTACAATGATGATGCCCAAGCCATCAACGGCACGGATAAGTACGGTCGTTTCCTAGACGCACGACGACGTGACATCAGTCCTGGCTTTTTTCATCTTGCCATTGCCAACCTCATGTGCCGCTTCAACACGAGTTTTGTCGTCGATATTACTGCCGGTAACGAAGTGTGGAACCAACCCGTTCGCGGCTATGAGATCCTCCGTCTCTCCTGGATGAGTCCCGCTGCCGCTGCAAAGAAATACTTTAAAGTCGACAAGTATCCGTTTAATGATGCTGCCACAAAGATTGCCGCCGTGACGACACGCTTTAGCTGGGTCATCGAGTCGGGGCGCAACGGACCGCTTGTTTCCACTGGCCTCGCGGACAACTCCACCAAAAGTGCAGATTACGAATACATTCTCGAAACGGACTCGACGTACCAGATTTTGGGCGGTGAGTGGGTTTCAGGCTCGATTGCCAACCACCCGGATTTCATCTGGCTACCCGCTTCCAAGCCTGATAATTCGACAATTACATCCGTGGGCTTGCACTATGGAGAGATCGAAGCCCTTGTCCACGATTCAACCACCAATTGCAAAGATGCAGCGGAGACGCCACATATGCCAGGATCCATTCATCCTCCTTCGACAGAGTCTTCTACCTCAAACTCCGGAACGACTGATGAAGCAAATCTTGATGTCGAGTCTGCTTCGGGTTCTAATCCCGCCGCCGAATTGGCTTCCGGTTCTCCTTCTAACGTCAGTCTCGCTTCTGCTCCTGATGCAAATACCTTAGGCGGTGAGGATTCCACGTCCACCAGCAGCTCTGGCCCCAAACCACCAGATGAGGAGGAGGAGGAGACCCTTGATGATTCTCCATCAAGCGCGGATTCTACCGAAGCTCCTGGCGCCACACCTGCGCCTGAACCCGAAGCTCCTGGCGCCACACCTGCGCCTGAACCCGAAGCTCCTGGTGCTGTACCTGCTACTCCAGAAGCTGCACCCGCTACTCCAGAAGCTGCACCCACTACTCCAGAAGCTGTACCCGCTACTCCAGAACCCGCTGTTTAAACATTAGATCCACTGATGGATCTGGTCTCGCCGCTTCAAGTGATGATGACGAGAAGGGAACGTCGGCGGCAGTATCAACGTCAGCTTTAGATCGCGTACTTTATCATTGTGCATATTAGGCGTAACATCGGCGTGGTCTCTGATTGTAAGGGACGCGATAAAGCATGTTTGCGAATAGTTATCTTTTTCATGATAAAGGCTTTCAATTATTACAAAACCGCTGCGCTTGCGAATCGCCTGTCGATTTTTTGGTATAAATGACCCAATTTATTACATGTTTTTACTGCTTGTTTGTGCAGCGCATTTTTATAAAATATATCTGAACAACAATAAACTGCTGAGGTAGGTCGAACTTGCGCGAGAATTTGGAACGTCATCATTTGGCGTAGTGGTGCAACAAATAGGTGGACTGCACTCGTATTGAGACGATAAATGACAAATGCTCGACAGAATTGATGTGCAAAGGTCGCATAGTCACCACCTTGATACTTGAATGCGTGAAACGTTTAACATGCGAGTACAATCAAGTTGTGGGCTACTCCACACTAGTGCTTATCGGTATGAGCGTTTTCAAGTCAACTAATACGCCGCCAACACTGTCCTAGTGACGGACTAGATTACACTTAAACTACATAATTCAGACCAAGTTAACAAATCGGATGGCATTGACGCATCAGTACCAAGACTTTGATCAATACGTTTGTACAAAACATTTTGTATTGAGGAAAAAAACCCTGGTATTTAAATTCATCACTCCAACCGTTCAAAAAAAGCATACGGCTCGACAGCCCTAGTTATAGCGTAAACTTTGCATAGAATTTAAGGCAGTATTGTTCAGATCGAATTCGAGGTCAACATCTCCTCGGCAAGTGCGAGTCAATGTTATATAGCCGTCGACAGCGAAGGACATATCCGTTTCCTGGAAGCGCGAGAGAAGCGAGAAATTGATTTGTCGCATGGAAGCCGATACGACCAATAAAAAAAAAAATTGGACTGTGACGAATGGTACACTTCTAGTGGTAATATGCCTATAGATAACTTTTGGTTATGAGGCGACATTGCTTGTTTCAGGAAATGGCTCGTTTATCAAGGCTCAATTTACTTCAATCCACTACCTCAAAATGAGCTTTGAGTGAGTTCATCTCACGGAGTATAGTTAAACAATCGCCTTATAGATCAAAAACGTAACAACAATGTGGCATATGGTTATTGAAAGGCATCAATGTAGTGACATGCATCGGGCATCCGACCAAACATTGCGCATGCCACGAGTCGTCTCGATTACTATTTTTTATTTTGGGTGATTATGTTTATAACAAGCAACATGATTTTTGCTGGAGGCCTTTATTTCTAATGGTACATTTGTCTTGAAAAACAGAGATCGCTGGAAAAAGACCACACAGCCTTCGGCAAGTCGAGAGTAGAAGTCTCCGTCACGGAGACCACGCAAAAAATGAGTCTGATCGTAAAAGTGTTAGCGAATTCACATCACATCTCGACGATAATACGATCAAGTACTGCAAGAGATCACTGAGACCAAGCCAAATACGAAAGGAACATCATCTGGCTCTACGCATCGTTTAGCAAAAGCGAGTTCCGGTACACAAATCCTATAGTAAGCGATATCTAAAGCCTATTTAGCAAGAAACCGGCAAACTTTTTAAAAAATGAGCACGTCGATCGACTATATTTTTGCAAAAGGTGTCAGACTGCATCCTGAGCACTGCAGCATAGAAGCCATACCGGCAGACATCGCAACAAAGCCTTTACAATGAGCCAAAGTTGAGCGATTTGTGACATGCTCGGACAATGAAGTGGTTGAGAAACCGGATCGTAAAGGTAAGTTTTTTGTGAAAGGGTGGTAAATACAAAGATGCCTTCGATGATTGACTGGTCAGAACCGCGCTTTCGATAATGGTGACCAGAAGGTATGGCACGTCGGTGACCATTCGGAGTACTGTACGCCGGCGGCACTGCAGTAATACGGTCTGGCGGAACCGTTTTTCGGCGATGCTTATAAGCACCATAGCATTCTCAATTATGTGTCGTCAACGATGGTCTTTTAACTAACGTGTCAACTTGCCTGCTATCTGCGCGGTGCCATTGTGGTGGGCATTTATTTCACTGTCACATCAAATTTTAACAACAGCTCGAGAGTTTAGTACGTTTTAGATCGATCGATGGCAGAACGCGGTTTCCACGAGCTAGCCGTTCTTGTGTCTCGTGTAATGTGACATCAGATCGGCATGCAGCCTTAGCTTTTACTTGGTGTTCGTGGCACGTGGTTTTACGGTTTTTTGAGCAAACAATAATGGATTTAAAAAAACATTGGTATCTCGTAAATCTATTTTGAACGCTCAAAAAGTACTTGGACGCCTGGATTAATAAACTTCATTAACAATAATTTTCCAAGTCGAATACAATACGGAATGATTTTGATACGACCGTCCTTTTTAGCGAAGCCTGGAACATTCGAAGCAGCAATAGAGCTATGAATTCGGTGCAGCCGAACGAATGAAATCAAATAAGGAGCGCGACTGTAACCCTTAACCTCTGGTACTGAAAAACACGAAAACAACAGAGGCGATTAATCCATATGCTCCTTGCAGTGCGATTTACGAGAAATAGAAGTTTTCTTACCGCTGTTGCGACTTATTGTACGAAGGTGTATTGCAATGTTGCGAACAGAAAAATTTTCAGAAAGACTTTCGTTTAGAAACTATCGATTGACCGCTGGAGGAATGAGATAGATTTGTCTGCGTCGTCAACTACGTGTCCATGGAAGACGTCTTTTCATTTGCCGAGAAGCATTCTTACGCAAAGGCTACGCTGGAGCCTCCACTCGAGTTTTTTTGAAATACTTATCTCCGTGACGCATGTCGCTGAATTTCATAGAGCTCATAGGAGAGTCTGTCCATGAGACTTTTCGTAGAAAAGGACTGATCATCTGTGCACCACGCATGCGCATACGGTCTAAACTGAAACCGAGACAACTTAGGAGGCCACGTGTCAAATTTTAATTCTGAGACATTGTTTCATTAACCCCAAACATTTGCGTGGCACACATGCGAAAAATACAATAATTACCACTTCCTCGGATTTGCAATCTGCATCCGGTTTATGCATTGGCCAGAGGTTCCATGTTTACCACTTGACTGGTCTCTGTTTTATCTCAAAGGCTCACGCCTTCTACCTCAGATCTTAAAGCCCTCCATGCATTTTACAATTGGCAAGCAAGTTTGAACCATGAAACTCTCCAAGTTTGCCAAGCACGCGCTCACGTTTGCTGGCCCGTCCCCGATTCAGCCCTTAGAACGGCTTTCCAAGGCTTTGGGGAACAAGGTGCAATTGTACGCCAAGCGCGAGGATTGTAACTCTGGCCTGGCTTTTGGTGGCAACAAGACGCGTAAGCTCGAGTACATCATCCCAGAAGCCATTGAAGGAGGCTACGACACGCTCGTGTCCATTGGTGGGATTCAATCCAACCAGACGCGTCAAGTCGCAGCCGTGGCCGCTCACCTCGGATTGAAATGCGTCTTGGTACAAGAGAATTGGGTCAATTATCCACCCGAAGAGGCTTTTGTGTACGACAACGTCGGCAACATTGAGCTATCACGTATTTTGGGCGCAGACGTGCGTCGAGATTCTGCTGGCTTCGACATTGGTATCCGCCCGAGTTGGGAGGAAGCCTTAAAGAGTGTAAAAAAGGCGGGTGGGAAGCCGTACCCCATTCCAGCCGGCTGTTCGGAACATCCAAAAGGTGGATTGGGCTTTGTCGACTTTGCAGAGGAGGTTCGTGCCCAAGAAAAAGAGCTGGGGTTCCAATTTGATTACGTCATTGTGTGTGCTGTGACCGGGAGTACGATGGCCGGTATGGTCGTCGGCTTTGCGGCGGATGGGCGAGCGAATAAGGTTATTGGTATTGACGCGTCGGCTACACCCGACAAGACTCGGGAACAAGTGCTCCGCATTGCCAAGAATACAGCCGACTTGGTCGAGTTGGGCCGCGAAATCACGGCAGAGGACGTTGTGCTCGATACGCGCTATGGCGGTCCGGAGTACGGACTCCCGAATGAAGGCACACTGAATGCGATTCGACTCTGTGCTCGCACTGAAGGGATCTTAACGGATCCTGTGTACGAAGGCAAGTCTATGGATGGGATGATCTCTATGGTGCGCAACGGTGAATTTCCTGAAGGCTCCAAGATACTGTACGCTCATTTGGGCGGTACGCCGGCGCTGAGTGCGTACAGTTACCTGTTCAGAGAGGGTTAGAAAGGGATTGACGATCGGAGGTTTACTGAAAATTACAATTCTGACAATATGGAAATGCAGCATTTATCAAGTACATAAAATAGTAGTCGTTTATTTTTCTTACAATTTCATGGGAAGCGGGTCCCGGTGATACTTGGCGCGAAAGTGATCGCGCACATAACCAAGCACAAAGTAGTACTCGTAAATGAGCACGGCCGCCGTGTCAGCAACGCCCCACCCAAACAGTTTCCATCGAAAGTCGACTGGTATAGGAATATCGGGCAGACCAATGACATTTGTACTGCTCGCCACCCGAAATTGATCGCTAAAGCGCGACGGTGGCCCCACAAACATGACGACAAGCGTGACCAAGAGGAGCGTGTACCAAAACAAGAGAAACACATTGTGCCAAATCGAACGGCGGAAACGGGAGCCGAGCCCCATGGTCAATCCGGTCGCCATTTGCTGAAAGCAAATGATAAACCACAAAGAGGAGCCCAACGTGCTATCTTGCAATAGCCACCACTGTACCAAGTTGACGTTTTTCGGCTCAAACGGACAGTACCACGGTTGCACACTCAAGTGGTGGATGGCCCCGTATAAAAACACCCAGTGGATCATTGCAGCCCCGATTAACGAAGCTGCCGTGGTCGGACCGACTAGACTCGCCGTCGGGCGCTGTGACCCCATTTCCGACAGTGGCCGAGCCCGCGTGAGTCCGTACGAGGTGCCGACTAGAATGGCACCGTCTAGATACATAAAGCCAAATTGCGAGATAAAGACCCCATTGTAGTACATGACAGTCCGACAACCGATACCAATAAGACCGTAGAGGATTAAATACTTGACACTTGCAAACGATGTTGCCAGCGCGCCACGCCCCTCGAGGACTAAATCCACCACCGACCGAAGTGTCCGTGACTTGCTCGTAAATGGAGACACAACCGACGCCTCGGCGTCGCTTAGCGCCACTCCAACGTGAGCAGCCCGCAGCGCACCACAATCATTTCCGCCGTCTCCACACATGCCCGTGACGGCTCCTGTCATCATATGCAATTTAACGCAGTCGACTTTTCCTTGCGGCGTCATGCGGCTGAAAATCCGAATTTTTAGTAAAATCGGCTCGATCTGTTCCATCTTGACTAGCAAATCGAACGCTTGGCCCGTGACGGCCAGCTCCACGGTCGTATCGATCGATTGGACCATTGTAATTACTTCGTCGAGCAAAAACACTTGCAAACTATCGACGTCCTTCCACACGACCAGATTGCCATCCGTCACGACGTCTCCAAGAATCACCCGAGCAGCTTTGTCCACCATGCCACTAGCACGGGCAATGTAGCACCCAGTCATAGCATTGTCCCCCGTGATCATCACAGGACGAATGTCACCCGATTTGAGCTGCAGAATGGCCGAGCGCGAGTCCTCTTTGATCTCGTTACGGAACATGAGCAAGCCAATAAATGTTAATGCCTGCTCCACCGCGTCCCGATCACTTAAAAGGACGGCAAGGTTCGTCGTGTCCAAGATCGACAGCTCTTTGTAGGCCATACCAAGCACGTAACATCCGTTTTTGGCCAGACTCGCGGCTGTCTCGGCGTACGTGACTGGAATGGAGTCTGGATGCGACAAGGATGCCATCTTTTCGTACGAACCTTTACAAAAGACAAAGTATTTGCCCGTGTGCTTATCTTTCATCACGACACTCATGGACATGCGGTGGTGGTCGAACTCAAATCGTTTAATCACGTCCAACGCCTCAACGCCGTCTGGAGACTGCACGGTAGGCAGCTGTCCCTCGAGCTCCAGTAGGCGCCACTGCGTACTGCGAAACATCTTGACTTCGACTTCATTTCCGACCAACTCGTCATTCAATGAGCCGACAGCGTGGCACGATGCGAGCGAATATTGCATCATCTTGGGCAATGAACCGTCCGTCATGTCGGTGATTTCCGACAAAAACTCGCCTGACTCGCTGACAGGGACACAGCCTCGAAAATCAAGTCCTTCTTTTGTAATCGTGCCAGTCTTGTCGAAACAAAACACGCGCACTTTTCCACACAAAGTGATACGCTGTGGATTAAGACAGTATACGTTTAGCTCAAGTAGCCGCTTGGCGGCGTTTACCTGGCCAATCGTCATCACGACGGGCAAAAGCGGATTTAGCACGGCGCTAAACATGAACATGCCATACACGAACGCAAAAAGGGTGTTGCTCAGGCCAGCATTCTCAATAAGAAACTTCATTGCAAAGTACGCAGCAATCAGCCCAATCACGAACAAGACTGAAAAGACAGCTTTCAAGTGCTCATCGTACTTGAAACGCATCGAAGTGGGGTACAAAATCGCCTGGACAAGCTGACCACGGCTCGTGTGGGCACCCGTGGCTTGCACAATTGCGAGAATTTCCTCGTTGCGACCCGACGCCAGCGTTCTTGAGCCGGAAAAGAGCGTGTACTTTTTGCCATTGCCTTCAGCGTCGTATAGATCGCTACTGTCGGTCGGAAGTGACATTTTCTGGACCGGCATTGACTCGCCCGTGAGCATGGATTCGTCGCAAACTGTCGAGCCCTTGACAACTACGACGTCGCATGGCAATTCCCAATTCTCCACGACGCGCACGAGATCACCCGGCGCCAGGTCTGACGACTTGATTGTCGACCAACTCCCGTCCCGTTTGACCATCACTTCTGCAACGTAGTGAGTCATTTGCACGACAGACGCTAGCATGCTGCGTTTGGCGTAAATGTTAAAAGCTGCAGCGAGTGCAATCACCACAGTGTTGAGTACCGACACCCAGACATAGTTGGTAAAGTACCAGACATAATAGCACATGAGCTGGTAGATGTAAAAGAAGGTCAAGAACTCGTCGACAAGTGACGTCGCCCAGGATGGCACTTTTACCTCGATAGCGTTGCGGCCCACGACGTCTAGACGGTGAGCGTGTTCGTCGCTGGTCAATCCTTGAGACTCGGTTAGGATGCTGTCGTACGTGATTGGGAGCACAATTACGCTGGGAACAAAGTGACACTCTTCGTCGTCAAAAGTGTAGCGCAAATGTTGAAATTCAAGGTACCGCACACCTTCGGCAGTCGTAAGCACGGTTACGGTTTCTTCAACTCCTCGACGTGAGTGTGGAAACACAAACTGCGTGATCTTTTGCACCATCTGCGCAACACCCGAACGATCCACCAGCATCGCCTCGGACACTTCCGGCTTATGCATGAGGACGCGCGTGCACTTGTCCAATGCCGTGGGGTACCGGAAAAAGTTGACAATTTGAAAACGGTACACAACAACGAGGACAAACCAGACGGTGGCAAGGACCCAAAGCGAAATAAAGACTTTAATGACCCCATTAACAGGGTCAAACCAAGCGGCGTACGTGTCTGTCTCAGTCTCCAGCTTGCCTTGATTATCTCGAATCGTGAGAATGATGAGGACATTCAGCAGCACCGTCATGAGCATAAAGTAGCCAAACACAAGGTATCCAATCGTCGAGTCCGTGTAACCCGTCTGGACAATGGAGATGGTATTGTGCCCCAACTGTGCGTCCGACAATTGGCTAGTCGGTGAACAATAGGCCGTCGACGTCTTGCCACCGGGCGTGTAAGGACCTCCACGATGGTCCAGCAGCTTCTTGTCGTCGTCACTAATGCATGAAAGCGGACTCGCGGCGTCTACGAGCTGATGCACGCCAACTAGTCGACGCAACGCGATCCAGCACGCTAGACTGACAAAGCAGACGGCGTAGACAATGTACACGACCACGAGCGGCGTTTCGGTGAACGTGTTGAAGCGATAGGTGGACGTACGAAATGCAGCGGTACATAAAGTCTGCGCTGTCGTGTTGACTGTGCCGTCGTCCAGCATGATACGCCGACACACAGCGCCCGTTGGAAACGACGCGTTGTTGTTGCGTGGATTTAACGTCGAGGACCAAAACACCGACTTGTCCATCGAGTCTTTTGCCAGCGACGTATTTTGCGTGTACATATCGTTGCGCTCGGTGGCAAATGTGCATTGCAGAGTGCTTACGATTGCGCCGTGGACTACCACGTCTTGTAGACGGCACGTCCTATCGGCTTCGCCGTAGACGTAAGTAGGCGTGGCTGGAGCGTAGATTGATACATCTCCATCCGGATCGTAAGAGATTTGACGACTCTGGTGCCAGCCTTCGTCGTAATACCTGGAATAGCCGTCGCCCTGTGGTTTGTTGTAGCGGACGTACACGAGACTGTTGGAGACGTTGGAAGAAGTTGAAGGGGTCAGATCACAGCAATAGTATTGCGGTGAGTGGTTGATGGCACAAGCTGGATACTCGAGTTGGGACGCCGTGCTGGTAACTAGAGTGACATGGACCGACACAGCCACGACCAATAGCGACATAGCCGCCGGTTGAAGCGTACGGTCGACTAGAGAAACGAACAGTACTACTACTACCTCTACTAATAGTAGTAATACTTAGTACTACCTTCTTAGTAGTGTCATAAAACACATCACATACAAGTGTTTAGGAAGTGCCAAATTAGCACAGAACAAGTATTGTACTCGATGCTTAATCTGACCGATAAGCTTGTATCATTAAAAACCAGCTTTATAAGGTTCTTCAGCGCAAAGTATCAGTGATCGACACCTTCGGAGATTTTTACGAATTAGTATCTATAGCATGAATTGCAAAAAGCTCGATAGGGTTCGAGACCGGGCTGATCATGGGTGAAGCCAACCAAATTGACGCAAGCACCGACTTATTCAAGCTACAGCAAGAAATACACGAAAGCGCAGAAATGAAACGACGGGGGGACTTTCGAGGCTCTAATCCGCAGCAGCAATCTGACCATTAGATGCTCTCTCATGCGCCAGATGCTGCCTTTGACCTTTTGTGCTTCAGCTTTGCAGTATGAAACTGGAAAGACGCTAGTTAATGATTGCCGTTGACTTCATCTTCGCCTGTTTGTCCAATCGACCATAAAAAGGTTTTGCGTTTTACACAAGGATTATCAAAAGTCCTTTGAAAGCTCCCCCCTTCTGGATACCCACTGATTGCTTTAGTTGCTAGAAACAAGAAGTTGCAGCAATTCTTGACATGATCCTTCGATAATTACTCCACGTTACACAGTCAAATCGTTCTGTACGATAGCCTAGGAAAAATCTAGATGGTCGTGACTTGACCGATCAAATTCGGCACAATGACCGCTTCCTCTCATTCCCATCAAAAACAAGCAAACGACCTTGCATGCTCAGCAGATACGGGCGAATTTATTGGCCATAAAGAGTCGTTGACCGTGGTCTTTCAACAAAGAAGTAGGAAATGCATCATGAAATTAGTGTACACTGTCGGTCAACGACAACAAAATGAGACTTATAAATTCATACCTGCTCACTTTACTCTCTTCGTAAGTAATTGTAGCTCGTTTGCACACCGCGTGAAGCTATAGACGATTTTTTGACTCGGAAGAAGCTGAAATTTTATTAAATCGCGGCTTTCGCAGTGGAGCGTAAGACTCCATTTGTGCCCACAATTATCTCGAGCACGATCTACACCATATAATGCGCTCGCGTTGTCGGAACAGGCGTCGGACCTTTAGCCCTCTTTTTTCAAGACGAAGTGGGTGTGGTGGTGGCATTGGCGTGAACAGGTTGCCTGACCGATCGGCTAGATGATGACGATGATGAAGAAGAACGAGAATGGCGAGAGCGATGTGGTCGTGCGTCAGGTGACACAACAGACGAGGCGTGAGAACTGCTCTGTAGCTCCTCAATTCGCCTGTCGCGCTAGAGAAGAAAGCAGAGGCAAATCAATCATGAAACCGCATTCCACAAGCCAAACACTGAAACAGTAATACCTGCTCAATCTCGCGTTCATATTTTGCAGCAAATCGCTTGAACTTACTTCGAGATTGCTCCAATTGCTGTATATCCGCATTCAAGATCTTAGATAAAACACGATCCAAACCTCAGTCCAACCGACTTTAAAATGTACCTTTATAGTATCGTTTTGCAGTGCCAGACGATCTTCTAGTTCTTGGCACTTCATTTGAGCCTCTTCTAGCGCATGTAAAGGATGATATGAAGACGAGCTGGACGCATTCCCACCAGAATCTGGGGTGCTTTCTCTCGCAATTGATGGTGGCGAATCACTTGAAGAGCGTGATGAAGATTGACGCTTTCTCCGAACGCGAGCAGCACCTTGTGTTGATGTACGCGAGGCCTGGTCAATTGGTGACGGCGTTCTATTAAATTCGGACATATCCATCAAAGGAGTCGAAGCTGAAACTCGACGCTGATGACATGCTTGAATTTCTTGTGCCATGGCATTGCGTTGCTCCTCTAAATGTGAAATGACGCTGTCGTTGTTGGCAATTTTTTGACGAAGACTCGATGCAACTTCTTCCAGACTTCGCCGTTGTGTCTGTTCAGCACGAAGTTTGTCCTGCAACGCCTTCACTTCATATTTGACATTACTTAGTTTCGCTTCCAAGTGCACAATCCGCTGCGAGACAGCTGCATTTTCTGCTTGAGCGCCATATCGTTGGGCAGAGATCTCAGTAGACACTTGTTTCTGAGCGTCCAAATCCTGTTCAAGTTGCTGCATACGACCCTGGAGATCGTCCTGCTTTTCTGCACTGACTTGCAACTTTTCGGTGAGAAAACTGACTTGTTCACGATACGTCACTGCTTCGGTCGTCAACGTCGCGTTCTTCTCTTTTGACACTTGAACCTGGTTCTCTAGTGTAGCAACTTGCTTTCTCAACGATTCGTTGACGACAGCTAGTTCATCCTGCAGTGCAACGAGTTCCGTCCGTGCCTTTTGCATGCCTTCATGCTCCTGAATTAATGATCGATACGTGTGTCGCAAATCCTCGAGCTCGATTTGCAAGATGTCGCGTTCCCGCTCGATTTCCCGCGTACTTTGCTTCATATTCTTTGTGGATTGCGCCAGCGAGTGCTCCAAGTGTTGCAAGCGAGTGCATTCTTCACTAATCGCCTGGTTTTCAATTGTCATGTTCTCCAAGTCTTGCGCAAGGGCTGACAACTCAGCAGTCTGCATTCCCTTTACATGCTCTAACCGATCGACTTCATTTTCCAAACACGTTAATTGCTCTTGCAATTTGCTCAACTTGTCTTCAGTTTCGTTCAATTTGTTCACCACATTGCTCATTTGCTCGTGCATTCCCGTCATCTCGGTCTTTTTGATCTGCAACGTCTTTTGCAGCTCCTTGTTCTGCTTTTCCATTTCGTGATATCTTTCAGTCAGCGCATCAAGCTGATCATTTCCAGCATCTTTCTCACTATCCAGTGTTCGAACCAGCTTCTTCAGCGCCGAGATCTCATCATTTCGTGCTAACAATTCATTTTCCATGGAACTGATCTTTGTATTCAAGTCGTCCATCTCTTGCTGTTGGCGCTGAATTTGTTGCTGCCGCTGTTTTGTCTGAAAGACCATTTGGTCACGGGACGACTCCATTTGCTCAATTAAAAGATTAAAGTTCTCGACAGCCTCCGTCTTTTCCGTCAGCGCACGATGCTTGGACTGAACTTCAGCACGCAGTTGCTTCAATGCGACTTCACGAGCACTATTCATTTCCTTGACTTGCAAAAGCTCACCTTGAAGCAAAACTAATTGCGCCTGCACGCTTTTGTGACTTGCCCTCTCCTGCTCAAAGCGTGTCTCCAATTGATGAAAATTGGTTTGTTTCAACTTTAGCTCACTTTGAAGTTGACGAATTTGGTTTTTTAACTCGCTTACTGAGCTTTGACTCGTCTGTAACGCGTTCTGCCCGGAGGAAAGCGAGTGTTGTTGAGCTTGCATCTCTTTCGATAACTTTTCAAATTCGTTCTGGTAATGATTTGACGTCTGGCGGGCAGTACGAAGCTCCATCACCGCATTGTCATAATTATTTTGCAGCTCGGCTTTTTCCTTCTCGAGAGTAGAGCAATTTTTGTTTGCCAAAGCAATTTCAGACTGCAATTTCTGACATTGATTTACTAGCCTCTTGATGTACAATTTGTTATCTTCCTCTCGATTTTTCAAACTCGCATTTTGATCACGCAACTCCTCCACGTGTCGTTTCAGCGCCAGTGCCTCATTCTGTATCGCCAACTTTTCGTTCTCCGTCTCTTCGGCACGGCGTAGTAGTACTTGCGCTTGCCTCTCTTTGTCCGTGAGCTCGTGAACCTTTTCGTTACTCTCTACGAGCTGTCGCTGGAGGTCAGCGCACTCATGCTTTTTTGCCTCTACCATAGATTCGAGATTCATTTCCATCGTAGACGCAACGCTTATTCGTTCCAAAAGTTTTTCCTTGTCGTGTGTTGCCTCTTCCAAAGAGACACTGGTTTTTTGCAGCTCTTCTTCAAGCTTGATAACCTGAAGCATCAGCTCTTCCTTTTCACGACGAAGTTCATGTCGCGCTTCTTCCAGCCACTTGATTTCCTGTGCAAACAACGCCTTTTTGCTGTTTAGACTTCCATCTCCCTCCGCTATCGAAGCTTCCAATCTGTCAAGTTTACCAGTCAAACGCTCTACTTCTCCCTTTGAAACCAGCAATGCACGATTTAAAGACCGACATTCTTCATCGCGCTGGGATAACAGCTGATCCATCGAGCGTAATTCGCGATGTAGAGACGCATTCTTTTCGCTCTCTAGCGCACGATTATCTTCACTCTGCTTCAGCGACTCGCGCAAAACATCAAGCTCGCGTGTGTGTGCATTCAGAGACGATCTTGCATCTGTCAAGGACTGTTCCAGCTTTGTTTTCTCCACATTTAACTCCTTAAGCTTAGCTTCCGCACGAGCCAGATCACTCGTCAGCACACGATTATGCGAATTCGCGTTTGAGAGAGCGTTCGTATACGAAATTTTGTCGTAATGCATCGCACGAAGAGCATCTTCAAGGCGGTCTTTGTGAGTCGTCAGCGTCTGCACTTGCTCCTTCAGCATCGCTAAGTTAATCGTGTCGTCTGTCTCCTCTGCATCATCAGCAGCATCAGAAGTGCGAGAAATTAAATCCTTCTTTGCTTCGTGGTAAATATCTCCACACTGCAAGTGTTCTTCTTCCAGTACGTGATATTTCGCTTGCAGCAAATGAAATTCTTTGACAAAATGCTCCCGATCACTTTCAGCTTGACTACAAAGTGTCAGAAGACCACAAAGTCAGTCGAGCAATAACTTTGCTTGCCTAGATAGCAACAAAAGACTACTAATGACGAGAAGTTGAACGTACTGCAGCTTTTCCGCAATGGTATCATTTCGGCGAATTTGCTCCGTCGCTTCCTTTAATCGGCTCTCATATTTGACCACTTGATCATTCAAGAGACCTACTTGCATACTCAGCTGTTCTACCTGCAATTCCGTCGCTTCCTGTTTCAATCTCGTCTCAGATTGAGTTTCCAGATGCTGCAACTTTTTCGCCGAACGTTCAGGATCGTTAACCACATTGACCGATACATTTGCCAGTCGGTCAATCTCCTGGTCTCGCTTAGCTACTTTTTCAATAAACTCTTGGCACTGAGCTCGCAATTGTTCGTTCTCTCGCGAAAGCTTTTGCAGTCGTTCCTGCAGCTCTGTAGCCACTTCATTTGGCTGCTCTGCTTGTCGCACAGCAGTTGCCTGTTGCCTTTCCGTCAACATTTTCGCTTGCGACTGGTGCACGTCCATAGATGCCGAATCAGTCAATGGTATCGCTTCTCCTGTCGCCTGAAGTTTCGCGACCTCTTGCTCCTAATAATGGGTAGAGCACTACACGTTAAAACACACCTCAAGTCAAGTAATCTATCTCATGTTCCACCTACTCTCTGATTGCACTGTTGAGTCTTTTGCGTATAGAGGAACTGTAGCTTCTTAATGTCATCTCGCAGTCCTTCCAGCTGCAGCTCGCAGACTTTTTCCCGCTCTGTAATTGCCTCTTCTTGATGAATTATCTCCAAATGTAGCTGAGACATAAAGTGGTGCACATTAGCCCCCAATATCTACCTTGTGCCACCTTTCGCCGTACACTATTATTCTCTTTCGTAAGTTGTGCGTTTTCCTTGCGCAGCGGTAGGAGGATCTGAGATAATTCGAGCACGTCTCGTTGCGTCTTCTCGAGCTTTTTTTCCGCTGCTTCGCGTGCCTCAGCAGCTGTCAACAAGTCTGAAAGAAGTCGACGCACCAGTGGCGCGCTCTCCACGCCGACGGGCTGCAGCAAGAGAGGCGGTAACTTCAGTAGGCAAACGGTAAAGGGAAAGGCAGAGAGGAATTTCTTGTTACCTCGACATACGACATGGCACGTAGCTGACTCTGTAGCTCCCCGACGCTGCGCACGTCGACGACCGCCGTCAAGACCTCGCTCGCCGACGGTGCCATCGTTACCAAGCTACAAACTCCCGTGCGACTGTCATTGAAACGAGGGAGTGTGTTCGTTTGCTCGTACTTGAGTGAAAGTTAGATTTAAAAAGGGGGGCTTATCAATTGGCTAAAAAGCGCCATTATTTCACAAGGATTTGTGCGTGATTGAAATGTAACTATTAAAAGAGAGCACACAAAACAAAGGCGTGCGGGAAGGGTTGCGACCCAAAAACTCTTCTTTCTTGTGGATCAATTTGTGAATGGGCAATCTATTCGATAGAGCATTTATGCGTTCTTCTACCTTACCTATAATCTGTGTTCAGCGACTGATTACGCTATCGCAATTACGGCGGTGACTACATCCGTTTCGAGATTTCGCCAAAACTCTCTTTATATACAATTGGTATAAAAAGCGATGGTGTATTCGGGAAGCCACCAATTATATGGCTTCGCTTTAGCGTGCAGAGAGCTTTTAACATAGGTTAATGTAGCTTTCCGCTTACAGCCATTGCTCCCCATTCAGACATTTTCGACCACATATCGCTGGCTGAAAGCAATTAAAGTGCTCTCTTACCTTTACGTAGGCTCGCTTATTTTCGAGCGTTGTCGTCCAATTTACGTTTTCGATATGTGAACAGCGTGGGAAGGCTCTGCTATGTCGGCAAGAAATTACCTTGATATGCCCGCCGTAATCAGCAATTAAGGCCAGCTGACTTGAAATGCGTATTGCACTATCGAACGCCATTTTCGACAAACGTGGTGTCTTTGTGATGAGAATAGAAACATAGTTGAGCATTTGAATTGCAGCTTTGTTTTTAAAATTGCATGTCATGTCAATTTTATGAAGCAAACCTACATTCAATTTTTGTCCCTATCATAATGATGTATCTTCTTGACTCAATCAATATACCACTCAAATTAGCCTACAGCTCTTCTAATTAACACTAAAGCACCATGAGTCTAGCTAGGGTCTATCAGGTTTGGCTACAATCTCTTACGTTTTCTGGTCTAGCTATTTAACAGGTCTGCTTGGCTTTTGAATGCGTCCACCGTTGAAGATGCTTTCTTAAAAATTGCATTGATCACTAATAGCGGATTTAAGATTTTGAGCTCCCACAACTTATTTACTAGAATGCTCATTCCAAGCACTGCCGCTGCGAGCATTCACCGCTTTACCTTATCGCTGCCAACTCACGCACGTTTTACCTGTTTTGAATGCCCCAGCCGTCGAGCACCTGATTGCTGTTTGCTTAAAGCTATCGGTGTCTCACTACCTCAGTCGTATATAGCAAAGCTTTGTCATATGGCTTTGATGCAGCTCTGATGGCTTGAATTTAACATGTGTATCTGGGAGGTAATTAATTTATAAGCTCAGCTATATTAAAGTGAATCACCGACCATATTGCTGACCACAATGGCATCGATCAGCTGGAAACTCTCTCTTGCCACAGCGCTAACGCGTCAAATGCTTTGATCTTTAGATTTGACCCGCAATGAGAGCACTTCGGGTTTGTCGTGTGGCCGGTGGAGCATGGCTTGGACCCCTCACCGAACAGCCTTAATTTGATTAAAATTGATTCAATTGCTTCGACACATTCTAGCCTGATCATTCCGCATCTCCATAGCAACTCAGGTTCAATTGAATCTGAATCCGCCGCTGAAGTGCAGAATCTATGCAGCGGCGAATCGTTTGACCCTGAGTTGCTCACGGCTTTCAGTCGAAAAGCGGCGAAAGTGCTTAGCTCTTGTGCTCTTTGGCGAAAATGGTCGTGTTAGCCTCGATCACGTTATGGCGATATTTTTATACCTAAAGAGATGAGATAATTGTGCGATACATCGCTCATAGAGCGTTTAAGAGGGCACCAGCGTCCAGAAGTCGGAGCAAAGCAAACTGGAAGGGTAGCTCGCGGTCTTTTTGTATTTGAATGGAACGTGTTACGTGCTTCTGATGCTAATTGACAGTCGATACGCATAGATCATCCTCAATGCATCGTTAAGGACCGAATATATCAAGAGTGATTCTTCTGATATCTTTTCAGCGCAGTAAAAGAGCCTGGTGAGAAAACATATAAGTCGTAATTCGAGTGGTACCGCTAGGTTGCCGGTACCGAACGCAAGGTGACCAGTGAGACAATCCTCTTTCACCATGCTCTTTCCTTCGTCAAAGCCCTGAGCGCGCGGGATAAAGGTATGTACCTTTCATCCCCACGCTCGGACTCATCTGTGTCCTAGCTTCTTCATATAACTCAGCTTGTAGATTGCCGGTGTACAAGTGCAAGTGGCAATCACCTATACTCAAGTATCAAAGCAGTACTGATCACTACGGGTTGCCGTGAGATCGGTTGATCTAGGTGCCCAGATTCAAGACCTGAAGTGCAAGACGACAAACTTTGCATCTAAATTCGGTTTCTTATGCATTTGCTTTTGGGTCACTGTTGACGTTCTCTGGGGCTCTTGTTGGTTGCTTCACCTTATCCTTTCAACATCGTTTTATACACGTGTCAATATGCGTTTGCAGGTTATAGCGCTGACCATCAGCTTCCCGCTCCTTTTTTGTTGTCCACACGCGCATGTAGCACTGCTGCTTCAGATGGGTCGAGCTTTCTCTATTTCTGAATGACTGCTAATGGCTATTTCTCTCGTACGTCAATCGCAAGGTCTCATGACATGAACGATTCATTTTACGTCGTAAAAAGCGACAAATCGGACCCAATCTTCAGATCCGTCCCATGGGAGGTACTTCACGAGCTTCCAAGTACTCGCCTCCGGGATAAGATCGTTTCGTCACAGATTGTATCGCCCGGCAGAAGTTTGAAGATATAAAATAGCCATTGGGCAGCAAGAGACGATAAAAAGGAGAGTGAACGTTTAGATCAATCACGTTATTTTTGCTGAGGTCAAAGAGCTAACCGTTAGCAGATGCTATGGAGCCAATCCGTCCGAGGAAAAGTCGTTGATGTGAAGAGGTAATCCACTACCAATAGCTCAGCGAAGAAATGAGAAAAGATTCAATAAATACTTTGAAAGAGACTTGGCGGACCCGCTCTTTTCAAGCGCACATAAACCGTTTTCTCTTTCATCACCACTTTATACACCTAAGCTTTCTAGACTAAGACCAGCACCGTGATTGATAACTTCTCAAACGAGAACGTCCATGCCCAAAAATGATAATCAAGTGGAAGTGTCGCTGACATAAGTTCCAGCTCCATGCGCGACACAGGACATGCGCGACACGGAGTTCTAAACTCTGATTGCAAGAATGGTAGTAAGTCAGAAGAGTTAACATTCTTTCGGCGCTGTAATAGAAATTTCAGGCAAAGCCAAGTGTCGCAGCCACTTTTCTCAGTCACATATGAGCTCATACATCGGCCATATTTTTAGCCAGTCTAGTGTACATTTTCAAAGCGAGACTCGACCAGGTGCCTTGGACTCGATATAACCACACATCTATTTGATCATTCTCATACCAATGATCAAATCTCCATTGCAAACCGTGGCACTCTACTTTATACCTAGGATTTGCATGCACAATATTTCCACCCAGATAACTCTTAAATGATTGCACTGTACGCATTGCCTGAGTGGGGCTGATTCATCGAAGTCAATCACAGGCTGTTCATTGCATAAGTCGGCGGTAGACAAGACCGCGACATTTTTCTGGTAATATTGCTTCTACAAGGCGATAGACCACAAATATTACAAGTTCTAGCGAACTATCACTTGTTTCGCTTGTCCCTTGATATTGTCCTCATTTTTGGTACTTTTTACGACCTTCAATGACCGTGAATAGAGAGCGGTCAATGTGCCAATCTCTCCTTGTGAATCATGCAATCAAATTAGTCAAAGAAGAATCGAGCGCCTTAACCGAAGCATTGTGAAACATGCGTACATAAATTGCAGCAAAGCCTTCTTTTTTGTCATAGCTCTACTCGCTTATTTAAGCGTACGATTGGTAGATCCACTGGCATGAATGCAGCGTCGTGATCTTGCATCAGTTTAGCCGGAATCACCACTCATCTGCATAAACTACAAGGACGGATGGTCAATCGGAAGCGATGTGCTAGCATTACGTGAATACGAGTTGATTCGTGAGTCTGGTCAGGGGTAGTTTGCTCAGTCGGATCTGAGATAGAATCTTAAATTCTAAATATATTAAAGTCACCTTTTCTCGCACCGTTTATGAGAAACGAGGCGTAAATCACATAGAGTGTCTTTTATTGATAGCGCTGATATGCAGACTCCATTTTCTAAATGCTTGCACCAGCTGGTCCGTCTTTTTGCTGAGAGAATTTCAAGCTCCGGCGATCGTTAGCATGTCATCGTTTCACTATCGTCTTTTGGGTAATGACTGATCGATATAGTCATTAAACTTCCTATTCTCAAGGTCACTTCCTAGATAAGGCCGATTGGCTCAATTAAAACCGTCAGGTAGTCGTGCAGGGCGTTCGTTACCTCAACATTTACGAGTAGCCTTTGCAAATATTGAGCCTAAAAGGCATGCTCGCCAACTTAAAAAACTTAGTACTTTAATAAAAGCAAAAAGTAGTTGAGCACACCCAGATACCCAAACACTAAAAAGTATGCTTGCAATGAATAACTAGTGACCATTTTGCAGCACTTTGTTAGATTCTTTTAGTGGGTCGCTGAAAAAAGACATGATAATTGCTGACCAGGCGGTAAATCGATATAGAGCTGCATTTTGAATTTAATTTTGCTTATTACAACAGTTTTCGATGCCCACGGGTAGACTGACAACTATTTACTTATTACCGACAAAAGACTTTTGATCAAGCCCACTAGCATCTCGTGGAGCTGCAAAGCACTTACAAATGTGCTGTGCCAATGGTCCGGCAACTTTAACAACAATCTCTTTGTTAAGCCATTGTCATTCTCACTGCAATTGCAAGCTCTGCTGACCAGGTGCATGTTGGGCTATGCTTGTTCGTACTGCAACCCACACCTTTGAGACGTCCTCTTTGAATGGCGCGCTGCCGTTGCAGGTGACAATAGCGTAAAGCCTCTCTAGCGATAGCAATCTTGGTAGTTAAACAAATTTCATTACATTTTTATCCAGCAAGTTGCCTAGCTATTGTTGCGGTATCCAAATCGTGTCCAAAGTATACTAAAGTAGGCTATACTGGAACTCGAGGACGGTAGGCATACAAACTTTAAGTCACATAGTGTGCTGAAGATGCAATCAGAGTAAGCACTAAAATCCCTTTCTTTATAACGGATCAGTTGGTGCAGTGGTCTTACTACCTCTGCGCCAAGTCAGTATCGAATCCCATCGTGGACGAAAACTGACAGGTGATGCTATTTGGGGAGATTCAATTGGGGAGTCGAAAAGTTGATAGCTTGCAATAAATGCTGAAGGCACTATCAAGAGGGAATTGTTACAGCACCTAGCCATAAGACGTCGGTATGCGAAGCCTCTAATTAGGTGTAGACAATACCTTGGCGAAGCCTAATGCAAAATGGAAGAGACGGTAACAGTGGGTGGCGGAAAGCTGCAAGAATTACTAACTTGACAGTAGTCCCGCCAAATCGGTATGTAGGATGTGACGTAGATCGGGTTAACCCGTGACCTTAAAAAGGCGCAGTAAGCATATCGACTACGACTAATTCCAGGGGCAAAAAGAAACTTAGATAGACGAAAAGTCGAAAATGCCAAATTGTTCACAAAGGCCAGAAAAACGAGAGGCCAAAAGCAAGCTTAAAAGCAGCATCTTGTTTTTGCCCCTCTCTTTTCTAGCAAGAGCTAAAAGGGTCATCCTCTCAGCTAAAATAGGACCCAACTGTGACAGCTGCTAAAATGGTCATCCTCTTAGCTAGAAAAGGACCCAACCGTGGCGGCTGCTAAAATGGGTCCGGGGTAACGTCAAGGGTATAATTAGCAAAAAATGCTCCGAGCTAATTTCCATTGTAAAGAGAACGTGCCGAAGCGTTATTTAGCTCCACCAAGTCTTCATTGTGGAATATTAGCAGTTAATTGTTGGTGAATCGCAGTCTGGCTAACAACTCAAGTCATTGCCGCAGTTTGGCACTGGAGTGGCCTAAACTTTTGCAGCATAAATCTTGATAGAAGTGCTGTATGCGATTTGATCGATAACTTCGATGATGTTGGCTTGAAACTCATGAAAGCGAATACCATTCTAGTGCATCCACAAGCTACGAGGAACCACTACTCGAACAACGTGGAAAATCACAAATAAACTGTAACTGTAACGTGACTTGGCATGGTCGTCCGGTTCAAAATTGGAAAAAAGGACTGACCCCCATTTCATTGTGGCCCGAAATAGCCTAGAAAAGCATTGAGTCATCAACACCAAACCTGAGTTGCAACATCGCAATACCAAAATAAGTGTGGGGTAGTTTTCAGAACTCCACAACCGTGATGGCAGGTTGAAACTGCAGCAGTAAGATGCTGAAGACGGTAACAAAGAAATAAAGTGTTGTGCTGGAGCCAATTAAGAAGGTCGGAGTAGACTGGCAAGACATATCGACCCAGTTTGTAGTCACGGGCCCACACAGTCGTATCAGGTCTACCTAAGACGCCGAGTCGAGAAAAGGGCAATGTCAGCGAACCAAATTTCATTAAACAAGTCGAAGTCTTGCCATACTTAGCACCGATAGTTCATAAGTATCGAAAGTCCAGGTGTGATGTACGGCGTAAAATTCGGCGCTTGACTAGGCCCTATTGGATAAGAGTTCAGTGAACGCACCAGAGAGCCAGCCTTGTTTAAAAAGTTGTTGCATGAATGCGCGCTGACAAGCCGCCCGGAGCCAAATTGGCTTAAAAATGCGAAAGGTTTGTAGCCGTAATAGGTGTTGGGTAGACCGTGAATGGTTGCGCCGGCCTCGAAATTCCTTGGACAGTTAGTAGTTTTACTAAACTCAGTGGCAATGTAGCTCCGGCTAGAGTTCTACCACAGTCGCCGTAGGTAATATCCACATCATTTAAAATTGGGCGTGGTCAGCCTGTCCAATTTGACTTAAAGCTTTGCAAGTTTTTTTGCAAAATTGAGTATGCCATGTAGAAAGTACAAAGTGCCAACAAGACCCAAAACTTGTTCAGCAATGGAAACGGGTGAAACCACGTGGTCCGGGCCGATAGAAATCGGGGCTTAAACAGTATCATAGTCGTTTCCCTAGGCGAAATTGCTCTATCGAAAAGGCGATTAAATGGGTCCGCCCAAGATATTATATTAGTCGGCATCCTGCCAGCTAAATTCCCTTTACATAGCATGTGAAGCTAAAGACTCTTAATGGAGTCTAAAATAGGTGTTAAACCTAATCCACCTCGAATTTTTGGAAGGAACCACCACTCGCGGGCCAGAGCGTTGAAAGACTAAACGATACATGAAGCGTGAAATTAGTTGTGAAAGTTGATCGTGAAAGCCAGTAAACGGAAATTGACAAACACTGGCCGTGTACCATAGTACATTGAAATTATTCGTTGACGAATAACAATTTGACCTCGTAAAGTCCCTGCGCGGTGAAGCCATACCAAACATCGGTTTTTCATTTCCATGACAAAATGCTGGAGTCGATCAGCATATGAAAGCGTTGGTCCGTAATAAATACCCAGAGGATTGGTGCAGGTATTATTGTCTACCCCGATAAACCCCAGTGATAGAAGGTTTTGTCGTAATGGCTCATTTTCCGCAGTCCAAGGTTATAAGAAAAGGGTTACTGTCTTAGTCGTATCAAGACATATACAAAAAACCTCACAAAAGCTCCTCACCAATTTTAAGAAGTAAATCACGAAGGGGTGGGCAGCCATCAGCAAAGCTAATAACTGTATGGGTCGAATTAGTGAGTGAGTCGGAGTCGCAAATCGAGTTAGTATCACTAATTAAGTGAGTGGTCGATTGATTTTGAAGACCAAAATTTCGAAGACGAACTCGAAGAAAAGTTAGCGAAGGCTCAATAAAGAGCACAAATAATGCTGGCGATAATGGGTCCCCTTGACGGACCCCCGCACCTAGTTTAAATGGGTCCAGTGGCTGGCCATTGAACATCAGGGCTGTAAGGATACCGGGAAGAGGATTCGTATCCAGCGGCAGAGTTGGTTCCCAAAGTCATAGTGCATCAGAACTATATCAAGTGCGTCCCATACGACACTATTAAAGGTTTTAGCGAAATGTAGTAGAAGTTGCCAGCCGGGGAATTTTCACCTCTAATCGGGTTAAAGCTTGAAACCTTAAATGTGCGTGGCAAATATCCCGACCGAAAAATTGCTTCACCCAGACCAATACGGATTTGGAGCCGAGCCTATGGGCCAAAATTTTGGGCCCGATTTTAGCGTCCACATTAAGTATGAGATTGGTCGATAATTTCTGGAGTTTTTAATCGCCTTTTTTATAAAGAAGCGAGACTTGTACCCTCCGCTAAAATTTAGTATTTTTTCCCCGTTGGAATTAAGCAGCATATATAACTTCGAATATTCTGTTCCAGAGCGGTAGGTGTGTCGTATAGTATTGAACAGGAAGGCCGTCCGGTCCGGGAGTTTTTCCGATTGCCGTGTGTGTTAACGCATAATTAAAGTCAAAGGCTGTGAAGGGGCTGTCCAAATAAACTTGAATCATCAAGGCAAGTCGCGCTTTAGTTTCTTGGAGAATTTTAACCATATTTAAAGGATTCCATTTTGGTTTACTATGGCCAAATTCCTTCGAAGGCGAACAGTAAATCCCAGATCGGTACGACACAAAGAGGAACAAGTCGACTCTATTAATATTTTTTGGTAAAGTAAAAGTTGTGTCTATAAAAAAAATGTATATTTCCTAACGAACTCATAAAAAAAGTCTTCGATTGAATCGACCGGGATAGGTTTCTTGTGAAGAATGGCTGGCGGTCTGAAGAATAATTTGGAGCAGCGCTCAGTGGATTCCAAGTCGGAGGTAAATTTCTGTTTGGACGAATAGTAATTTTGTTCGTTCAGCTTTTCTTTGAGCTGGGTTTGTGCAATAGTAATTTGGTCCGAATGGACGCTAGATTTTCCTGAGCGTGCAAATGCTGAAGTTCATGAATCTGATTAAGCACCCGCATACGTTCATTTATCTTCTTCAGGATTAACTCACGCAGGAAAATAGAATCTTTCCGTTTGTGTGTGCAAACACTCTTGAGCTTCAGGCAACTGGAGTACCCAAATTGTGCATTTCCATGGGGCCTCTTTTGACGGTTTGAAAAGTTGAACAGCCAAGTCGAAAAGAAAGTTCCGGTATGACTGCCTATTCCAGCCAAGCCTTTGAAATCATGGTGAATATTCTGAAAAGCCGTGTGAAAAAGTTGAGAGCTGACTAAGATATATTCAATTTTCGCCCTTGAGCTGGGGCTTCTTGATTGTTGGAGATCGGGGTTTTGAAGTCGCCAAGGGTCGACCAAACGGATTGAACTTATCCGGTCGAGCAATTTATTGCGCCTTGAAGACGATTTCTATCGCCGTGTCGTGCGTGATTAGATTGACTGGAAATGGCGGTATCAAAGTCTTCCAGAACAACATGGTGACAGTTTTCTTCAAGATGACGCGGCAAATTTCCAAAAAATCAGCCCAGTGTCCCGGCTAAACCGGGGCGCATAGAACGAAAATGCAGATTTAGCTAGTCAATGTTACCCTGGATATCCATAGAAGTGACGTGTCGGCGCGAAACGTCTTGAAGGTTGCGGATAGATCAAGTAGGCGTTCATAATAAACCGGCACCTGTTTGGCCTGTATAAGTGCTCATATCACATTGAGAACAAAAACCGGAGTTTTACTGCGAAGCTGTTTTTCCGCAGCAGTTGGGCTCTTTCGAAGCATCTGACACCCGTAAATTTTGTTCCTTAAACTCCTATCACGTACTTGTATAGGCTACTATACATAACTAGTATACTACTCTGAAGCATTAAACTGCATAAAAGTAGGTAGCTCGAAAATATCACTACTACAAAAGTATAGTATACGATACAAAATTAATATACTATTTTATTGTAGTATACTACACAAAAATAGTAATTTAGAAATATTACTACTACAAAAGTGTAGTATACTATACAAAATTAATATACTATTTTATTGTAGTATACTACACGAAAATAGTAATTTAGAAATATCACTACTACAAAAGGATAGTATACTATTCAAAATTAATATACTATTTTGTTGTAGTATACTACACGAAAATAGTAATTTAGAAATATCACTACTACAAAAGTATAGTATACTATTCGAAATTAATATACTATTTTATTGTAGTATACTACACAAAAATAGTAATTTAGAAATATTACTACTACAAAAGTATAGTATACTATTCGAAATTAATATACTATTTTATTGTAGTATACTACACAAAAATAGTAATTAGAAATATACTACTACAAAAGTATAGTATACTATACAAAATTAATATACTATTTTATTGTAGTATACTACACAAAAATAGTAATTTAGAAATATCACTACTACAAAAGTATAGTATACTATACAAAATTAATATACTATTTTATTGTAGTATACTACACAAAAATAGTAATTAGAAATATCACTACTACAAAAGTATAGTATACTATTCGAAATTAATATACTATTTTATTGTAGTATACTACACAAAAATAATAATTTAGAAATATGACTACTCCAAAAGTATAGTATACTATTCGAAATTAATATACTATTTTATTGTAGTGTACTACAATAAAATATTAGTTCGAAAATATGATTACTACAAATGTATAGTATACTATTCAGATCTACTATTGTTTTATTATAAACTCCTATTTCACGAATCGGTGACTATTCCCCGTTTTTGGTACAGTCGACTCAGAAATCTACAGTTAGTTATAAAAAAATTCGATAGAAGGCATATCATTTGAATTGGTTTTGCAGAATATAAAAAAAAGGGAAAATAAAAAAAAGAAATTCAGAAGGCTCCATATTTGTGCGACATCTGAGTGCTCGAAGACATGCCTGAAATGTCCAAAAAAATCGGCATATTTAATATAAGAGTTCCGTTTGTGGCTTCGCGCCGGAGATTTATTTGCCAGTCAAATTGACACGGATCGCGCGCGGCGCGGCGCACTAACTCTTCCGACTCAGCAACAGCGGACAAGCCACTCAGCGCGATGGCGCTGCCCAGCTGTACTCACAAAAGTGGGCGGTGCCCTGTGTCAAGCGCTGCAGATGCGACCACGACAGTGTCCCTGTAACTGTCAAGATGACGCGGAAGAGAGGCCACCACGGCCCATCGAAGAATGTCTTCGAGCGCAAGCGCCCAAGACGCTCGTGTGTCGACTACGTGGATGGCAACCTCTTTGTGCCAAGCACAGAACGACCGACATCTGCGCGGACTGCACGTCTATCCCTCAATTCTACACTCGGTTGAAGCGCATCTCGTGGCTGCTGCCGTTCGCTCGTCGGTGTTCACCGTGATCGACGACTGTGCACAGAAGTCCAAGTTGTTTCTTGGGCATCGCCCTCGCGTTGTAAATCAGCAACAGGCCATCCCACACATTGTTGCTGGTATGAAGGAACAGTGTACCCAGCAAGGGTCACCAGACGAAGCGCTCATCATTGTGGACTTTAAATATGAAGCTGGAGCCTCTCTATCATCGTGAGAAGACGGTGGATCATTATGGCAAGAGGGGTGTGAGTTGGCTGGAGCCCTCGTTCAATACTTCGTAATGGATTCTAAGAGTCAGACCGCGGTCGACCAACGGCTGTACCACGACCACTTGTCGATGGCTGACACAAAGAAAGACAACGAAGCTGTGGCGTCTGTGATCAAAGCTATTGTGATGCCGCACATCAAGAGGATCGTGTTTCAGTCCGACAATGCTACTTCCTACCAAAACACGTTCATTCTACTCCTGCTTCCGCTGGTGTCGGCCATTCACGGGATTCAAGTAACTCGCTTCGTGCACACTGAAACACAAGACGGCAAAAGCATCTTGGATGCGCATTTTGCCCGGGCGATGCAATTGTTGTTGGCGTGGGTGCGAGAAGGAAACGACTGCAAAACACCAACGCGAGCCGTCGTGGGTCTAACGAGCCGAGGTGGGCTACGCAACTGTGTCGTTGAGTTAGTCGCGCATGATCAAGTTGCTCTCTAGAAGCTGGTGGAGGCAGTGGAAATGATCGAGAAGGCTGTGCGGCGATATGTAAAACGCGCAACGACATTCACTTTGGTCTTCTGCTCAGCCACGGATGGGTACGCTGTATGCCCTCCTTTCACAATGACGGTGTACGAGTATTCGGGCATCGAAAGTGGACAAAACGCTGCTCGAGTGAGCGATCGGTCAGTGAAGTGCCAAATGGAAGCGATTAGGAGCTCGCCTCGCAATCAGATTGCACCAGCGACGCCATCCCACACATGAAGAAGACTATCGAGCCCCCAACATTTACGATGACATCAACCCTGATGATGTCGATGAGTATCTCGAGGATATGATCGAAGTAGGGGAGAGGATCGAAGGAGGGGATATAAACATTCAGGAATTGCCAGCGACGACACACAATGTCATCGATCTAGCAGTCTACTTTGGGCCACTTACAGGCGTGAAGATAGCAACTCAAGGGCAAATTCGCCAGCGGACTCGGCGCTGGAATCGTACCTCAGAGGCGTCGACAACGATCGGCTCGTCCGATGCCGACCTATCTGCTCGGGACGCTGTCTCGTATGCTGTTTTGCGTACACTCGAGATGCAGCAGATCGGTGATCTTACTGTGCGTGATTTAAGAACCGCATCAATCGTGACGGATGCAATCGGTGACAGTATTATCACGCATGATTTTAAATCGGGCTGGGCTATGCGGATGAAATAAGGGTCCATGTATGATGGGCGATATGCAGCTGAGATTCGCGCAGAACTGTACGAGCTATTTCTCCAAGGAGAACGGCAACAGTCAGATAAGCTTGGGCCTGGAGGAATGCTTGAGATACTGCAGCAACATCATCCAGACCGATATGATCTCCCCAGCGAGAACGAAATCCGACAAGAAATTGCAAAGTTTCGGATGAGTGTTCAGCCACGCGCTCCGACTTCGATTGTGCCTAGTTCATCAAGTGAGCAGAGTTCAGAAGGTCCTAGAGCTGCAGATGCGTTCTTCGAATTGTTGCTCGACCGTGATCCAACCACAAAACCAAAGCATGCGCTCGCTGTGTATCGCTCCACGTACAATGAGGGTGGGCTATCAGACAGTTAGCTCAAGGCAAAGTTCAGCAGTCTTAAGAATCGACGGAAGCAGACTCTTGATGTCTCGTAGGCAGTATTATACGTGTCATACACAAATGTTGCATAAATTAATGGTTACTCTCGAAAAAATGATATCTTTCAACTGGCAGGCATGTCAGTCATAGGTTCGTATGGCCTCTTCGAGGTCGCACATCTCCACGAAACTGCTCCGATTTCTACACAACCTGTCCGAGGAGATCCCTGAGATCCCCACCAACGTAGCAGACGCTGGTTCCATACTCGTTTCGCCTCCCCCACCGATCACCTACCCAAAAAACTACTTTTTGGTACAGTTGACTCAGAAATCCACAGTTAGAACTATAGTATCTATCATTTGTAGTGTACAATATTAGCCGTGGAATTGGCTGTGGCTAAAATAAGACGAATTATTATGAACACCACCCCAAAAAGTCAAAGCTGAAAAGTAATATGTAGTGGCTCATACTATACTAAATACTTTTTTCGACATTATTCATCTTAGGCCAAGAAAACTCGGGGAACGGAATTCCTTTGAATAACCAAGCCTTAATTAAAACAGTCGCTTAACCCCTCACGTCTGACTGTATCGAAGCACACAAATCAATTCAAGGACAAATTCCATTCTTAACAAGAATCCACAAGCGGAGTCGATGGCATCGAAACCTCTTTACTTCTAGTGGGGCTTGCGACAACAATGCCAGCTAGGGGCTTGCGCGCCTCTTCGTTCGAAGTGCCTGCTTTCTCTTCTGCTTGGGGTTTGTATATCCCTTCGGAATTGACGTATTGGTTCTCGTCGCTCGTCGTCGGCGTGCACGGCATTTGTTTACTGGGCTTGTTACAGCTGAATGCGCCCCCCATGGTCAAATCAGTAAAAGAAGTAGTGTGAAGTGCGTTGCAAGGATGAAGAAGAAGTCACATTCTTGCTGGTCACTGAAAGAAAAGGTAGGACTAAGCCTCCTATTTTTGATAGATTTTGATTGTGTCCTTACTTTCTACTTTCAGCAACTAGATTCTGCAGTGTCTCAACTTGCTGTTTTAGTCGATCAAGTTCAATTGTCTGTTGATTGATTTGACACTTCATCTTGGAGATTTCGGCACTCTGTTGCGAGTGATTGGGGTTTTCGGGAACAACTTGAGTAGCTTCTTCCCTGTCCATTCGGTCGCTCCAGAGGCGGCTGATGGCTTTGTCTTGTACTGCGCACACATGTTGGAGTTCTCTTACATCTCGTGAGCACCGCACCATTCCACGGACAGCTGTATAATACCTTGCATAAAGTATTCGGCTCTTCATATAAGTGCCTTTAGAGGACCAATCGTACAGATCCGGAAATATTTCTTGTCGGGCAAGGTTGATTCTTTTCCAAAAATGTTGGATACTGCACGCAGCTCTGTGCTTTTGTTTGAATTGTACGATTCGTTGTCGGACAATAAACCCACGTACGAGGCTTTGAATCCTTTGAGCATTTAAATCATCATTGTTAAGACCTCTTGAATAGTTTGTCGTAAAAGTGCAATGATGAAAGCTATACTCGTCCTGGCGGCGGCTTCTGGAGCGTAAAACTCGTTGCCGAAGCTCAAAGTTGCCTTGATTTCGTCGAAGCCATCGCTGAATCTTGCTCGCGGACGCAATACGTAGCAATTTATCGCGTCTGATCCAGATCTAGACAAGGACGTTGATTGCAGATTTAAAGTACTCACCGATGACATAATTTTTGTGCTTTTTAATCAATAAGCCTACCTTCATATACTTGCGTATAGTAGTCACTTGATCAGTAAGCTTTTTCAAGAGGACATTATGCTCGCCACCATTTAGTGACAAAGAATTCGTCATTGGCGCAATTGAAGATGAAACTATTGCGTCAAGCGGTTTTAGACTAGAGTTGCTACAAGTTGGTACAAACTGGGAAGACCGTTCAGGACCATCCAAGTCTGCTGTAGTGAGAAGAGGCATTCGTGCGTCGTTTTGAGATTTGTTTGACGGCACTGACTGCTCTCTCCATCTCACTGCCTTCTCTCCTTCGACTCTACTACTGACTGAAGCAAAGTCACTTATTTGTGTGAGTCCGTTCTCTTGAAGGCGTTTGCATGTTTCGAACTTGTCGTCGTGAGACATTAAATCGCCAGTCTGTAAAGTTGACGGTTGTTTCCAGTGGAAAGGAGGTCGTTCTACAGGAGGGGGAGGAGGTATTGCACATCTAACTCCTGCGCAATCATCTTGAGACGTTAAGGTCCCCGTCACGAGAAAATCGAACAAATCCTCTTCGTGACCTTCGAGTATAATGCGCTTGAGTGTATGGAGAGAATGAGAAAGCATTCCAACGTCTTTGTCTTTACGCCGAGACACTGTGAGACCACCATCGTTGCCAAGTGGAAGATTAGAAAAGACTGCTCCAAATAAACGCTCCAATTGACCACCACTTCGTCCAATTTCAAGCGCAATTGGGTTCCCATCGAAATCAAAAAGCTCTAAAGACGGTAAGTGCAGTCCTAGACAGGCAATACCACAAAGCTAATTCGATCGATTTGCTATTATGAAAGCGATCAGAACGAAGAGAAATACGATAAAAGGGACGCACCTGGTCAATTTGATTCCTAGCAATCGACAGACGCCGGAGACGGGAAGGAAATAACGATTCTGAGACCGACGAAGAGAAGCTTCCCAGCATATTATCCGACAAGTCCAGTGCCTAACATTCGTTGACGCAAATAATTGATACGAATACGACATTTGTATCGTCAATCTCGTACCTCTAGCAGATTTAATCCTACAAGTAAAGGCCATTTAGCAATGCGGTTGTACGATGCATCCACCACTCGTAACTCGGGGAGTAACTGAAGGGCATCAATTGTGGTAAGGCTGTTTTCGGCGACTTTGAGGATTTGTAAAGCTGGCAGTAAGGCGAGCAAATCGATCGACGCAATGCCATTTCGAGATAGGTCAATACTCTGCAGACTTCGTAATACTTGAAGGCCATTGACATTTTCCAGCTGGTTTTCCGACAAGTCTAGCTACAAAGGCAATCTTCAATATGGTACTGCTTAGACAGTGTTTGCTCGACTACTCAGACCTGACGGACGTGTTCGAAGACCCCTATGGCCTCGATTTTACGCAAACGATTGAAGGACAGATCAAGGGCGTACTCGACACTATTTTCATTGTCGATCTGGCGTCGAATATCATCTGGAATTTGTTCAAGCTGCGCAATACGCTGCTTGGACAAGTCGAAGCTGTCCATGGCAAAATGCCCTAGACCGACGACTTTTCAGAATTTGATCATTTCTGTCGTATTAGGACAACTCAGAGAGAAATTGAGTCGCCACCATAATTTTGATCCTGTTGTGATTTGTACTCTTTTCCTCCTTTATTACTCTTATCTGATATTAAATCCAATGGTCACAAGTCGCAAAATCATCTTTTGTCCTTTCGATTTTTATACATTACAAGAAGTTAAAGTGTGTGCTAGAGCGATTTGCACTAGCACACCTGGGTCGAAAGCGAGCTCCTCGACTGATATAGGTCTATCCATATCGGACTTTCCGCCGGCCGAGCACCTGCGTCATCATCTCCGTCTATATTCGCTGCACTGATATTATCACATTCTAGGGCGGCCTTAACACGTACACAATCGTACCAATCGGACATCTGAAAATGAATAATTGATTGCACTGCATTTGAGAAAACCATTTACATGTGAGCATGCATACTACATTCTGCAGCAATTTCGAAATCACGTACCATATTGTTGCTAAAACGAAATATCTAAAATCGGACCAGCAAAGAGCAATAAGACTGATGGTATGTTTTGCCTGACTCCAGATAGCTCATGATACTGTCCTGGTGCAAATCGCAGTAGCTAACCCAGTATACTATACACATTACATCATTATATTTATACTTGTGTTTTCTAAGGCTACCAAAATTTATATTTTTTTGTAACGCCTTCTGCTGCTAGCCACTCGTCTCGTCTCGTCCAGATCCATATGGAATTGTCAGTTTCCCGTTTACGATTGCAAAAATTTGATATTGAATATCTCGACATCAATGATACAGTCGGTTTGGGGAGGTGTTACACCTTGTTGACTACTGCGCAATTAAGCTGCAGCTGTGAACGGCCTCCATCCTTGTAAGTAAGGGTAATGCAGAAAGTTAAGTGACTTTTTGGTTCTTTTGTACTATCGTTGCGCTCAAGAATGTGATAAGCATATTCCAGTAGCACTACGAATCAACGTTCATTGAGCAGTTGCTGTACCTTTTTCCTTTTATGCTCTCGATAACGCAAAAGTGACAAGGGTTCAGTACCACCACATATCTATCAGACTTGATAGCCCGGGTCTTGATACGTGAAGCCAACCAGACTAACAAGCGCCATCGCCATTGCATTTTCTGTCATTCTCCGATGACTTCGACTTTTGCATCAGCCTTCTTCACGCTCGAAGATGCCAAAATCAGCTTTACTATCATCTGTTGCATCTGTGGCATAGGCACACTCGCAATGCCGTCGAACTTTGCCCGAGCTGGACCCGTATACGGCACACTCGCTATGCTTTTCATGGCATTTGCCAATATTTACGCGACTGTGGCTCTATCACGCGTCATTCTCGTAGCACCGTCATCTGTCAAGACATTTAGTGACGTGGGTGACTGGCTGCTTGGAAAGCCTGGACGCTACCTCGTCAATGTATCCCAATTGCTTGTCTGTCTGCTGCTGCCATGTGCTTTCTTGGTACTCGGCAGCACACTGCTCGACGTATTGTTCCCACACGCCTTTAGCCAATTTTTCTGGATTGTCTTTATGGCCATCACGGCTGTACCAGCGTGTTTAATCCCGACTTTAAAAGCTGCAGCGACGGTAGCTTTTACTGGTTGTATCAGTACAATTATTGCTGATATTGTGGGCGTCAGTATTCTCGTATGGAATTTGCGAGGTCATCCTTCTGCGCCTTCTCCTGATATTTCGTTGCACCAAGTATTAACTGCGTTTGGTAACTTATCGCTCGCTTATGGCGTCGCTGTCTTGATCCCGGACTTGCAGCGCCAGCACTCGCAGCCAAAACGTATGCCTCGCGTCATAGTCGTGAGTCTCACAATTGGATCGCTGTTTTTCCTTGCTGTGGCCATCGTTGGCTACGTGGCTGGAGGCTGTCAGCTCTCTGCAAATTTGCTCTTTTCTATCGTTAATATCTCCGACCCGTCGTCGCCTTCAGCGCTTGGTTTCGTTGCAAATCACGGCGCTGTCACTATCGCTTATCTCTTTATGCATTTACACGTAGTGATTGTACTATCGACAGTGCTACACCCACCATTCTACATGGCGGAGCGCTTCCTACTAGGAATGCACAAAGAGCCTAAAGTTACGCATACAAAAGCTGAAAGTGAATGGGAGCAGTTGCACGCCCAATATGCGTTGGAGAATCCTGTGACTAACGTTGACGATCAAGCTGCGACAGATGTTAAGACGGACTCGCTGGCGAAGCTAAGAGAGAAGGAGCATGACGACGCCCAATTGTCAGACTACGCTGGCTCAGCCAATGTCATTCGTTACGTAACACTGCGTCTTGTGATTATGGGAATCCTCGTTGTTGCTGCGATTGGCTTCCGCTCTCACTTTTTGGACCTGGTGGATTTCACGGGGGCATCTGCCATTACCGTATGCTGTCTAGTGCTACCACTTGTGTTCTACCTGAAGGTGTTTTGGCACGAGTTGCCCATCAGTGAACGCATAGTGGCGATTATGGTGAGTTTCGTCTGCACCGTCGTAGGTTGCTACGTCATGATAAATGCCGGCAAGAATTTGTTTGATCCAAACGTGAATGACGTTACGTTTCCGTACTGCACGGAAGAGTTCCGATCGGATCCTTATTACGTACGTCAACCGAAGCTAAAAACATAAATTTCCTTGTGGTAATGTAATGTAATGTATTACGTTATCGCGTTGCCAAGTTATGCACGTGCTAGGCTCAGTCTGGCTAGTCCATGGCATAGAGTGGTGTCCGCATACGTCGGGTCTCGTTCGGCGGGCAGTGCAGCCAGCACCGAGGTCGTGAGGTTCTTCCATTATTTTGCTTAGCTCTGACTTGGTAAGAGCCCAGGTGGCGCCCGGTGCCGGAGACCGTCGCGTCGAGGGTGAGACTCGTTAGAGACCTGCAGATGCCCGAGAGCACCTGCCCGAAGCGTGCGAGCATTTAGCCCCCGCGCTTGGAAGGAGATCGTCACCCCAACCTTTTCCAAGCTTTTCCTTGTGGTGTCTGCTTAAAACAAAGGCTACCGTTTTTAATTAATAGGGAGGGACAAAATCGTTCGTCATTACTGCGTCGTTATCAATGATATTGTGACAAAGTGATCTTCGCCAGCGATGAAAAGGTTAAAATGTAAAATGAAAGTCGATGTCTTGTCAAGGGATGTCAATGAGTGATTCGTTCCGTTCGTTAGCCATGACGATCAGCAAGCGCGTACAAGAGGAGCTTGTTAAGGCCATGGCTCTAGCCGACACAAAGATGTTGCAACTGTTGTGCCAAAGTTCAAAAGCACAGCAAATTGCAGGAGCGCTTAAAGAAAGGAGCCTAGACACGTGAGGAATTGCGGCGTTGGACCTGTCTCCATCTGTAAGTCACCATTAATTTATGCAACATTTGTGTATGACACGTATAATACTGCCTACGAGACATCAAGAGTCTGCTTCCGTCGATTCTTAAGACTGCTGAACTTTGCCTTGAGCTGACTGTCTGATAGCCCACCCTCACTGTACGTGGAGCGATACACTGCGAGCGCATGCTTTGGTTTTGTGGTTGGATCACGGTCGAGCAACGATTCGAAGAACGCATCTGCAGCCCTGGGACGCACTGAACTCTGCTCACTTGATGAACTAGGCACCATCGAAGTCGGAGCGCGTGGCTTGACACTCATCCGAAACTTTGCAATTTCTTGTCGGATTTCGTTCTCGCTGGGGAAATCATATCGGTCTGGATGATGTTGCTGCAGTATCTCAAGCATTTTTCCAGGCCCAAGCTTATCTGACTGTTGCCGTTCTCCTTGGAGAAATAGCTCGTACAGTTCTGCGCGAATCTCAGCTGCATATCGCCTCCCATACATGGACCCTTATTTCATCCGCATACCTCAGCCCGATTTGAACTCATGCGTGATAATACTGTCACCGATTGCATCCGTCACGATTGATGCAGTTCTTAAATCACGCACAGTAAGATCACCGATCTGCTGCATCTCGAGTGTACGCAAAACAGCATACGAGACAGCGTCCCGAGCAGATAGGTCGGCATCGGACGAGCCGATCGTTGTCGACGCCTCTGAGGTACAATTCCATCGCCGAGTCCGCTGGCGAATCTGCCCTTAAGTTGCTATCTTCACGCCTGTAAGTGGCCCGAAGTAGACTGCTGGATCGATGACATTGTGTGTCGTCGCTGGCAATTCCTCAATGTCCATATTCTCTCCTTCGCCCCTCTCCCCTTCGGCGCACGCTATCCGGGTCTTGGGCACAGGATATTTTGCGATATTTTGTTTTTTGAATGGCAAATCTCCCACAAACCGAACCCTTATAATAAATAAATATGCCGGTTTTTTTAGACTTTTAATGTTGATGAGGCATGTCATCGAGCACTCAGATGTCGCACAAATATGGAGCGATAGCTTCACGTCACCAATGATAACTCCGAAACAAAAGCAGATTGCGGTGACATAGAACATGCGTTAGACTCATGAAACGCAGCCGCATCCAGTGGTGCATTAATGTGGCGGTTCTAAGCTTTTGCCGATCTCACGAATCGGTGACTACCCCCTGTTTTTGGTACAGTTGACTCTGAAATCCACAGTTAAAAACGGCATCCACGCGCACAAAATTATTATTTTTTAGTCTCAAAATGAAGTCAAGTCCTGTGCGCCTAACAGTGTTGGTCACTCCGCGCGAAGACCAAAAGGCGAAAATGAAGCCATCTTTTCAACGTTTAATCGTGCTACGTGGGAGACTGAGTAGGAAAATACGTTTCTGGACGTCTCTTTGAGGGAGCGCAACATCGCTTATACATGGTGGCTAAGGGCATCGGCAAGCATCTCAATGAGTCATCTTGTGTATGAAGCTTGTGATGTGGCATTACAATCACAAGGTTTGCACGAGTTCGGAAAAAAAAAAAGATTTTACACACAAATTGGATCCATTCCCTCGCTTCATTTTTCAAAATATTACCTACAGGAATTCGATTATTCAGGAAGGGAATCATCAACATTTATGCTAAAACTATTGTAATGACATACGGTGCCAGATGAGACGCCAGTTGACAGGCGTCTAATTCATGGCCACGCGCTCGACCACGAGGCGTCAGTCAATAAAATACTGTAAATTGGTAACTAGTCAATGGAGTGGACGTTGAAGTTGCTACTTTGTCATGTTAGATAGACGACGACTCTTGTTAAATCGAAGTAGAATCCCGAACATAGTATGGATCTGTCTGGTACGCCTCCGAGCAGTACGGAAACGTCGTCGGATTCAAGTCTGGGTCAAAAAGATTCTTGCCGGAGTATATCATGTCGTACACGCCGAGAATGGAGCACATTGCAATGATTAGGATACAGCCAACGCGTTCGTACAGTGGGAGCTTGATCCAAAAGACTTTGAGGTAAAACCATATAGGGAGCACGATACTCCCGGCCGTGACGGTCGAGGCACCCGTAAAGTCGACGAGGTCAAGAAATTTGTCTCGAAGGAAGACCGACGCTACAACAAGTAGAGTAAGGATGCTCAGGCGTAAACAGATGTACCGAAACGTGTTAAGCTTGCCTCTGTACTCAGCGGACTCGTCCTCGTACTTTGGAGACATTTGAGGTAGAATCGAGGTCGCAATGTGCATGTAATTGCGGTCAACATCGGATGCATTTGCCATCGACGAGAGCTTTTCACGCTTGTCAATTCCTAGTTCTTGATCAATTACAGGGTGATCCTTGTGCATTCCTAGGATGAATCGCTCGGCCATGTAGAACGCCGGCATAATGATTGTTGAGAAGGCTATGACAATGTGGATGTGCATGAACATATACGCCATAATGACCGCACCACGATTGGGAATAAATCCCAGTGCCGACGTAGCAGACGGATCCGACGTATTGACAATTGAGAAAAGAAGGTTACCCGAGAGTTGGCACCCACCAGCAGCGTAACCGACAATTGCAATGGCCAAGAAAAATGCCGTACCAGTAGTCATGCTAATCAGAATAATCCGTGGCATTCGCTCTGGTTGGGAATGTTGTCGTTGGAGATCTGGAAGTACCACCGCGGCTCCGTAAGAAAGAGCAAGGTTACCAAAAGCCGACAGCACTTGGTGGATCGATACATGAGGTTCTGGAATCGAGGGATGGCCTCGCATCTCCCACTTTAGAATCGAGACACCAATGACATCAGCTGTGATGGTGCCGAGGCATCCAACGAGCGCAATGGAAGCAGCTTCCTTTAAAGTCGGGATCATACACACTGGAACGACCGTAATGGCCATAAAAACCATCCAGAAAATCTGGCTGAATGCGTTAGGGAATAAAACATCGAGGAGTGTGCTACCAAGCACTAAGAATGCACAAGGTAGAAGCAGACACACGAGCATTTGAGAGATCATGACAGCGTAGCGACCTGGGGAACCCAAGACCCAAGCACCGACATCCGTAAATGTTTTGACCGACGATGGAGCTTGAATGATGACCTTGGATAAAGCGATCGTGGCGTAGATATTTACGAATGCCATAAGAAGAAGCGCTATAGTGGCGTAGATCGGTCCCGCTCGCGCGTAATTTGATGGCATGGCCAGAGAGCCGATTCCACAAAAGCAACAAAATATATTAAAGCTCACTTTCGCATCTTCGAGCGTGAAGAACGGCGTCTGAGCCATTCTTATCTTGATGCAGGAAAAGTTTTAGTGGACAACTGCCACAGGAGGATTCTGACGGGGTGAAGCCAGATATGGTGGAGCAGACCGTCCACTGATACAGTACTGTACGCTGCAAACCATCCAGTCAAAGAGATCCGGAGTCGAGCACTACGATGGGTTTAGCGCTGAAATATCTGATATTGGAGGCTAAGCAATTTGTACTATATTGAGACAATTCTTTGCGATGCTCTATCGAAAGGTTTTTTACGTGGTAATTACCGACCTAGATACGAAAAAAGTAGCTACGCTAGAGACGACTTGAACATAGTGTGTGGGTTTCAATAGCTAAAATCATCTTTCGTGGTAGTTGTGACTCTCCAATTAGCATGAATGTGGTCCTGCCATTGCATATGGAGGAGCACGTACTACACTGAGCAACAATTATCGTGAGCAGCACTTGCTGCATACCATACAACGTATAGTTTGCTTTAGGCCCAAGTAGCAAAACGCGCCCCTAAATTTGCACTTACAGCGGCACGTAGCCCAGTAAACAGGGCTCGTCGTGGCCAGCGCTCGCTGTATGCCCGGCGTGACGCAGTCAGCCCGTGGTCGAGGCTTCCGGGGCGCTACCACTTTGATGCACGTATGTTGCACTAGAGAAATCTCTTATGAGCACAGCTCTACGATCACGTCGACGTAGACCTTGCGTCAAGGCACAACTGTGTCGGCACAGATGACACAGAACGTCTTGTCGAGACTGTCAGTCCCACCAAGATAAAGGAGTACTAAGTGTATCCTATCATACAAAAGACTCTGCAAATGTATACACGGCACCCGGGCTTCTCCGGTGGTCTGGCTTTCTTTGAGCAGCACAGGGCCTCGCCTTTTGGACGAGAAGGTTCAAAGGTAAACATGTCTGTAAACGATGGTAGCACTCGGCTACATACCCTAATTAAGGAGGATAAAATGCAAAAAAAGCTTGAAACCTATTACGACTTTTTTGAGCTGAACGAGAAGTTTCACCGAATTTTCCGGTCATTTGACCTATAGAAGTGATCAGGCTATTACCCATTTTAAGAGAAGCGGTCTGAAGTGCACTAAGATGCACGGACTGCATCCTTCTTCCTGGATTTTCATCAAAATTGTATCATCCTATGGTAAAGTCAAAATTTGGATGTGATGTCACGAGACCCGCCTTCGGTGTTACCATTTAGTAACGATAAAGTCATGGAGTTGACCTATTTTGAGGATTGAGATGCTGCGTGAAACGGCCGTGGCGTTAATTAAATAGGCACTTTTTTGTCCAAAGCGCGAGGCAGAAATGGCTCGAAAAACTGAGTGCTCTTTTCACAAGCCATCATTCTATGTCAAAACGCGAATAGCAAGTAGCACAATGTACACGCTTATATAAAGCTAACTGTGAGCGCAGGCACCAGACAACATAGCGGGATGTGTAATGTACAGCGCACCCAAAACTATATAACAGGTACTATCATCTCATCATGCGAGAATTTGATAATTCATTTGATAAGCAGCTCTGCTGTTCTGGCACCAGTGACAGTGTCCAGATCAGACACTAAGCGGTCAGCGCTCAAAAGGCTCGGTGCATATATATATTGATGGATTACCAGCAACGTAATGACACCTGCAAGCTTGTCAATGGTGCGGCTGCACTCGGTGAGATTTAATAAAGTGGCACACCTCGCATACGCGCACATATGTTTATACAACTTGAGTCACCGATACCTGATGTTTACAAAGCCATAGGTCTTCTCTCGATCAAGGTACTTACAATATTGTATCGTGAGCCTCATCAAGGATACAGTATTATACTTTCTCATTGAGAGGTATGGTGGGTCGCCTTGATCAGTGCTGTAACTGAACGGCCGGGGCTCCATCGAGAACCGATGTAGCCTCGCGCATAACCGCACTGACATATTCTGATGCCAGGTTTAAGCGCATTTCTTATCATAGCCATTTGCAGAACTACATATATGTTATCCCGTGCATTTGTGGACCAAATCAAATTTCTTGCAGATAAAATATGCATATAACAAAAGATATGATTATAGTCCACGCAACGCTATAACGCGTCAGCCAAAGCATTTGGCGCTTAATCTCAAAATTCTTTTCGGAATCATACTCCTCACGAAGAAAAGGCATCTGGTCATTTCTGCGAGAGGCGAGACGCCGGTATTGCAGTACTTAGTGTTGCATACTCTGTATAGATCATGAAGTATTAAGGGTCTAGCAGTTGAGCTCTGAACATGGCGAGAGCACACATCATCGCAAATTTTTTTGTCATAGTTAGGACGATTCTTCTCGGCACCCTTAGACTGTCAAAATACAAACTCAGGTGCTTGCATTTGAGTTCGCCCCTTAGTGTCTATTTACGACACAATGCTGACGGTAAAAATATTGACGCATCTCAGACTACACCAATCGGTAGGAAGGTCATGATCTTCATCTTTTGCTTCGTCAAACGGCTTTTGATAATAAGCTTAAAAAAACTCATTCCGTATTCAAGCTGAGAAAAACATTATTAGCCTTGCACTATCTGCGCGTTTTGCACTATATTGTATTGTATTGTATTACGTTTTTGCGTTGCCAAGTTATGCACGTGCTAGGCTCAGTCTGGCTAGTCCACGGCATAGAGTGATGTCCGCATACGTCGGGTCTCGTTCGGCGGGCAGTGCAGCCAGCACCGAGGTCGTGAGGGTCTTTCATTATTTTGTTTAGCTCTGACTTGGTAAGAGCCCAGGTGGCGCCCTGGTGCTGGAGACCGTCGCGTCGAGGGTGAGACTCGCTAGAGGCCCGCAGATGCCCGAAAGCACCTGCCCGAAGCGCGAGCATTCAGCTCCCGCGCTTGGAAGGAGGGCGTCACCTCAACCTTTTCCCGTATTTTGCACTCTAGTCACGTTAAAATCTGGCAAGTCTAAACCACATCTAGAGTTAAGTCTTTCTGACTGGCCAATGCACAATTACTTTGACCTAAGCCGGACCTACCCTAAAAAAATTAAAAAGAATTATACAAAGTATTTTTTTGCGCCAACGATACACTTATATACAGAATAGTAATACTTGTGAATGCACATGCACGCACTCACCACTCGCAGGTGAATAACGTAGATCTGACAAAAGCAATATTTTATTGGCGCACGGGATAAGACCGAATTCGTGAGTATTTACTCAGCTCCACATTTACTGAGTATAGCCGATGGATTAAGGTTTTTCAAGAGCTGCGATGAGTTCAACTTAAAGTCAACATTTTATAAGACACGCTCGCCTTATTGGACAACGGACAAAAAATTAAAATTATGCCTGTGCATACGATATATGGAGCCTGAATCTATGCGTCACAGATGATTAGACGCAGGCTCGTTTAGAAACCTCTATGAATGACTAAACAGCTTCTAAGCATACTGGTTGGAGTGCGGACCGCGATCAAGGGTATACCTGTTTGTCGCACGAAGAGATGATCATACCTGTCAGTCAAACTGAGTGCGCTGTACATCGTACATTCCATACGATATATACCTTTGTGAAATTGACGTCTGTGCCGTGATATATACCCCCACACAAGCATGTATGCTACATCACATACAATTAAATTTTTCTGACACAGGATGTTAGCGCGAAATTTAGCAGCTATTCTATTCGAGCCACTCCGTCTTGTGCTTTGAACAAATAGTGCGTCAATGGATGTTCGCGGCCCTAAAAACAAGGTCAGAAGCTTGAATCCACGCTTTCTCTGGGCAAAGTGTGATAGCAGGATCGCTGCAAGCAATCTTAGATTTGTTGATAGGGGTGACCAATTTATAAGCTTGTCTTTAAGCTGGCATCCAACGGCTTCTTTGCAATTTTTGCGTGCGATTATTCAAATCTGCTGTAAATACGCAGGAAGTATGTAGAGCGATCTTGACAAAATGGTAATTTTGATAACTATTCTTTCAACACTTGCAAATTAAAATACTATTTCTACTGCGTGACTGGGTGGGGATGAGACATGACCGAAATAGAATAATTTACTGTGACTTTATATTTTTTTCGAAGGGGTTAAAGTAAGTTACGGTACACCTATACGTATACAATGACAACTCAATCAGCATTTGCGTGGTCGTAGAAGAAAATATCACCGAGACCTGTAAGGAGCAATTGCTCACATTAAGACCACTTTTCGATAACGTCAACTACCGGATGGTCAGCACCTTTCATCAGACTTTTTCTTGTCTCCAGTACTGTTTGGAGCATCACATGACTATTGTAAAAAAAATGGTTAGGCCACCAACCAGTAGGACACACTCGGTTTGTGTGACTCCATTACACAATCAACTTTTACTACTGCCGAATACCGAAGACGTTAAGCTAGCGCTTTTAACGGAGGTAGCATAACTTCACATGTGAGTAAAACAGCGCAATTGACTGTGGAAAGCAAACTTCCGCAAGAAAGTAGCATTGTTGGCGTGGCCTTAAGCACAGATGAAGATTTTGAAAAAGACGCACTTCTTGGTGCCAAAGCAATCTTTCTGGGAGTTCACTTGGTCATTCTAATGTTACAATAAGCTGAATGGTGCATCGGTCTTTGCACAAACACGTATATCGAGAAAGGGCGCGTTAATTAGCAACATGTCTGGATGATTGATGTACAGTGCACTAAACTTAATTGGTAAATACTATCAGATCTTTATCATGAAGTCACCACGACGGTCGGTACGCCTAGTTACATGCTATGGGAGTGTAACAAGGCTATCAACACCTGCGATGTCTAGACAGTTGGTCGCACAATTGTTTTAGCCATTACAGGTTTTATCCCAGGCCTGTTTGGACAATCACAGGAGATTAGCTGACTCCGGAGGCTTTCGTTATCCACCACAGACATGATCTTGAGATCTGGGACACCAATAAATGCCGCGTTAACATCGACGAATCTGGCTTTGCTGTAAAGGCTTAGTAAGTCTAGAAAATCAAATGCAGCAATGGGATCCGAGCAAACCAAAGAAGTGAAATCCGTTTCGGCTTGGCCTACGCCATGTTCAAAATCGAATTTTATAAAGTCAGTATGTTTGGCCATTTGTTGTACATGTGTTTGTGCGGGTCTCGCTAAGTATTTGTTTAATATATGTAAGGAGTAGTGTGGAAAGAGCCAGAAGCAAAAAGCATCCGATGATATGAAAAAAGAGTCTTGAGCAGGCCTCACCTTTAGCTTTGCCAGACTATGTAAAGTCTTTCAGTGTCGTATGTGACTCACTGACTAAATTATCGACTGCCAATTGCTGCAGCTCAAAGAAAGCGAATATGAGTATATCACCTCTTCTCATTACACGTAATCAGAGCTGCCGAGCGGGTCTACCCTGATCATAACATCAAAGTATTTTCCATAAAGAGTGAAAACCCTATTGAAAATTCGAGAATATGTATCAAGCAACAAGCCGCTCTAATGCGCCACGGCGCTTAAGTCGATTTATATATGTATATATACTTATAAAGAAGGGATCTAACACTTAGCTTTCGAGGGACTATCTCCCAACCAAGTCATGGTAATTATGTAAAAAAAACAATATTGCTTCTTCACAAGGCGTGTATAAACGAATCTCGGCGTCCAGGATTGGCAAATAAAGTCAAAGTCTTACTAAGTTGACCTAAACGTAGGGTCCCTGCCTTAAGTAGTGGTCTCCGTAAACCTACTTCCTCTTTTCCAGACCCGAGAAGATTACGCGCTACCAAGCGAACCAGCATCCATTGGTACGGCTGTGGCAAGCAAGGACGCATAAATCGTGGCGGCATCGAAGGATGCCAGTAAAGTAAATCTTTCCTCTTCCCGAGACTTCAAATACTCGCTGGCAGAAGACGCACTCTCAGAACTAGGGATTCGCCGGTCACCCACAGATGCGAAGTACCCTAGCTATATCTCATAAAGACTTAGAGCTTCACAGCAAATTGGCCCTTACACAATAAAAAGGTAGGCGATTGTACGAAGTTATTCGAGATAATTGTGGGTTTTGTTATAAACCGGCGCACCGAAAACCGTTTGCGCTTGTGGTCAAGTAAAAAGGCTTAAGTGATGCTCTACTTGTGAGAAAAAAATGCCACTTTTTGGTCGACTGTCTATTGGTATGGCTTGATACATCGTTTAAGTCGAAAGTAAACTGGTTATAAAATCAGCGAGTTCGACGCACCGAGTCGTTTCTTGCCCCGAATGTGCATGCCGTGGCTAGAACAGCACGACCCCTGGGTCGATTGATACAAAGAATTGTATGATACAGCCTTCAATCTTGCGCGACATGGTCAAATATGTCATGTTTTATCTCTCTTTTGCATACAGCTTCTTCAAAAGCAATTACGGGGCTACACGCTCAAAAATGGTAAGTATCGACGGTACTGTTTATCTTTAAAGGCAGATGTGACAACCTGCATTGGCCTTTTGACAGATGCCGCTGGCATCAATAGTTATTGAAAGCGCTTGATTTACAGATATCCCAAAGTTAGCATCGTATCACCACGTGCAAGTAACAAAGCCTCGCAAGCAATTAGCATAGATACGCGTATCAAAGTAGGTAGTATTCTTTCACAAGTGAGTAACAAAGTACCCCAATAGCGGGTAACTCTGTTTTGTAAGAGGCTAAGATTGCTTTGAAAGGGAAATCCGGGATGCGGTACGTGTGGATCTGTGAGTCTTTTAGGCCAAAAACAACTGCCTCGAGAATGATTGACTGGTCGCTGTGTCACGGCATACGCGTTCCAAATTAATACTTTAGCGAAATTGCTAAGTTTGGTAAGCTTAAATCTATTGCGTTCTTGGCTAACCTATAAGCTATAAATACATCTAGGGATTATGCAAACCTCTTTTGAGTATATATACGTCCTTTGCTCTAGACGAGAACGTCTTGGATCAGCTTCAAAGGCGGCGTAAGATGCGTTTAGGTTAAAATTCTTGAATCCTTTTTTATTTGAGTACTCAGATAAAATGTTAAGAGATCCACAATCGAAACTTCAGAACACTTCGTACGAAATTACCATCGTGACCAGTGTACTGGCGGTCATGTAGCGAATTTATTATAAGATTTCTAGCCCCGAATATTTTTGTTGAAAAAATATACAAGGCAACCAGCTTAGCTATAATATCATAAAAGCGCTTAAACAGTTACACACCACGCGATAATATTATAAGGTGATGAGTTTTTGAAAATGCTAACCTGAGAGCGTAGTAATAATATTCTGAAAGTCCCAATAAGTACGAACTGGCCATTCCGCACTCTTAACTAATGAGCCGGAAACAGGACACGCTGTGGACGGCCTTTGGTCGGCAGCGTTCACCGCCATCTAAATGTCAAAAAGTTCAGAGGCCAGAGGCAGTTGACACGTCTATGCCACAAAAAAAGCAGCGCCGGGATTCGTGGTGTGACAACGTAGACGCCGGTACTTTTACGAATGCGGAATTCGAGACTATCGTGAGTGTTGAAGAAGCAAGCGCTTGTGATGCTGCGATTTTGATGGATATGGATAGTGGAGAGGAAAGCGAAGCAGCTACAGTGGTATCGCCGGAATCGCTGGAGCGCAATACACAGGAGAGGCCGAGGGACGCGTTGAAGTTGAACGAGCGAAAAGAAGTAGGTTGGCATTGATTACACAAAAATCAACTATATGGGTGTATGACCAAAGTTGCTTTCTACAGATAAAGGACAGTGTGCATGGATTGATGACGTTTGAGCCAATCTGCATGAGGATCATTGATACATTGCAGGTTTTGACTTGTGCCAGTAGTTGATGTATAAAAGTGTTGGTCTTACAGTGTGTGTTTCCTTTTTGGCGCCAAAAGTTCCAGCGATTGCGCAACTTGCACCAACTTGGTGCTGCGAACTTTGTTTATATAGGTGCAACACACTCTCGCTTCGAGCATTCTCTTGGAGTGGCGTATTTGGCTGAAAAAATGATGGAAAGCATTCGCTCACACCAGCCATGGCTGCCAATTACTAAGGTCGATATCACGTGTGTTAAACTCGCTGGGCTATGTCATGATTTGGGGCATGGACCGTTCAGTCACGTGTTTGATGGTTTGTTTCTCGATCAATTGCGAAAGCATCAGCTTGTTGCACAGTCGTATAAGTGGTCGCACGAAAAAGGGTCGGTGGATATGTTTACTTTTCTGCTTGCAGCAAACAAAATCTCTGTTGAAGATTACGGACTTACCGAGCAAGACGTGAGGTTTATTAGAGAACTCATTTGGGGTGGACCTTTGCCCGATTCCAACGGCAATTTTGCTGGACGCCCGTCACGTAACCAGCGTTTTCTCTACGATATCGTAAATAACGCGCGCAGTGGGCTGGATGTGGACAAACTGGACTACTTCATGCGTGACTCACTCTATACGGGAGCAAAAATGTCTTGTGACACCGACTTATTGATTCGTAACGCTCGTGTGCTGATTGATGGTGAAGATGCGGACGAAAACATGGTCGTCTGTTTTCCTGAAAAGCTTGCGGGTCAGATTATGCAGGCTTTTCGAACGCGATATGAGCTTCATCAGTCCGTGTACCAGCATCGGGGAGTTCGTGCAATTGATTACATGCTCTGTGATCTGATGATTTCAGCCAATGATCACTTAACGATCAAGGGAAAACGAATTTCCGAAATTATGCGGTTCATGGAAGCTTATCAGCACTTTGACGACCGTGTTTTGTTGAAGATTCAAGAGAGCGACGAAGTCGAGCTTTACGAGGCAAAGACGATTTTAAATCGAATTTATTCCAAGCCTTATTACAGTTTTGTTGGCAGAACTGCATTGACGGACCACTCTCGAACGAAAGCGGAAGATATGCTACGAAACGAAGTGCTTCGGTGCTCTTCACAGCGATCGCTCATTAATGAAAAAGATGCAGTTATTCTAGAGTTTATGCACGTTCATCATGGAAAAGGAAAAGAAGATCCTTTACATCATATAAGGTTTTTTGCAAAGAATGCGACATCACGTGCCAGATGTTTTCGCTTGCCCGAGTGTGCGTATGAAATGTACAGCCCGCGGAAGTTTGAAGAAAGGTCAATCCGTATTTTTGTTAAAGAAACACATTTGGTAAGTGCATGAATAGAAATGAGGTATGTCACGTCAATTACACCGATGTATGTAGGTGGCGCCTGTTCGTGGGGCTTTTGAGAAATGGTGCCGTAAGTTTAACAATTCGCAAGTATTTCCGCTTAAGTTCAGCGCTTAAACAAACAGCAGTGTTGAATGAGTCTGCCGGATTACATCGTACAGTAATTTTGTCTACGTGCTACAAGTGTGCAAGGCATACTTGTGCGTTAATGTAGCAAGTTAGAAGACAATGGCTTTTTTTACGCGTCTGCTACAATGGACGAATGATGTTTTAAGTTTTAGATAAAGCTGCAGCAGCGAGGTGAGTTGCCACTTTACTCTCCAAGAGCGATAAATCGTCAGGTGCGGAAAGTACAATCTACGCAACACGAAGGTCAGTAAGCACAAAGTTTCTTTGCCAATTTAAACCTTACCTCGGACGGCACTTCGTAAATGTAGGAATTGCCCATGGCATCCCCAATAATCACACTTTTGCCGTCGGGACTCCATCGAATTTTGTTAAGAGCTTTCTCACTGATCTTTTCCGAGACCGTGGCCACCTCAACATCCTTCAATATATTCCAAAAGCTTGCTGTACCGCTACTGTCAGCCACTGCAAATAGCGCTGGGTGGATTGGGGACCATCGCACATCGTTAATGTATTCGCTCGAAGGCTCAAACGAGAGTACGGGAAATTCGGGATGCTCGAGACTCCACAGCTTCACTGTTGAATCCAATGAGCTAGTGAGCAATAAGGTGTCGCGATGCGTCGGCACCAACGGATTGAAGTGCATTGCAGTGACTGGGCCGAAATGAGACGCTGTTTTGGACAAGGCCTCGACAATTACTTCGCGGACGAGCTCACTAGTACTAGTATTAAGTAAACTGCTTCTGTTTTTCTTGTCCGTATCCAAGCTCGTGTTGTCGTCACTAACTCCGGGCTTGTTTTTCGACTGATCTACTTTGGTCGAGTACAATTTGCCCCTTTCGGTGCCAACAAATAGCTCTTTGATCTCCTTACCTAGCACTGCAAATGAAGTCACCGATGCTTCCATTTTCTTGTCCGACGAATTAATCGACGAGTAGTTTGACACGATTGAAAGCGCGATACGCAGATCCAACATATCTAAAGGCTTTTGCAAATGATCGAGATCCCATACACACACGCGGCCGTCAGTACTCGCAGAGATGAGACTACCATGTAAGTAATAACGTTAGCTTTAGCGGCACAAAGCGAATGAACTGAGTTTTGCACTTACGTGTACGACGTCTTTGTACCTGCAACAGCCATTGCGTAAATCGGGTGCGTATGGCTAAATGCTGACAGTGCCGTCTTTTGCACAGGTGCGCTCTTTGCGCGAGTATCCCAGACCACAATCTGACCAGAATAAGTAGCTCCAATAATTATATGGCGATCAAACGGGTTGAAACACGCGCTGGTAACGTGCGAGTGGCACGTAAATCGGTATTCAGGTCGGCTTGGCAACGCCGTGGACCACAAAAGTACTAAACCCTCCGTAGTTGAAGCCACTTGAGTAAGCGCTACCGTAGCAGAAATTTCCGCCATGTCCCATTGGGATGTCTTGCTATCATCCTTGTCTGCATCCTCCAGGAAGTTTCGCGCAGAGTATGACACGAGTATCAGCTCCGGATAAAACGGCGAGACGTCTACATCAGTAACTGCACGGTTCTTTGACCACTGGTGATCTGCAAAGACATACTGCTGTTTTAACGACTCGATAACTTCTTCAACGGCACTTTCGTGTTCCACGTCTGCTCCGTAATCAATCATTATGTCAAACTTGGTAGACGTGTTTAAAGCACGTTCAATCACCCTTGAAGCCTTTAGCAGAAAAGTTTCCATGGCGTCAGACTGCATCAATTGATTCTTGTCTTCTTCTGTCAGCGTTGCGGAACACTCGACGCCTACATCCATGTCCGTGTCCATCACGTTGTGATTTCGTGGAGAACACGGTCCATCCTTGACTTTTACATGTTTCGGAGAAGAGTGAACCCCCGTATTATTGAGAACCATGTCAGTGACGTCTTCCTTGATATACAGCTCGTGCTCGAGAGTAATGTCGGTCTCAGTGTGTTTCGTGTACATCTCGACAAACGTCGGCTGGATGTGCATCTCGGCCACGCTTGTGACGGTCGACAGAGATGATAGCTTTTCAGCTAGTGACAAAGTGATTGTCACCTCATGGTCTTTTTTGCTCGTACTAGCGTCTTCCTTCGCCCGCTCCTCCTTGTCTGATGACTTAAGGATGTTTTGAATAAAATCGTCAAATTTGTTTTCCTGCTGGCCAATAGCTTCGTTTACGCTCTCAGAGGCTGCGGATGATTCCTCAGCAGCACGAACTGCGGCTTTGCGCTTGCGAATTTCCTCCAGTTTCTTGCGCTTGGCCTCCAGTTCCGCCGCGTGCTTTGCGCGCACTGAATCCATCCTACCCCCTCAGATATTAAATATTGTGTAATACATTAGGTATTCAACACAAACTTCGTTACGGAAGCAACTTCTGATAAATCGACAGTTGCAAAGTATGACTCTGCCAGCTATGACAAACATTATGATCTTCGATCGTCAGCGACGTTTTCAGACTCGAATAATGCGAGCCAGAATCCTGATTTGAGTTTCTAGTGGTCGGTCATTGCGTTTTCAGTCATAAGATCTTTCAACACGGGAGCAATACTGAAGTTTTTGGCACTATAAGACTCGATCATGCCTCCTCTATTCGAATCTATTATACGCGTACTCTTCTCGTGACAAGTAAAAAAATCATCCTTCAACCATTAACCATTTAATGGTTGCAACAATATTGTGCTGTCCCCGCTGTCTCATGTTATTAATGCAGTAAAATGCATGATATCTCTCGTTGATGGCAAAGGAGACACAAAAAAACACTATCACAAAGCTCCATAAGGCGCGACAGTGACACACGGAAAATCCCGGGAAAAGAGCTCGGCTTTGCAAGCAATACCACTTTTGAGTGAGGGAATGATCAGCATAGAACCTGCTTGCTTAATAAATTGACACTAGCATGACGGTTAATTAATTCTCCCGGGGGCTGAAACGCAGACGTTTGCTCCGCTAAAGGACCGTGCAGTAAAATACGTTTCGCCTTACAAAAGTTTCAGCTTAGACTCTCTTTGCTTTGCGCGGATACAGATTCTACAGAGCTAAGCTTGTATCTTTTACTGGAGACAGTCACCTACGTAGGAGTTCATTATTTGAGCTGTTCGTAAATATAATATTGTCACGCCATTGATCTCGCCGCTCTATGTTCCCACTTCAGCTACCAGGGCATGATTTGCTAAAGACTAGCATGTTTGAATTCGCTTCTCGATACCTTGACGTTTTGCGGCTTAAAGTACAGAAGTTGGTACCAACACCGGCTACTGCAGCAGAGCAGCTCCACATGTAGAATCCTTGTCCGCATGCTAAAGAGCGTAAGTACCTTGCTGATGTGCATAATGAACTTGCAAAATACGATTTTAAAAGCCGCTTGTTAGGCTCGTCGGTACCCAAAACAAAACTGCACGTTTCACAAAACATGGCTCTAGCTACTTCGTCGACTTGGTTGTTTCCCAGATGAGTGGCTATTTGACCTAAAAAGAGATTGACTAATCATCACTATTGACTGAATTAACCTTAGAAGACATAATAAAGCCCTTCGCTCGACGTGTAATTACGCTATCTGGTAGACCTTAAATGTTAGATTCACTTTGATTAGTCTGATCTAATAATTCTTGCTGCTTTAAATAACCTGATATTTGTTTATTTTCATCGATTCGAACCGCTGTGCTGTGAATGTATTACCATCACTGTCTAGCGTAGCAGTTCCTACAAGGAGGTATCAAGTAGTGGTCTTCAAACCATGAATTGCTTCATTTTAAGCTTCTTCGGAATGATTTATTGGTGTTTGAAGCATCACTGAATTTGTGTCACACTAAAAAAAACCAACACCAAAAAAAACCAACAAGTGACACACACACTGTGTTTATGTATCCTCGCTTCATCGGTGTCCCTTGATTTCGTAGCTGAAAAGATGGCTTGGTTCAACGGATGAATACACGATGACGTATTCTTTGAAAGTGTCTTAAACGTCACGTGGCTCATAAATTGCGGTGGTGCCGACGATGCGGACGTCGGATTCGCGTGCATCAAGATCCATAACATTTTCTTACGATCAGATTGCTGATGGAGAGAATAAGTATTGTTAAGGTGCAAGTCGCCCATGTAGCTACTTAAATTTTTATTTAAACGCTAAAAAAATTTCAGCTTCTTTTGCACATTAAAATTCGACAAGTCTCTGTCAGATAGAAAGTCGACAAAGGGAGACGGTCTTACATGGTAGCGCAGTAGTAAATAAACTAGTGACGAAGGATGACGCCATTGTGCAGTCGTAAAGCACCTTGAAAAGCCTATCATTCCTTTCGGCCTAACTTGCCTTACTTAACGAGTTGTGTATCCTCTGACGCGTGCTAATTATATCTTGCATACATAGTATAAGTATAATAATTTGAATACGAAGGCGGCACAATACGATTGAAGTTGAAAGGTGCAGACTACCCAAATACGATTGATGCGACGGATCACACAACAAACTTCACAAAGGTGTGTAGAAAGATTAACATTTTTCGGTGAGCGACCGTCCTCTGTACCCGATCTTAAAGGGCTTGACGGGTGCAATTAATTGCGGTTTACTAACGGATTAATTTAACAGTATCAACTAACACACACATAACTTAACATATATAAGTTATATGCACTATATCGACTCTGTAAGTTGAGCTGGGACTGTAATGATATCGGCATTCTATGAAACACGAACCGGTGGAATTCTTGATATGGTACCTGTAGTGCACCATTTTTGAAGGATCCTTGTATCAAAAAGTCAGCGTTTCCGCAAAATCTCGAAATTATGGAACGCTCGTTACACAAATTATTGAACTACATCCAATAGGAGAGATGAGCTGTATCCATCAAGCTTTGACTTTGATACGAAAAGACGGTTTGATCATAACGATGACCAAACGGAAGCAAAGAAGGCTGCCAGCCGCCCAATTAAATTCACGACGGCCAATCCAGCTCTTAGAATTATTTTTGGCTCCAACATCTTCTTTTGTATAATGATATGCCTCTGTGCCCGTTGCATTTACAATATAATTCGCGCGTGTGGTGGATGTTCACTCCAAAGGCTGCGTCTGTACTGTGGGTGGCGAGCCTTGGCAGTTTGCGTACCAGAGAGCCTCCAAACGAAGAAAGTCCGTGAAAAGCCTTCCGCTCCACCCTTGTGGGTAGCGCGGGCTTATCGCACTCCCTTATTAGACACCTCAGCACTAAAGCGGCTAAATATGATGACATAGTCTGAGGTTTTTAAGGAGTTTTAGACCAGCGTAAATGTTTCTGAAGCCACCTCAGCGCTCCGGGGAGACGCCCGAAAACGAAGTTTATTTTAAAATAAGACTGCTCAGGACCACAACGAAAACTCTACAATTTTCAGAGACAAAGACTCGACCTGGGATGTACTTGTGATGAGGCTACCAAGCTTATGGGCTAGAAGGAGGGTGACGAGACTAGAAACATCAATTAATCTACATTTCTTAGTGAACGAAGTCACTACCGCAGGCTATGCGACTTTACCTCGTCGGATACCGACGCAGGTCACCGTCAGTGAGAATCACTCAGTTTTTGTGAAGAAGATCTAGCAAAGAAAAAAAAACCTTCGACTGATGATTATCCGACCAAATACCAAATAGTTTGCTAACTTCATCGCGCGCCGCGAGGGTTCTTAAGAGGGTAGTGCTCTTGACATAAGAGCTTAAAGCCGTTATGCTTGTGCTCTAAGCATCACATCAAAGTCTAATGGAAGAGTTTACCTGGCGTCGTAAAAAGCCTCAAAATATTGGTAACCTGCACTCAGAAGGAAGATAATCACCAGCACTGTCACCACCACGGTCAATTTGAGAACCTGAGTTGGGATTCGATATACATTACGGTTGTCACGACCCTGAACCAGCCAGAAATACTCTACGCTTGAAAGCTCAAGGCTTACTTGCTGGGCTAGTGGGTCAAAGAAAATTTACCTTCGAGAAATTTCAGCTTTGGCAATGTGCCAAGCCAGACGCTAGGAACGGAAAGTTCAAGCTATAATTTAAAGCAACTCCTATCATACTCTAGCGCACGGCTAATTACTTGCGGCTTACATAAAAAACGGATGCTGCTGCTATTCCTAGAATGCAACGTGGCATTTCAAAGCCGTTTCAGCGATCTCCGTGATTCCTATGAAGCGAAATAACCGCGCTACATCAGCAGAAGCTATAAAACTCCATGCGGGCATCTTTGCTTCACAATGCACTTCATATGAGTGCTGCTGACTTAAGTGGCCAAGCAGCGCTGGAGGAAGCCGCTGATGCCACGTGTGTGCGTGCCTTCCAAAAGAGGAGCAGCAGCTCCTATGCGACTGTATTACGCGTATAGAATTTCTTTCGGGTTTGTTCAGACTACGATCTCTACAGGTGACCCCGGTCTTTGAGAGAAAACTAAGCCTCTTTGGCGATAAATTTTATTAGCTTAAGAGCAAGTTTAACTGCCGCGAGTCTTAGCTCAAAGTCTTTGAATAGCGTTAAAACGACCTCCTCCATCGTAATAAGCTCCAGCTGCTCAAGCCCCTCAGCCTTATGGCCGATGCGGCAGTACTATCATCCATCGTATATCCACTCGTACGCACCTTTGCAATGAGACCGACGGCGAAATATCTAAAGACTCACATGGCGTGAAAGGCGATTTTAACATCTGGCAAGTCTCACAGATCCTCACATATATGGCCTCCCACCTGTACATGTGGGGCCAGTAGAACGTTGTAGAATAAAAAATGGATTTTCTGGCCTAAGTAAACGCTATTCTGAGCAACATATATAATCAGGTATATTAATTGCATGTCTACACTGTTCAATTATCACCTTGGATTTGATCTGCTATTTCTACCTTATAGCGGAGCATGCCGTTTTCCCAATCGAAGCGATCTCGCTACACTTGCTGTCGAGAGATAAACACTTGACTTTGGAATCTCTTTTGCGAGAAGGAATCGCATTACCCTCTATACAAGAATATCTTTCTGTATGCCTAACGAATCCGTTCAAAAGCAGATACTAAAAACCTGCCGATATTGCTCAGATCTTGATGTTCCTTACACCGAAGGATGTCAACAAGCACACTGAGCTTGCCAAACCTGTCTCTGGTGCAAAAATCATATTTGCAAATATGGAGAAACTCTACTTTGGAATGACTGAGGCGTGTTATCGCTCTATTTAGAAAAGCACGAGTTTGATACTTCACAAAACTTTTTTACTTGGAAGATGCATAAGAGTGCATATGTACTTCACAACAAGTAATTTTATATCATATACAGAATAGAATTATTTGGCATCCCTGACTTCCTTCTTTAGAACGAGGTGGCTTGTTTATGTTCGTTATTATCAAGTTCCAATTGATGCTATCACTGGAGCGTCGCAAATGACACCATACGACTTTTCTTTGTGTGATAGGACCGAAGCTTGCTGAAGACATTTCTTGACAGCGTTCTGGCGCTGACTCTCATGAGACTGCTCGAAGCTAATCTATAACAGATCGAACGAACGTTTTGCAGAACCCTTGTACAAATTACTGGCTAGGCCTAGCCATTTCTTTAAATCCTATCGAGATCGTGGCATAGGCCAAGCCACGACAGCTTTCATTTAGATTGGGGTCTGCTCGGACATCATGGCCGCTTGCAAATCACTCGAGGTCTTTATTCTCTTTCTCCGCAGAAGTATTTTGTTACGATATTGGCGAGGCAATTATTGGCCTTCAGACGCCAAAACCAGTCTAAAGAGAAATTCAAGCTTTTAAAGCGGCTATGGACGCCAAAATATGCCTGGGATCAAGCCCCTTAGCTGTGTAATCACTTAATTTGACATCGCGGGCGTTAATAGCCCTCATACATTACTATCCACTTCCATTAGATGCCGCTAGGCGTGCTAACCGCCGTGACGGGTTAATCCGCCTCCCGATTGGTATTTATCTATCCAAGTTGGTGCACTTTGCAATATCCACTTAGTCTTGTTGTTTGCTAACGCTTTCTTTCTACTGTCTGTGCAGAAACCGATGTACCCATTCTTACCTCGATTATAGAGCGCAAAAAGTTGGGTGAACTTAGCTTCTTGCATTGGCTCACTTTATGACTTCTCGGCGAAGAAAGCACCAGTAAGCTCACATCCACACTGCTCTCGTTGCAACGGCAATTGCCTTGTGACAAACTGCTTCAAGCCTTGCACAAACTCAATCTGTTGCCTTATCAGTGATGAATGGTGCTGGGTCTTTAAATACCACATCTACATGCTGTTTGGGGATACAAAGAATCCCCAAGATCCTTTAGGATATTCGTGTCAATGTGTAGCGTACGCTCAAATCCAAAACATCGTCGCATTAAACCGGCATTACACGCAGCCTTGAAAGGGGTTTCATCCTCGGAAACTCTACTCTGAGAAAATTGTGGCTTTTTATCTATATAAGAGCTCAGTGGCTTCCAGCTCTATAAAATCTAGTAAAGCTGCGGTTTTTTTAAGTGCCTCTTGCCGTGGCACAGCGACCGACTGAATCGCCATTTGTAAGGTCTCTCGATAGGCCACGGGTTCGTTTGTGACTCTCCCGGATCATTTTCGTATTGCATCCATTCTCCTGTAGCAGATGTATGCTTTTCGCTCTTGATGGCACATCGATGCCCACCTATGGGCCACTGTCTTGTGCGCCTAATCCCTCTTTAAACTTTACACGAAGTGTCATTTTTGTCATATCGATCAGCTAAGAAGGCTGACAATTGGTCGCGTAATCTCAAATTGACCAAGACAGGTCTTAGGAAGATTGTTTCGGCTTTGAAGGTGCCTCTCCATCAAAATCAACAGCTGTGCCCGAAACCACGCTGCGGTATTACCGCAATGTAACGTATGTATGACATTGGAATTAGTTGCGGGTACATGGTACAGTACGTATTTATGTCACATATAGCGCAAAGGCGGTCATGCTGCGCAATTATCGATGCGCGATGGACTATCGCAATTTTTGTCATTACACTAAAGCCCCAGTCGTTAATTACGAATTGCAATGCTGTAGCTGTAATCTTGCATGAGCCTGCAAGCATTATCCGACTGGTAAGTTGGCAGTCTTTATAAAAGAAGAATACTGTGCAAATTTAATATTTGTCAAATTTAAGATGCAACGGTGTCATCGAGAAGCTTGAGTTGTTGTTAGAGGTAAAAAAATCTAGTTATTTTCTACTTTACAAATTCATACACACCTTTTTCCGAGAGGTTTTTTGAAAAAAAGGGTAGCTGCTTAATGTCTTGGAGAGTAAAGCTCATCACGCTCTCATTTTCCTTGTAAGCCGGATCAATAGGTTATGTCCGGTGTTGAGCAGCCACTGCTTTCCGTGGCTACTAGTGGTAGCACTGCGTCGCATCAGACGCAGCCAGCACAGCGTACGAGATTCCTAGACCGCCGCGGGCGCTTTAAGCAGTCGCTTGGCCGATTTAAGTACGTAAGTTCTTAAGTTCGCTTTCCACTAAATACCTGAAGATTGAGCTGTTGGTCGCATTATCCAGCGTCTACCGCAAAGGTGGACATTGGCGCAAGATTTATTGGGACGATCCATTTCATACGGTGATTAATACCCGCACATCGAGGATTATCTGGGGCGTCTTTATTGCGGTGTGTGGCACTCTCTCAACCATTGCTGTAATTTATTTTACCAATCTTCACTGGATGTGGTAGTATTTTTTTATCATATTGCTCTTCGCGCTGGCATATTTGAGCGTTTCAAGGCGGTACCCGTCATGTCATTTGGGACTTTCGAGTATCATAGATGCCTACGTCTTCTCACTCGAAACCATCGTAAGTTTTGCACCAAGTAGTTTGCATTGCGTGTACTGATTACAAATAGATGACGATCGGCTACGGTGCACCGACGGATGATATCTTTTACGGTGGATGTACCTCGATTGCAACGTTGCTAACTTTCGAGGTGAGCCGCGTCGCTAATGCCAGTATTTCAAGTAGCGAGCTAATATTGGTCTATTGTCCTAGTCATTTGCTGGTATTATTCTTGATTCTGTCTGCATTGGCATCTTTTACGCGCGCTTTGCTCGTGCCAACGTGCGTCGCTTGCCCTGTGTCTTGCATTTCTAATTTGTGACCCTACTTATCCGTTTTATTTAATGCTAGCAACGGGCGAATACTATAATGTTTTCAAACTTAGCTGTGATTCGCAAAATTCGTGGACACTACTACTTTATGTTTCAAACGTGCGAGCGGCGAAAGCACCAGCTTGTAGAAGCGCATGTTCGTCTGTACGCTGTACGACACGATGCGGAGGATGATGCCAACGAGCCCAACGATTTTTTATTCCAATGTCACCAAATGCGAGTGCAGCAGCCTGATGATGATTGCGGTGCGATGCTGCTGATGGTGCTACCCCAGGTGGTCGTGCACCGAATTGATCAGTGGAGTCCGCTATATCCTCCCGAATGTCTGCCACGCAATGGCGGGGATTCAAAGACGTGTGCAAATTATCCGGATCCGACCCAGCGGCAGGTAGATATTGACAACGGAAACCGTGATGGGGGACTGCCAGGCAGCCCCGTACTTTACGAGAAGCCGACAAAGACGCAAATTATGAACCACCTTCGTAAAAGTGGATTAGAAGTGCTAGTGCTATTAGAAGGTATTGACAGCTCAACGTCGAACACCATGCAGGCTCGCAACTCATACACCGACGAAGACATTGCTTGGGATGCAACCTTTGAGCGCTGTGTAGTTAAAACTTCAAAAGGTCTCTGTATTGACTTTGATCGCTTTCATCTACTGAAACCGGCGCCACTGGATGCGAAGCGGTGCGTCATGCCGTCTCAATTTTGAGAACCAGAAAGCAATGTTTTCTGCAAGCCTGGAAAGTCGTCGTTGATGCGCTGCATCACGCGTAACTCTATGTATTAAAGAAAGAATGTCAGTTGTTTGTATATTTGCTTAATCGATGTTCTCAAACTCGGAAACCATAAAAATACAGTGCCGATTAAATATTATGCAAACAAGCAAAAGAATTAAAATTTCAAAAGTCGCTTTTGTGCTTCGAGTCTTGACAATTTTGGCGGCGAAGCTTTCGTTTAGCCACGTTGGTGTCTGTACATATCGGTCATCATTTAGAGTGTAAATTGCATAATTGAGCCGAACTTACCATTCCTTCGGCGCTCCTCAGCTTCCAATTTGATTCGATCTCGTGTATTTACCACAGAGAGAGGTATGCGAAAACTTGATAGGCTTTGCTTGGCGTCATTGCAAGCAGCATAGCGGATCTCTGATGCATCAACGAAAATTATACAAAGCTCATTGAACAAGATGTTAACACCAAAAACCTACCAGAGTTAACCTTCACCGTTGAATGGCCGCCATTTAAAGCAGACACCTTCATAGCCAACATGCGTTTCTCTTTCTCTATGGCGGAGATCACAGAGTTCTGCTTTGTCTGAAGCTCCTCCAGTTGCATACTTTGGGCCGACGAATGCTCCTCTAAACTAGACTTCTCGCTTTGCAATGCTTCTATCCTGTGGCCTGCCTCGGCCTTTGAAAAGTGTAGGCTCGCCGTGGTGGCTTGTAGCTGCTCCGACAACGACGACAACTCCCTCTCTAGCTGAGCCAAACGCTTGTCTTTCTCATCGCACTGAGTAATAGCCTCCGACTGACTGCTTTTCAGAGCAGCTACCTCCGTCGCCAACACGCGTTTCTCTTCCTTTATAGCGGATATCACAGAGAACTGCTTTGCCTGAAGCTCCTCCAATTGCATACTTTGGGCTGACAAGTGCTCTTCTAAATCGGACTTCTCGCTTTGCAATGCTTCTATCCTGTGGCCTGATTCGACCTTTGCAACCTGTAGCCTCGCCGTGGTGGCTTGTAGCTGCTCCGACAACGATGACGACATTTCCCTCTCTAGCTGAGCCAAACGCTTGTCCTTCTCATCGCATTGAGTCAGCGCTTCCGACTGACTGCTTTTCAAAGCAGATACCTCCATCGCCAACATGCGTTTCTCTTCCTCTGAATCGGAATTCACAGAGTACTGCTTTGCCTGAAGCTCCTCCAGTTGCATACTTTGGGCTGACAAGTGCTCTTCTAATTCGGACTTCTCGCTTTGCAATGCTTCTATCGTGTGGCCTGATTCGACCTTTGCAACCTGTAGCCTCGCCGTGGTGGCTTGTAGCTGCTCCGACAACGACGACATCTCCCTCTCTAGCTGAGCCAAACGCTTGTCTTTCTCGTCGCACTGAATCAGCGCCTCCGACTGACTGCTTTTCAAAGCAGACACCTCCATCGCCAACACGCGTTTCTCTTCCTCTATAGCGGATATCACAGAGAACTGCTTTGCCTGAAGCTCCTCCAATTGCATACTTTGGGCTGACAAGTGCTTTTCTAAATCGGACTTCTCGCTTTGCAATGCTTCTATCCTGTGGCCTGATTCGACCTTTGCAACCTGTAGCCTCGCCGTGGTGGCTTGTAGCTGCTCCGACAACGATGACGACATTTCCCTCTCTAGCTGAGCCAAACGCTTGTCCTTCTCATCGCACTGAGTCAGCGCCATCAAATGACTGCTTTTCAAAGCAGACACCTCCATCGCCAACACGCGTTTCTCTTCCTCTATAGCGGATATCACAGAGAACTGCTTTGCCTGAAGCTCCTCCAGTTGCATACTTTGGGCTGACAAGTGCTCTTCTAATTCGGACTTCTCGCTTTGCAATGCTTCTATCGTGTGGCCTGATTCGACCTTTGCAACCTGTAGCCTCGCCGTGGTGGCTTGTAGCTGCTCCGACAACGACGACATCTCCCTCTCTAGCTGAGCCAAACGCTTGTCTTTCTCGTCGCACTGAATCAGCGCCTCCGACTGACTGCTTTTCAAAGCAGACACCTCCATCGCCAACACGCGTTTCTCTTCCTCTATAGCGGATATCACAGAGAACTGCTTTGCCTGAAGCTCCTCCAATTGCATACTTTGGGCTGACAAGTGCTTTTCTAAATCGGACTTCTCGCTTTGCAATGCTTCTATCCTGTGGCCTGATTCGACCTTTGCAACCTGTAGCCTCGCCGTGGTGGCTTGTAGCTGCTCCGACAACGATGACGACATTTCCCTCTCTAGCTGAGCCAAACGCTTGTCCTTCTCATCGCACTGAGTCAGCGCCATCAAATGACTGCTTTTCAAAGCAGACACCTCCATCGCCAACACGCGTTTCTCTTCCTCTATAGCGGATATCACAGAGAACTGCTTTGCCTGAAGCTCCTCCAGTTGCATACTTTGGGCTGACAAGTGCTCTTCTAATTCGGACTTCTCGCTTTGCAATGCTTCTATCGTGTGGCCTGATTCGACCTTTGCAACCTGTAGCCTCGCCGTGGTGGCTTGTAGCTGCTCCGACAACGACGACATCTCCCTCTCTAGCTGAGCCAAACGCTTGTCTTTCTCGTCGCACTGAATCAGCGCCTCCGACTGACTGCTTTTCAAAGCAGACACCTCCATCGCCAACACGCGTTTCTCTTCCTCTATAGCGGATATCACAGAGAACTGCTTTGCCTGAAGCTCCTCCAATTGCATACTTTGGGTTGACAAGTGCTCTTCTAAATCGGACTTCTCGCTTTGCAATGCTTCTATCCTGTGGCCTGATTCGACCTTTGCAACCTGTAGCCTCGCCGTGGTGGCTTGTAGCTGCTCCGACAACGACGACATCTCCCTCTCTAGCTGAGCCAAACGCTTGTCCTTCTCATCGCACTGAGTCAGCGCCTCCGACTGACCGCTTTTTAAAGCAAAAACCTCCATCGCCAACACGCGTTTCTCTTCCTTCATAGCGGATATTACAGAATACTGCTTTGCCTGAAGCTCCTCCAGTTGCAAACTTTTGGCTGACAAGTGCTCTTCTAAATCGGACTTCTCGCTTTGCAATGCCTCTATCCTGTGGCCTGATTCGACCTTTGCAACCTGTAGCTTCGCCGTGGTGGCTTGTAGCTGCTCCGACAACGACGACATCTCCCTCTCTAGCTGAGCCAAACGCTTGTCCTTCTCATCGCATTGAGTCAGCGCTTCCGACTGACTGCATTTCAAAGAAGATACCTCCATCGCCAACACGCGTTTCTCTTCCTCTAAATCAGATTTCGCAGAGTACAGCTTTCCCTGAAGTTCCTCCAGTTGCATACTTTGGGATGACAAGTGCTCCTCTAGAATAGACTTCTCGTTCCGCATCGCTTCTATCTTGTGGCCCGCCTCAGCATTTGACGCCTCCAACTTCGCCGTAGTGGCTTGTAGTTGCTCCGACAACGACGACATCTCCCTCTCTAGCTGAGCCAAACGCTTGTCCTTCTCATCGCACTGAGTCAGCGCTTCCGACTGACTGCTTTTCAAAGCAGATACCTCCATCGCCAACACGCGTTTCTCTTCCTTTATAGCGGATATCACAGAGTACTGCTTTGCCTGAAGCTCCTCCAGCTGGATACTTTGGGCTGACAAGTGCTCCTCTAAAGTAGACTTCTCGTTCTGCACATCTTCGTTTTTAGAATCTGCCTCAGCATTTGACGTCTCCAGCTTCGCCGTAGTGGCTTGTAGCTGTTCCGACAACGATGACATCTCCCTCTCTAGCTGAGCCAAACGCTTGTCTTTCTCATCGCACTGAATCAGCGCCTCCGACTGACTGCTTTTCAAAGCAAACACCTCCTTCGCCAACACGCGTTTCTCTTCCTTTATAGCGGATATCACAGAGAACTGCTTTGCCTGAAGCTCCTCCAATTGCATACTTTGGGCTGACAAGTGCTCTTCTGACTTCTCGCTTTGCAATGCTTCTATCCTGTGGCCTGATTCGACCTTTGCAACCTGTAGCCTCGCCGTGGTGGCTTGTAGCTGCTCCGACAACGACGACATCTCCCTCTCTAGCTGAGCCAAACGCTTGTCCTTCTCATCGCACTGAGTCAGCGCCTCCGACTGACTGCTTTTCAAAGCAGACACCTCCATCGCCAACACGCGTTTCTCTTCCTCTATGCGGATATCACAGAGAACTGCTTTGCCTGAAGCTCCTCCAATTGCATACTTTGGGTTGACAAGTGCTCTTCTAAATCGGACTTCTCGCTTTGCAATGCCTCTATCCTGAGGCCTGCCTCAGCATTTGATGCCCCCAACTTCGTCATAGTGGCTTGTAGCTGCTCCGACAACGACGACATCTCCCTCTCTAGCTGAGCAAAACGCTTGTCCTTCTCATCGCACTGAATCAGCGCCTCCGACTGACTGCTTTTCAAAGCAGACACCTCCATCGCCAACACGCGTTTCTCTTCCTCTATAGCGGATATCACAGAGAACTGCTTTGCCTGAAGCTCCTCCAATTGCATACTTTGGGCTGACAAGTGCTTTTCTAAATCGGACTTCTCGCTTTGCAATGCTTCTATCCTGTGGCCTGATTCGACCTTTGCAACCTGTAGCCTCGCCGTGGTGGCTTGTAGCTGCTCCGACAACGATGACGACATTTCCCTCTCTAGCTGAGCCAAACGCTTGTCCTTCTCATCGCACTGAGTCAGCGCCATCAAATGACTGCTTTTCAAAGCAGACACCTCCATCGCCAACACGCGTTTCTCTTCCTCTATAGCGGATATCACAGAGAACTGCTTTGCCTGAAGCTCCTCCAGTTGCATACTTTGGGCTGACAAGTGCTCTTCTAATTCGGACTTCTCGCTTTGCAATGCTTCTATCGTGTGGCCTGATTCGACCTTTGCAACCTGTAGCCTCGCCGTGGTGGCTTGTAGCTGCTCCGACAACGACGACATCTCCCTCTCTAGCTGAGCCAAACGCTTGTCTTTCTCGTCGCACTGAATCAGCGCCTCCGACTGACTGCTTTTCAAAGCAGACACCTCCATCGCCAACACGCGTTTCTCTTCCTCTATAGCGGATATCACAGAGAACTGCTTTGCCTGAAGCTCCTCCAATTGCATACTTTGGGTTGACAAGTGCTCTTCTAAATCGGACTTCTCGCTTTGCAATGCTTCTATCCTGTGGCCTGATTCGACCTTTGCAACCTGTAGCCTCGCCGTGGTGGCTTGTAGCTGCTCCGACAACGACGACATCTCCCTCTCTAGCTGAGCCAAACGCTTGTCCTTCTCATCGCACTGAGTCAGCGCCTCCGACTGACCGCTTTTTAAAGCAAAAACCTCCATCGCCAACACGCGTTTCTCTTCCTTCATAGCGGATATTACAGAATACTGCTTTGCCTGAAGCTCCTCCAGTTGCAAACTTTTGGCTGACAAGTGCTCTTCTAAATCGGACTTCTCGCTTTGCAATGCCTCTATCCTGTGGCCTGATTCGACCTTTGCAACCTGTAGCTTCGCCGTGGTGGCTTGTAGCTGCTCCGACAACGACGACATCTCCCTCTCTAGCTGAGCCAAACGCTTGTCCTTCTCATCGCATTGAGTCAGCGCTTCCGACTGACTGCATTTCAAAGAAGATACCTCCATCGCCAACACGCGTTTCTCTTCCTCTAAATCAGATTTCGCAGAGTACAGCTTTCCCTGAAGTTCCTCCAGTTGCATACTTTGGGATGACAAGTGCTCCTCTAGAATAGACTTCTCGTTCCGCATCGCTTCTATCTTGTGGCCCGCCTCAGCATTTGACGCCTCCAACTTCGCCGTAGTGGCTTGTAGTTGCTCCGACAACGACGACATCTCCCTCTCTAGCTGAGCCAAACGCTTGTCCTTCTCATCGCACTGAGTCAGCGCTTCCGACTGACTGCTTTTCAAAGCAGATACCTCCATCGCCAACACGCGTTTCTCTTCCTTTATAGCGGATATCACAGAGTACTGCTTTGCCTGAAGCTCCTCCAGCTGGATACTTTGGGCTGACAAGTGCTCCTCTAAAGTAGACTTCTCGTTCTGCACATCTTCGTTTTTGGAATCTGCCTCAGCATTTGACGTCTCCAGCTTCGCCGTAGTGGCTTGTAGCTGTTCCGACAACGATGACATCTCCCTCTCTAGCTGAGCCAAACGCTTGTCTTTCTCATCGCACTGAATCAGCGCCTCCGACTGACTGCTTTTCAAAGCAAACACCTCCTTCGCCAACACGCGTTTCTCTTCCTTTATAGCGGATATCACAGAGAACTGCTTTGCCTGAAGCTCCTCCAATTGCATACTTTGGGCTGACAAGTGCTCTTCTGACTTCTCGCTTTGCAATGCTTCTATCCTGTGGCCTGATTCGACCTTTGCAACCTGTAGCCTCGCCGTGGTGGCTTGTAGCTGCTCCGACAACGACGACATCTCCCTCTCTAGCTGAGCCAAACGCTTGTCCTTCTCATCGCACTGAGTCAGCGCCTCCGACTGACTGCTTTTCAAAGCAGACACCTCCATCGCCAACACGCGTTTCTCTTCCTCTATAGCGGATATCACAGAGAACTGCTTTGCCTGAAGCTCCTCCAATTGCATACTTTGGGTTGACAAGTGCTCTTCTAAATCGGACTTCTCGCTTTGCAATGCCTCTATCCTGAGGCCTGATTCGACCTTTGCAACCTGTAGCCTCGCCGTGGTGGCTTGTAGCTGCTCCGACAACGACGACATCTCCCTCTCTAGCTGAGCCAAACGCTTGTCCTTCTCATCGCATTGAGTCAGCGCTTCCGACTGACTGCTTTTCAAAGCAGATACCTCCATCGCCAACATGCGTTTCTCTTCCTCTGAATCGGAATTCACAGAGTACTGCTTTGCCTGAAGCTCCTCCAGTTGCATACTTTGGGATGACAAGTGCTCCTCTAGAATAGACTTCTCGTTCCGCACCGCTTCTATCTTGTGGCCTGCCTCAGCATTTGACGCCTCCAACTTCGTCATAGTGGCTTGTAGCTGCTCCGACAACGACGACATCTCCCTCTCTAGCTGAGCCAAACGCTTGTCTTTCTCGTCGCACTGAATCAGCGCCTCCGACTGACTGCTTTTCAAAGCAGACACCTCCATCGCCAACACGCGTTTCTCTTCCTCTATAGCGGATATGACAGAGAACTGCTTTGCCTGAAGCTCCTCCAGTTGCATACTTTGGGATGACAAATTCTCCTCTAAATCAGACTTCTCGCTCCGCACCGCTTCTATCTTGTGGCCTGCCTCAGCATTTGATGCCCCCAACTTCGTCATAGTGGCTTGTAGCTGCTCCGACAACGACGACATCTCCCTCTCTAGCTGAGCAAAACGCTTGTCCTTCTCATCGCATTGAGTCAGCGCTTCCGACTGACTGCTTTTCAAAGCAGATACCTCCATCGCCAACATGCGTTTCTCTTCCTCTGAATCGGAATTCACAGAGTACTGCTTTGCCTGAAGCTCCTCTAGCTGCATTCTTTGGGCTGACAAATGCTCCTCTAAAGCAGACTTCTCGCTCCGCAATGCTTCAATTTTGTGGCCTGCCTCGGCGTTCGACGCCTCCAGCTTCGCCGTGGTGGCTTGTAGCTGCTCCAACAGCGATGACAACTCCCTCCCTAACTGAGCCAAACGCTCGTTTTTCACTTCGTACTGAGTCAGTATCGACTGACCACTATTCAAAGGTGACACCTTCAATGTCAACATGCGATTCTCTTCCCCAATGGCGGCTATCAAAGAATACTGCTTCGCTTGGAGCTCTTCCAGCTGCGTATTCTGGACTGACAGAAGCTCATCTAAAAGTAACTTCTCGCTCCGCAATGCTCCTATCTTGTGGCTTGCCTCGGCATTTGACGTCTCCAGCTTCGCCGTTGTGGCTTGTAGCTGTTTCAACAACGATGACAAATCTCTCCCTAGCTGAGTCGCACGCTCATCCTTCAATCCGTACCGAATCAGCGCGTCCGAGGGACAATATACCTTGGTCGCCAAGATGCGCTTCTCTCCCTGAAAAGCGGCTTCCATGGCATACTTTTTGGCCTGCAGCTCACCCGATTGCGCAATTTGGCCGAACGAAGGTTTCTCCAAACTAGACTTACTGCTCCTCGAAGTTTCCATTTCTTGAACCTCCGCTGTAGTGACGTCTGGCTGCTCTGTCAATGAAGACGGCTTGTTCTTTGCACATCTCATCGTTGATGGCGAAGGTTGGACTGAAAATATTGATGATTTTCGCCAATTTCGCATTCGCTCTAGCTCCTCTTCTTGACTTGCCAGTTGTTCGGCGAGAGCAAACTGGATCTTTTGTTGTGTTGCTGTGTCTCTTGCATAAGCATCCATAGTTGCTGCCATAGCAGCCTTGTGCATTGATTCGCTTTGCTGTTTTTCATCATCCATCACGTGAATTTGCTCGCGTAGTTCTTTAAGTTGGTGGACCTTGGCTTTCAATTGTTTTGAAAGCAATGCATTTTCCTCTTTGAGCTGGACACACTTTCTTTCATTGTGCATCGGCGCATGTTGCCGAAGTGAGGTCGTTGACATTCGAGTGGCACGTGGCGTTGAAATTTTTGATGGCATGTCGCCCGTCCAAACTTTTCTTAGTGCTGAAGGCGGTGTTGAAGGGATTTGACTTAGAAGAACAGCTTCAGTCGCAGCGATTGTACTGTCTCTTTTCTGCAGTGATGCCTGTATAGCCCCTTTTTTTGTGCCAAGCACTGGAGGAATTATTTTCTTATCAAGAGAACGCAGCTTTGTGCCTGCTCGATACTTTGTATGTTTGCTTGATCTTTTTACAAGTTCGCTTGAGTGTGCATTGTTTCCAGCAGTAAGATTATTTGCAGCGTTTCGCAAAGAAATCGTATTTGTTATCGTCACTAGATGTCTGCGCTTGGAAGGCTAAACATCCAACCCACAAAAGTGCATCGTTAAAAATCGTAATCAATAAAAAAACGCAAAGGATTGACCTGGAGTGATATACCGATGCCGTCTTTGTCTCGAGATCGCTTCAAATGTTTCTTCACTTCTTCGACCAGCAAATCGGTTATCCTAGAAATTCACATAGGCTATTGGTTGCTTTGGTACGCAGTAGATTTATAACTGTACCTCTCAGCTTCGTGTGGCCAAATAGAGATATAGTTCCTATTCTCAAACAAAATATATAAATTGAAATAATAGTCTTTTGACAATTGCCCATCCCTAACATACCAGTAGCAATCGCGAGCCTTTTCTCGTCCTTTAGGTGATGCGTCGCTTAGCGCAGCCTTTATGGATCCGCACAAAGTACCGTTTGTCACGACACCACATTTTAAAATGATGCAGACTCACCGCGATAGCTGATTGCAGAGGTATTCTAAAGCGTTCAAGAACAGCGCTATTCCAGCCTTCCAATGCCAAACAAGTATAATGAATACAGCTCTCTCGCACTTCGCGGTTCCTTACAATCATCAAGGTCAACAAATTGTCAGCCCAATACTCGATTAAGTTCTTAAAGCTCGATTCATAACGTACTTGCTGGTATTCAACACTTGCAACACAGGTGCCAGCACAAATCGACTTGGAGTATCAGTTACAATGGTCTCAATACAATTGTGAATAGCAGTAGTATTAACCTGTCAGCACATTACAAAGTAATCTCAGACCCAATGGACTTTAGTCATATTGGTCGCATCTCACTTTGTTCGATCCTCCCCGTGCGTCTAGCAGCGTAGGAAACACGTCACGCACAAGAATCTTGCATCGTAAGGGTCCCAACTTCTGAGCTAGCAACGAAAGCGTGATACACGCCTCCTTGACAACCGTAGAGCGCAGATCCGTAAGTGTCACACGGAAAGGCTGCGTCAGCGCTTGCACATTTTCGGGGGTGAAAAGATTCGCGGCGTCTTCAGCTGCTGCAGACTCTTGTACATTTGAAGACTCGCTTTGCAGTGTAAAAGATTTTACGATAATATCGCGCAGCTCCGTAAATGCCGCGCACTTGTCTTTCCATTCCTCGTCGGGTTGGATTAGCCGTCTGCCGAGTTCTAGCATGGCATTCGACTTGCCTCCAAAGGACTGCGCAGGCAAATAAGAGAGCATGAAAGGTGACCATAAAAGCAAAAAGAGGGCTGCAGAGACGCACCATGAGGCTCATGTTAGTGCGCTGGTCACCCCGCATAGCAAGAAAGCAGAATGATAGTCGTGCAACAATTTAAATAAAATCGCGCGCGGTCCATATTTTCAAATATTAAAAAGTACGTCCCATTCTCGAGCAAGAGCATGCAATTTTTCTGTCAACTGCTTTAAATGATTGCAGAGATTGATGATGTGGTCCACTTCCTTGTTCGACAACTTTCCAAACATCAAAAAAAAGCAAACAAGCGATATGACGACGCCAGCCAAGATCGAGGGTGCAGTGTCCAAGAAAGTGTACATGCATTACGAGGATGGCACTGAACTGCAAGCACTTACTCTTAAAATGACACTACCATCCAAATGGGCAGGCCACACTGTCGATTACCTTAAAGATGTGCGTCAACGAATGTTCTGGAAGGGTCATGGTCTCGAATGCTGATTGTGCTTTTATACACGCAGTTTTTTGTGGAACATTACAACACTAAAAAGCCAAACCATACGCTAGATGCTACGCAGGTGCATTTAGAAAAGAAAAGCACTTTGACGCTGTATGGCGACGAGTTGCTGCACACTGCTGTTCAAAAGTACGACGACCTGTTTCTCAAAAATGGTGCATCCACGCTTAAGCCTGTGCGCGCTCAAAGTAAGCAGACTGCAGATATGGTATATGTTGGTGGCGACCAATTTAATTGATGCTTGCTGCTGCAGACTTTGTTGCGGCTGTCACGTCGGATAAAAAGTACAAGCAGTGCAAGAACCACGGTTGTCAGAAGAAATTTTTGGAGAGAGAGAACAGTGATCAAGCGTGTCGCCATCACAAACTTCCGCCCCTATTTCATGACATGAAGAAGGGCTGGCAGTGCTGCTCGTCAAAGATGGTTTTCGACTGGGACGACTTTGAGAAGATCGAGCCGTGCGTTATAGGTCGCCATTCGGAGGTGGGACCTGACAAGCAGTTTGCCGCATCGCCAACCGTATCCGCAGCTGAAAGTGCGGCGGCAAACTCTGCCGGTGCTTTGGCTTCGCCTGCAGCTCCTTTAAAGTCAATTGAAGACTACAATCAGAAGAATCCGGGAGCGGTGACTGCCGTCTCTGCAGTTAAAGACAGTGGGACGGCTCCACCTCCCAAGCGAACTGATGGCAAAGCAAACTGCGTCAATTATGGATGTCAGCAGGAGTACGTAGTAGTTGAGAATACAGAAATGTCGTGCAAGCATCATGCTGGTCCTCCCGTTTTCCATGATGCCGGAAAATTCTGGAGCTGCTGTCCGAAAAAAGTTAAATACGATTTTGAATCGTTCCTTCAGGTTCCTGGATGCGTCATATCCGCACACTCAGACATCAAGACGGCGTAGACGTAGTAAAGACTTGTAGCTTGGGCAATAAGAGATTGTTGAGCCAAATTTTTGTAACACTAATGCCAATGTTATGTCTTCCTGCACAGAAGACTATTGTAGTACTATAACTTACAAAATAGTAGTCGCAGAATCGGTCGAAAATCCACGTAGATCTTTTATTGTCGTTTAAGCTTAAAGCACTACATTCTTTGTAAAGTAACGCAATTCCGGTTGCATCATCACGTTGCTGCTATCACGAAAAGTTATGTCGAGGTCGCTGGTAGGGAATCCCTTCAAAAGTATTGACGGACTTCGCGCGACAGGACAGTGATGATAAACAACACAGGGATCATTGGGCAAAGTAGAAAGGCTTATTACTAATAGACCTCTTCATCTACAAAGTTAATCTCATCACGAACGTGGTCGATATCGGCCAAGTGCTTTTCCTTCAAATCAAGAATTTCGGCAACTCGAGCGCGGTTACGAGACCATTCTTGACTCTTTACACCTCTAATAATCTCAGCGACCTTAGCAAGACTTTGATCACGCATGGCATCTTCCTGTGCAAGCAATTTTCCAATGTGAATGTCATGAGATCCGTTTATAGCATTGTTTAAAGCATCTCGATCATTCAAAATGGCGCGACACTCGTCATTTAGATAATCATCATCTTCGCCATCATCCGACGTCATTCTTTCGAGTAGAGTGACTGCGAGTTGACTGACGTTTTCAAAAAAATTATTTTCCAAATTTTCAATCGTACGAAAGTGTTCAATGGTGACATCCCGCGCCTCGGAACTTACCACATCAATGGAATTCTCCATTGCAGCAATAAGTTCTTGTGCGGTTTCTACGACGTCAGATTCGAGATTCATGAGCTCGTTGTGAAGTTTTTCGCTAGAAAGGTTGGCCTCCTGAAGAAGTTGCTGACCCATTTCCGAGCTCGACTCATCAGCTTCTGACGTATGGGTCGCAGCGGCTTGTTTTAAAAGCTCTTTCACTCTTTGACGATGAAGACTGATGGCCCGAATGCTGGCTTCTTGGGCGTCAGTCTGAAGTTTCTCATAAGTCGCCTTGAAACTGTCAACCTCTTCAGTCAAGTTGAGATGTTTTCCCAGAACAACAGCCTTCACCTCCTCAGTTGCCGCCGTGGCCTTTTCCGAATAGTCATCGATGATATTTCGCAGTCCTGGAAGCACTTCAATCTTTCCAATCTCCTTGTCTCCTTAAACATATCACTAAACAAACTCTGACAAGCAGATTAAACATCCAAGTATTACAATATTGACAAAAAGTTGCGTACTTCGAGAATGATGACGTTTGCGTCCTTAAGCATGCACAGATATTTTTGCTGCTCAACTTCGCGTGCCAGTGCAGCGTCTTCAATAGCCCGAATCTCTTTTAATTCCTCAAGCTCATCCTGATACTGCTCGCATGCTTGAATCGTTTCACTGTCGTCTACTAACGCGTAGTCCAGATACTTGAGCTTTTCTAAATGAGCGAGTAAAAACCTGCAGTTAATTGTAATTTTTTATCGTAAAGCGAGTCAATAAACGAAATCGTACGGTCGATACTCCGGGTCAGAGCACACAGGATTGCCGCTCAAATTAAGTACACGCAAGTTTCCGAGACACTTTAAGTGCAGTAACCCCTCGGTGGATGGCAACAAGTTATTTCCTATCGACAATACCTGCACCGGAAAATAAGCAGCTGTGTATGGACTTAATAATCATTACCATACATGCCTGTAGTTCCTTAAGTGTGTCAAGGTTCTCGAGTTTTGCGATGGAGTTACTGTAGAGACTCAAATCTGTTAGTTTGACAAGATTCTCCAAGCCTCTGATCGCCGAAATGTTGTTAAATGACAGATCAAGCCACTCAAGATGCACGAGGTGACCAATTCCATCAATTTCTTGTAACACGTTGTTGTCAAGCTGCAGCTTTTTGATTAGGCGCAGTGTCTCAAGATTTTCCATTTTGAAAATGTTTTGAAACGACAGTGAAAGGGTCTGAAGCTTACCAAAGTCCACATTTTGGTCGACCTCATCAATGGCGTTGTTGTTGACGGGATCCGAGTCTGCACGAGCCACCTTTCTAATCAGCTCGTCACTGATTACGGCCACCTCAGCGTGTCGGACACCTAATCGATACATGGCTACTACACCCCGACACGACGGGACACCCTAATGTAATTGAAATAGTAATAAAACGGTTTTGCAGTATATTGTCAAATCTTGAGTGAATGTCTCGCCGCGGTCTTTGATTATGCTTTGGCTTCTACGCTTCGTTGGTTAAAAATGACTGCGTTCGATATATACAATGACGTCAGATAATCTCCTTCTATTTGTGCACTTAATGAATCCCACGAGTGTGACATAACTGAGGCGATTGTGTTGGTTGATTTGGTGCAAAGTAACGAGGTGACACTTCCACTCCATTAGCAGGGCAAAATCAAAGGACGTAACTGCTATGCGACGAAAAAGCCACAGCATTAGAGGGCAAATATAGACCGGGCAGGTCAGGTGTACGATGGAGCAAATTGTAAAAGCAGGTGGTTACCGTAGGCGACATTGGTGACAAGTTACGCGTCGTGCGATCTAGTCGATTGGATATAGTGGCGAGCATTGACCACACGATTAATCACGTAAATATTAGTTCCACCTTCGGCGTAAGTCATGGCTAACAGGAGTTCGTGCACGTCTAGATAGATAGGCGAGACACATTTCTTGGCCATACGACGTCTCAGCACTTAAACAGAGTTATTTGCTAAGTTATAGGAATATTGAGTCTGTGCACGTCTAAATAGATAGACGGGACACATTTGTGGCCGTACGACGTCTCAGCGCTTAAACTGAGCCAATATTTGCTAATTTATGGCTATAATGAGTCTGTGGACGATAGACAAGACACATCCGTGACTGTACAATGTCTCAGGTCTCAGCGCTACAAAAGAGTCATTGTGAACTAGGTTATGGCTATTATGAGTCCGTGCACGTCTCGATAGATATACGAGACTGACTTGTGGCCGTACGACGACTCAGCGCTTAAAAGAGTCCTTTTTCTATGTTATGGCTATAATGAGTCCGTGCACGTCTAGATAGATAAACTAGACTGATCCGAAGCCGTACGACGCCCCAGCGCTTATACAAGGTCATTTTTCGCTAAGCTATTGCTATGACGTGTCTGTGCACGCTTGGATACAAAGACGAGACTAATCCGTGACCGAACGACGCCTCAGCGCTTGAACAATGTCATTATTTGCCAAGTTTTGGCTATAATGAGTTTGTGCACATCTAAATAGCTAGACGGGATTAATCCGTGGCCGTACGACGTCTCAGAGCTAAAAAAGAGGCCCTATTCGCTAAGTTATGGCTAGTTCGATATATCGTTGTGTCCGAGCTGCATTACCTGTAAATATTTCTGCTTTGTGGCGCATTCTTTGAGAAAAGTTTCAGACGGCTTTTGATTTTGTACTCAGTCTGTTGCTGGAGGTTCTGGACTCGAAGTGTATGTTGCACACCCTGGACAGCATTACTGCAAGTAATCTTCGTGTTACATATGTTGGACTTAATTGAGAATATTAATGAAGGACACCTGGCAAGATAGTACGTTGAAGAACTGGCGTTCTTGGATCGCCTTTGGCCACACCAGAGCTCAATGTTTCCCTTTCTCCAAACGACACTTTCACCATATTTTAAAGTCGGACAAAAATGATTTGCATAATCTCGGGAATTTATCAGGCTTTGCGGACAGTAAATTTACTTTAGTTTACGCTCCTAAAATTTAATACACATAGGTCGTTATCCAGAGGATAGGGTGTGCATAGGACTATCATTTTGATAATAGAAACAGTACAAAAAGAATGTAATTGAAGACCTCCGACTAGTAGTCGTGCTCTTTATCGACCCTTGTTAGCCTCCATCTCTAACATGCAAATTAAAAAATCTACAACCACTGTCGTCTCATACGTCCGACACAACAATTGCTGGGAAAATCTGAATTCGTTCTTGCCACCCTCCTCTGCATTGAGTTCAGCAAGCCTCCCACGGTCAAGGCATCACCACAAAGCATATCTTCCTCCACCAAGTGCGATCCAAGTCATTTTCCGAGCAGAGGCTGTTTTAGTCTTTGTAAAAAGTTGAGTTGATAATTGGTCGAAACACAAAATTTCTCAGACCACAGTCGAGGCTATAAGGCCTTATCACTAAAGACGCACAACTCATTAAGTCTTGTTTAGCTAGTGATGGTCGTGAGAGGAATGGCCCAGATCGCCACGACGAGGGCACAACAAGCCACTACCAACAGCGTCAACTGTAAACATCGTAGCTGGCCTTAAATACACTTTCAGCACTTGGCAGTTCTGCTGCCAAGTGGCAAATAAGACGGCTTTCGAGTTGCAAAAGCCGTTTTTGTAATTGCCACACCTCGAGCTTTGAGCCACATGCCGGTCTTAACGTAAATGACGGCAGTCTTGGGGTCTAGGCAAAAGCTTGGATAAAATATGTCCGTGGATGGTCGTCCACGTCGTCTAAATACTTTTTCAAAATTACAACGTAAAAAAGACAGCTACCAAATAAGTCCCATCTTGATTCCACAGAAAACATATACAAAAAAGAATAAGAACTTAAGAACTATAAACCGTATCCATGTTCAGGATGAAGATGCAAATTTGATTTTAAGCTTCTTGTACTGGTAGTGTTGAGGTTTGTGCTTTCACGTAATCAATTATAACGCAATGGACAGCAAAGCAAAGAGTGGGTACACACCGACTAAGTGCTTTAAAGTCGTTGAGCAGTGTGATATCTCACTTTCAATATGCGCTCAATTCGATGCTTTCCTCCGTCAAAATTATGGTTACTTTAAAAACGAAGACAACACGAGAAAGGTATCCACGCTAACAGCTCATATGCAGATGTCGTGCATGGATTCAAAGTGTACAGTAACGCAGTACATTACTTCACCTTCACGCAACTTTTCAAAGTCATAATCGGGGAGCGAAGACGCTTGCTTAGTCTAGCGAAAAGGAAGTTCCTGGCCTCAGGCTACGGCGCCTTCAATTTGATGGGGATCGCAAGCCACCTTTGTCGGCGACGTCCACCTGGTGGCTTGTATCATAGTGCTCGACATAACGTGGACAACAACATCGCCCTTCAGCCATACTCTAAGGTTAATTGCCTTCATACAAATGGCTTCTGGCCGAAAGGTGCTTGAGGAGGCTACTCCTGCCTCGGCCTTGCACTTCATCCGTCTGGAACAGCAGCTTAAAGCGGTCTACATAGTTAAGATTGCTCTCGGGGTTGACCCTGGTGGTAAGGTCACGGATTTTTTGGGCGATCCCAGGCTTCTGAGACGTCGGTGCATCAGAATTACCTTGGGGAGGTGGATGGTGGTGTAAGCCAACTTATGACTTTCCGGGACCGGTAAAGGTCTGCTTAAACGATGTCCCATCTTATTCAAATAACCGAGCTTTCCTTATTAGCAAACTGTTTTCGGTATCACAAATTACTTCCTAAGGAATAGCTTTGTTTGCTCGAGGCGAAAACAGTCGCATTTTTTGACCTGCTGATAATGTTTAGCCGAGGTTTTGTGACTTTCTGATTTTTTTAAAATAAAGTGGTCTGAATCAGAAAGAAAGTTCCAACTTTTTTTTCTTCTTCTTTAGTTACAAGTCGTCCAGCCAGTAAGTAGCTTAAATGCGTCACAGCGCGCCAATAAAATATTTATATAAGCCCCAAGCAGTACATATTTTGTTGCCTCGGTTAAAGCGACTTTAACCACCTTGTTGTCCAAAAATAGGGGTTTGAGATGAATACGAAAGCGAATTTAATAAGACAATCTTGTTCGCGTTGCGTTTGTACTTTATATCCTGGGAGTCAGGTCAGTAGCTGGACGCTTACTTTTAGAGCTACTTTACTTTCTTTCCTAAAGTACGTAAGAACGTGGGGAAAACGCTACTTCCTGCCCATGCTCTTTTGCCTAAAGCAAGGACTGCATGTATTTTGTTAATACGAGCATGCGAAAAAGTAGTAGACATATATCACTGGGAAATCATTTCACGGGTTCGTTTTGCACACAACCGTTTGAGTATAGAAAGTGAGACTAGAAGAAATGATTTAAGTCGTTCTTCGTAGCCGCAAACAGGCTTGCTTCTCCAAAGTACTATGCTTTACTAGAAAAATTGTCGTGGGTTGTGCCTACTAACTCTGGTCCAATAAGCCTAAGTTCAGAAAGACAAAATAAATGCGCTGCTGTGGCTGCAGTAAGAAAAAGTGCATTTCACGCGCCTTTCTCTAGAGAAGCCGATGAAACAAGGCTTTGTTTCGTCCTTTAAAAAAGCGATCATGACATACGGCGAGCTGTATAGCAGATGCAAGGTTTATGAAGCTATATTCGGTAATTACAATCATTTCGAGTCCAGTATTTTAAGGAGATCCTCACTTTCGATAACTAATAATTATATAAGAAATCACACAGTAGAGAAAAAACAGCAAAGAAAGATGGGAAAGCCGTGCGCATCGCCGTCATCGATTAAAAGCATTTTTGCTATAAGTTCATGTTGGCTTGCCATTTGTCCACCGAATATTCTAACCTGAAGCGTATGTTATCGCAATTACTCAACATAATAGCGTCTGTTGTACGCTTCAAAGGCGAATTATGCACTAAGATTCGTCTTAAATACGGTGTTGCATATTAACAACGCATTAAGGCTTTGGGCCATGTCTTGTTTGGGTCCGTCAGATTACTCTGCTTCCAAATTAACAAATACTTGTATAACGAAGCCCGATAAGGGTGATGATGACTTACAACTTAATGGTATGAGTAGCCGCTAGCAATAACAATTTCGAAACACCAGAAATTTGGTTTATTCTTATATGGTGTACAGATTAAGTTGACCTAACTAATTAATAAAAAATTTGATGAATTCTGCTCTGATGGATCTACAACAGTCATAATCATTCTCTTAATCGCTAAAGGTACTTTTTACGATAAAAAGTAATAATGTTTATAGACATATACCTTGATCCTAGACTCAAAGCCAAGAGCTTTTCTCTACTAATGAAATTTAGCTACGACGCTGTCGAAAAAGTCTAATTTTTGTAGCCCAGTGCTTTTGCTTAAGAATATATCGTCGACGTTTGTCAATCAATCGTCGACTATCTTGTGGCTTCCACGAATCGATTTATTACAAGGCCACTGAAGTTATACTTTGTACAATTCAGTTTGATATCTTTTGTAGTCTACTATATTCCTTTTTCAAGGTTCTTGCCTCGTTAAATGGCTGCTTCCGCTGTCTTTGTTTTGATCATAAATTATTCGGAGCTTCGCAGACTGTATGTCCATTATTGAAGTGTATCTGTATTTGATGGCCCTTGACTCGTTCGATTAAATACTTTTTCTTGAATTGACTTGTTCTTTCCTAAGTCGCTATAGGACACTCATGCCAACATCGACCCCATTGATAATCTTATCAGCTTTGAGTCAAATTTGATTCAGCCCAGCTTTAAAACCTTACCTTTGGTTTCAATAGGTACCGTCCCATTGTATCGTAATTATGGCAAGGTCGCTAATGAGCTTACGTTAAATCTTCTTAGAAGGTATTTTGACTAGTCTATGTCTTGCTATTCTAGAAAAGCACTTGATTTTTCGAGTGTAGCGTAATCCTCCACGTCGTTGTTGTAGTGTTTGGTCTTCTTTAGCCTAAGTAATTGCTAAGCTTCGGAGGCTGTAGATTTCAACCCCATTATAATATATCTTATTTTACCGGATGAAACTTCCAACACGGTAGCAGCTATCGTACGCGAAAAAAATCTGCGTAAGTAATGCGAGAAATAAAATTGATACCTGTCCTAGTCAGTTGTTTCCCCCAGCAAGCAGGATCAATCTGCAAAGCGTGTTTGAGTGTTCGAGGCGATTAAAATCCCATTGTACTGCTAAAAAAAATTTCACGATCTCTTTCTGTGTAGCACAATAAAAACCAACATTTTTTTTGATTGGACAAAATAATCTCTTCAAATTATTTTCTTTAAATATCAAGCGGGGCTGCAGTATAACTACACGCCACTAATTTTATAATTAAGATAGCGCTGTTTTTTTTTTCTGACTAGATGTAATTAGTAGTCAATGTTTTCGAAACGAACCATTTCCTTTTGCACCAGCCGGGTGTATGATACTCAAATTTGGTCGCAGCAGTGTCATTATTGAGCCAGAACTATCCTATTTATTACGTACGAAATGCTCGCGTAGCATAAGCTTGACCAATTTTTATCAAATTTTCCAAGCGGAATGCGATAAATGCAAAGTCTGTGTCTATCTCCTGGAACTTGATGTACGAATGATCAAAAACGAGGCAGATGCAGGCACAATATGGCATCATGGTACTTGAGTGCTCGATATTAGACTTAATAGCTTTGACAATCGATCGCTTAGTTCTTGAAAACTCTTTATAGCTATCTCAACGGCGAATAGGCCAAGCTTGTAACCACGGTTCATGTCGAAACCAACAAATCTCTTTAGGTCGGCTTCACACTCCTCTCGTAGAATTCGGTAACCCTTACCCAATTATTAGAAAGGCATTGGTGGGTATGATCGACCAAAAGCACTGTTGTCTATCCGTTTTATTGCTCAGCAATCATGGCCTTTGACTTGTCGGCAACAAACTCGCGTCACCCGTTCGACACAACTTTTTCAAATAGTGCAAACGCTTCGTGTGAGCTTGCTCTAATGAAGCTGTGTGTCTATGTGATTTCCATACCATGTGATAAGTATTACTTTCGAAAGGAGCAGAAAAAAGATACACCTATCTTATGAGCCGACTTTGCTCTGCATTCCTCTCGTGATTGCTTGTAGTCATACAATGTTACCCTCATCAGTAGAGTCAGTCAACTTTTTTCCCTCTAAGTGGATGTCATTTGAAAGTAATAGAAGATAATATATTGATATCGCACTCGAGAATGACGAAAGTCGTATTGCTTGTGATGGCGCCGATTTTATGAAAATGCTTATCAGTCATAGCTTATCGGCTACAAAGCATTTATTCTTTTAATGCTCATACGTGCAAAGTATTGACTTTGTAATTAATAAACTTCGTATACAGCTTTTTACCACAAACCTATGACTTGTTGTGCTTGGCGTAGCGACCAGATATAATTGCCGAACCGCCAGCGATGTAAGCTTTGACCCTACCGTAAATGCCAATCTTCTTGTCAATGCGATATACCAATTTGAACCCGGGGGAAAATTTACTTCGTAAAAACCCATTAAGATATACATTCTTTCAAGCGTACACAGCTGATGAAGATGTTGCCGTTAAATTGGCCGAGATTTTTATTTATACGATCAGCTGAAGCGGTAGCAGCGGCTAGCCCACTGTAGTATATACCACACAAAGCATTTGCTATTGCAGCAGTGTATTTAAGTGCTCAAGTGTCATACAATATTCTCGCTTCGCCTTCACAACCAAAGTAGGTATCCACTCACACGACTAGCTTGGAACTAATATGCATTTGCTAACTTCTTTTTCGGATAGTAAATGTTGGCAAAGCACATTTCTACATAATTTTTTAGGAAGAATTAGAAAGCGACGCACTGTCTGCTACACTTCCAGATTGATAAGATTAAAATTGATCGTAGTCATCATTGTTCCATAGAGCTTGTTGTCAAACGCTTTCTTAGGCGGGATCGTATTCTAGCTTAGTACGTTAAGCGCCGTAATATGCTGGTAAGGAAGAATGCTCTTATCAGGCTCACAGACAAATTTTATTTCTTAACTCCACTAACAATCCCCGAGATATGCTCTATGTCGTAGCTAGTATAAACTAATACATAGTTGCCGATATCGGGCACCATGTCCAATGTCACGACGCACATGTACGATGACAGCAAGCAAATGATTTTTAATCAGATTTATATCGTAATGAACGGAATTTCAATTAAATGCTGGCATCCAGATAAGCTGCAGCTTAATTCTAATGTAGTCAGACTTTCATGCGGCATAGTTTCCTATCTGAACTTGATAATTCACTTCTGGCATATTGTAGGCTTTACCACCTGGAATTACTATACTAGTCTAACTGTGGGCATAACTAGTCTTCTCTGGAAGCAAATTTTATTTGCTGATATTGTACTGTCGAACCTTAACCATCGCATCCTCTAGATATTTGCTCATATACATAAGCAGCCCCTTTGGATCGTCATGCAAAAGCAACGCACCTTCTTGGCTGTGCTATCTGCTATCGCACTGACACAAAAATGTGCTCGTTCGATCGACAGTGCTCTTCCCGTGCTGAGTCACGGTAGACTTATAGTTGGTCTCGACTTTGTAAGCGATGATAATTACTTGATTAGCATCGATCGAAGGGTTTTTCAAGCTGGTGTACAAAGCCAGAAAACTTTTGATGTTCACAAGATCACATTGATGTACGATATGTTTTCGCTGAGCAGAACTAGTGAAATTATTCCACAGTTCGAGATATTGTATTCGTACTGGCGTATATAAATGTTCTTAATGAAGGAAGCATGAAATTCATGGGAAAGGTTATATAAAGCAGTTGCCTCTCTCTCCGAATAACGGATAAATTCAACATTACCTGTCTTTACATTGTACAATAGACTTTAAATCAAACTAAAGCTTTTCTTTCCTGTAGGAGGATAGATCGGCTGAAACTTTGGAGCGGACCAATGTGTAGCTGATACTGGTAGCGCTTGTATATTTCTCACCTGAGCCCGAATTCGATGAAGATCTTCGAAGCATGCTAGTTCCGGTACCATGCAATAAATTAGAACACACAGTTGTGATATTTACTGGAATAATTGATTTCCTGCTTGTCATTGTCGGAGCCAGCCATTCTATTATTGAGTGCTCGCGGAAGTAGATGTATCTTCATAAATCTGTATTTGACGTGAGGTTATACTCCGACTCGAGGTACTTTGGAGCATATGTCAACTTGATAGATCTCATTTCTGAGATGATCCCTTAACGAATCTCGAATGGACTGTTGATAGCAACACGGGAATTATATGCGTAAGTAATAGCTGGACACAGGCGCCAGTGTTAGGTAAATTAAGAACCTTTATGCGTTAGGCTTGTATCCAGGAGCAATGCGCACCTTGAAAGTTTTAGCTTGACCAGCAAGAATGTTCTTTAGCTTGCCGAAGAACTCAGCAGGTTTCACACGTGCGACTCCATGCGTTTTCCGTTGTAAAAGCAACACTTGGACTCAGTTTTGTAGTCCGAAGACATCTAGTTCTCAAGAGTCTCGACAGAGATCGTATACTACTTAGCTAACAGCTTCTACTTGGTTGATAGGATGGGAAACGTTGCTAACATAAACCATGTTGCCAATTTAATCCTTTAAATTCTACGCAAGCATATTGCCTATCAAGTTGACGATATTGTCTTCGTGTATATGATTGAAGTACAAGGGCTCCGGTCCTTGCCTTGATCCGCTTCTTAGAATGGAATTGACATTTTAGTGGTGGAATTTGAAACCGACTAAAATGTCCTTACAATTATTATCATTCGACTTTAGATGGTGCTCAAAGGCATATATTTTGTGTCGTAAATTACAAGCTGAAAGGTAAAAATAAGTAAAATATTCCAAGTTGACAGCGTCTTTTGGCCAATATTTATCAACTTTAAAAGTAACTACAATGAACTTTAAAAAAAATAGAGATTTCATGCAGTGAAAAAATTCGCTGCTTCAACCTAGTTTTTCTTGGTAGATGCGTCTTTGCTTTTGCATTTCAAATCTCAAAATAATGTGCAATCAGCAACAATTAAGATTTCCTGCTTTGATGATAAAGCTAGTATCGACCGTAACGAAATATACTACCGTCACTGACTCAATGCAGAAGGCCACGCGTGATGCGGAAAAAAGATTGATCGAGTGACTAGCTCAGCATCCTATCCAAGCCAAAGTAACCAAAGTCGGTGAGCTAAAGCGCGCACGTGCTGCGACGACGTAAGAAAGCAGAACAAATAAAGTGGAGAGAGGCGTATCGAAACGTGTCCAACTATAAAGTCCTAACTAGGAGCTAGAAGATACTTATTATGCGTGTCAAAAGCGCCAAATAACAAACGAGGCGTAATAAATTGTAGAGCACAGACAGCGCCTTTGTATTTTAATGCACAGACCAAATGAAATATTTGGCGCTGGTACAGGCCGAAACCACTGACAATGGACGGGAAATTGATTGAGCACAGGTCGTCCGCGAAGTCAGACTGAGGTAACGACGTGCGACGGCACTCGTTGAATGCAGCTGTCTTTCTTAGAGCACAAATGGTCGTGTTTTAGTTAAAGATATACTTTCGCTGGATTTCTTTTCGCGCTGCTTAAACAATTGACCATCACTCTTGGTTTGGCGCGCACTTTTATCTGTAATTTGGACACGCAGAGGATGGAGCCGCGTCGACTCCAAGCGGCGAAGAGTCTGTTGAAGCATAGTTTGTTCGGGTTTCAGGTGTATGACACTGCCATTTCAAAGCGTCTGGGCGAGCTGAAAGAGCTTTTGCTGGCTACGTGCGGCGAGATGGATCAGATCGCGTTGCTTAGCGAGAGTATTCGGGGGATCAAAGAGCAACTTCAGAGTCGCAGCGAAAAGTTTTTGCTTGAGCCTTTAAGGAGATTCGAGCAGGATATGGAGCTTTTGCTAGATGTGTGGAGTGGTGACGACGTAGAGGAGCAGCATGAAAATGTAATTGGCGATGATACGGAAAAATCTTTGTTGCTTTCTCAGGATTCCGTGGACACCTTAACGACACCGCAATCATCACCTACGTGCTTTCAATTCACTAGGACAAATCAAATGATAGCAGAAGACGAGGCGATAAAGTGTGGCGTATGCTGGGCTCATGATTCGCTGGAAAATGACCCCATCGTCTGCTGTGATGTCTGTGGCGTCGCTGTGCACCGGACGTGCTATCGATTGGCTGTAGTGCCTAAAGGAAATTGGTACTGTATTCCGTGCAAATTATACATGGCCTCGCATAATATTGAGAGCAATCTGCTTCCGACGCGCGAGATCGAGTGTGAAGCTTGTTGCTTAAAAGGAGGAGCCATGGTGCCGACAATTGGTGCAGGGTGGGTACATGTGGCTTGTTTTATGTTCCTGCCTGAATTGCACATGCAGGATAAGCATGCGTCGAGGTGTCAAGGATTGTTGGATAATTATGAGGTTGTATGTGGAGTGAACAAATTAAAGGCAAGACGAAAGTTGCGCTGCTGCTTTTGCAAGAAAAATTAGTGGGTGAAAAATTGCAATTTGGGTGAAGCGAGCTGTGTTTATATTGACATGCGCTTCTGTGCTATGGTTGCAGTGCGAAAGGAGCGTGCGCGCAGTGCGCGGTAGGTAAATGTACGGTGGCGTACCATGCGTTGTGCGCTCTCCAGAATGGTATTAAACTGCGATATTTAAATAACCAGGTGAGTTAGGTTGCTAAGATTGGGAAATGTGCCGACTAAATGACTGACTTTTTATGCAGTTTGGCAGTGGATGTCTTAAGCACCAAGCCGAATTCTTGAGTATGCACACATTAAATGAATCTGCCGTTGCTATGGTCGAAAACACTGTGCAACAAAAATTTTATGATACCGATTCGATCATGTCATGCAAAACGTCTCGGTCTAACAGTGGTGCCACCGGTAGTGATGGTGAAAAGGAGGATGACAATAATTTTGATAGCGATCATGACGGTAGCCATTACTCGCACACAGAAGACAAAAGTTTGGGTGACGACAATTACACGTATATGGCACAACCAATCCTGACCACAGTGTCGCCACCTAGGCTGTTTGGTGCACGGGCGCTACAAAACAGCGGCAAAAAACAATTTAGAAGGCATTATTCTAAGCATTCGTTTGCGACAGCAGATGATTTGCCTGACCATTGCGTGAATAAAGCCTATACGCCACCGAATTCGCGCTTTTCCACTCAAAACGCTGCTGTTGATTCTTCTGTCTCTCCTCGACAGTCTGCATTATCCAGTAAAGCGAAGAATGATGACACCAAGAGTGAATTTGTACTTCAGGCCAACGTCTTCGCACCTATTTTTCACCATTTAACAGATGGACCAGGCAATACCGGCAAACAAGATTTTAATTACGTTATGGTTTTGATCCATAGTCGGCCTTTGGGTCTTGGGATTGCATCTTCCAAACATGGCACAGGTATCTTTCTTCTTGCCAAGAAGACCCGTAATTTGTCCGTCATTGCAGCTCTAAAACGGGGAGTTCTTCAAGACGGCGACGAAATATACGCACTCAACGACTGGATGTTACATAAAACCAAGTTTAGTTCATTTAAAGATGAAGTGGTCCCATCCGTTTCTCTACCTGTGCGCTGTTGGTTTCGGACGAGGCGAAAGAAAAAAAGTGCAGCAACTGGCTTTCAACTGCAAAGTGCATTCAATGCGACCACAGCTCAGCCTGTATCCGTTGATCTGTCAAGTACAGCAGCGCCTAGAGAACAGCGGTGTGATATTCCGTTCGCGACTACAAGTCCACATATTGAGGTTGTCGGTCATAATATTGATTCTACGAATTCCAGTCCAAATGTTCGTAATGATGTTGCTGAAACTGCTTCTCTCGATATTGACTGGCCGTGGGTTCTTCTACGGTCGGACGGCAAAGTAGCGATGAATCTCTTTTGGAAGTCTCTTGACTCGGCGTTTTTTCACCGAAACATCAGCAAGCGCACATTCTCGCAGCTACAGGAAAGAATGGAGAACACGTTCGGTGTGCGTTTAAGTAGCACTCATTCTAAGTACAAAGAGATTTCTGAACTTCTCCTAATGCCTCGATGTGAGCGCGTGCCAGCCTACCTAGTAGAATATCGAAAAAAAGTTGAACAATCTGACGTCTTAATTGGCATCTCCAGCGAGCCCAAGGATGCAGAAGCAGAGGTGGATGAAAAGTCGCTTCTCGAGGTTGGGACCACTGTCAACGTGGTAAAGCGCACCTGGCCTGGTATGAACAAACTGGGTGGTGTGGGTCGAATAAAGAAGGTGAACGAAACCGTATCATCAAATGGCAAATCATGCTTCACGTACAATATCGCGTATGTGTTAAGCGGTACGGAAAAGAATGTAGAGCGAAAATACATTAGTGTTGTCGACCTCGAAGCAGACAATGTTGTAAATAATCAAGAGACTTGCTCAACATCAGCAAGTCGAAGGCATAGTTCTGTGAAAGAGACGAACACTAAAAACGCTGAGGACGAGAAGCCGGATAGCGTAAACGCCAGACTAATCTTCGTATTAAGTTGTACAGGGGACAAAGCTCAGCTGCCGAGTTTGCCAGATGTAAAATTTCAAAGCCTACCGAATCAACGACGTTTTCAATTGCGATTCACAGTTGATAATTCAGCCGTGCGTTGCGAGCGGAAAACGCAACTTACGGGTCTTGCCCCGCCAACTCAAGAGCTACTTCTGCATCGCCACTTCCCAATCAAGGTAGCTGATGCGCTGATAAATGAATATTTTTTGGCGATGTTGCTTAGCGTGGAAGATCGAGTCAGATTCGACGCAGACGGGGATAGCTCTGATAGCGACAATGATGCAGACGAAATTAAAACCAGACTGACAACTTTGCAAAACCAATTTTGTTCAGTAATAGAGTCAAACAAATCCGCGTTAGCATCCCTTACTGAAAAAATTGAAAAGGAGTATACATCGAAAGTATACCGCCAGCAAGTGCTCAAGGATATCGAATGGCGAAATTATGAGCGCATGTACCAGGAGCTTCAAATTGCTAAGAGCCAATTCGTCGAGAGCGACGAGGAAAGCAATTTGAGCGAGGATGAACGACAACCTGGATTTTCTGCCAATGCAAAGAGCACAGGTGGGACCAACAGTGATAGCGAGGATATCTTGTTCGAGAGCATGTTTGTGAAACGAGGGGGCAGCGATGTCTGCGCCCTGTGTGAACTTAGTGGGGGTGATTTCGCTCGCACGGAAAGTGGTAGCGTTGTGCACCCTCAATGTGCATTGTTTACACCTGAGACATTTTTCAAAAATGGCGTCGTGCATGGTTTGAACCTCGTGGATCCCAAACGTCAGCAATTAAAGTGTGTCATTTGCGGAGGCCGCAAGGGACAAAGTAAAGTACAGTGTGCATATCTAAAGTGTGCGCGAGCATACCACGTGTCCTGTGCTTTTGTAAACGGCCTTCTCACTAGAGATCCATACTACCAGGCGTGGTGTCCTCGTCACCTAAAGACCTCGGGGATGAGTCAATTTGTAGAGGTTCCTGATCACTTAAACAAACACAGAAACCCGTCAGCTCCTGTGCTGACAAGCAACGAAGCCTTGAATAAAACTCCACCGTCTTCCCGTGGTCAGCACGGTCGAAAAATTAGTAATCAGCGGCTCTCTCATCAGAAAAAAAGTCGCAACGTGATGGACACGACACCAGCAGAAGCAGTGACCGTGGTCCAAGTAAACATTTCGTCGTCAAAGTCGAATAGGAAGCGGAAGCGAAAAGGTAGCACCAGCGGCAATGCCAGTGATGGCAGTGTGAAGACTGCTCGTGTGACTCGGACTCGTGGAAAAAATCCTCGCAGTGCAGATGATTTAAATGAAACAGAGCCTCGATGTGCAAGGCGGCTAGACATTGATCTAAGCGACGAGAGCGATCTCGAGAAAAAAGCAGTGGACGCCTGGCAGCATGGTCGCGATCCTCAGCATGTTTTGATCAAAGGCAGTGTAGTGGAAGTGTTGGCACGAGACTGGCGTGGCATAAACAAACCTGGTGGTGTCGCGCGCGTCCGTGACGTAAAGGTGATCGAAAATAAAAATGGTATGAACGACATTTTCTACGATATTGTTCACATCGTTGGGGCGTTTAAGGAAAAAAGCGTGCCTGCTCAGTACGTTCGCAGCTACCAAAATTAAACGTTTGTATACTCTAATTTTAGCCATCTGCATTCACCTTTGCTAGACTAGATCTAGATTGATGAGTAATAAACCGAAGTTGAAGCTGTCAGATATTTCCATTAATTTATGGGAGCCCCTACACTATTTTCTCGGTATCGATCGGATGTTGAGACACAAAAATGCACAAAGTCGAAAAGCAGAAACTGGGTTTTTGGTCGACGAGTACGACGCAGAGGAGGACGAATATGTGACGGTGCTGCATACTGCAGAGAACGCACAAGGAATCCACTGACAATAAGGCACTTAGAGGTTGCGTGTCAGATCAAGAGACTTTAGTATGTTTACAAGCGATACAGAGTAAATGTCAAGACATTTAAACAACAACTTGCATAGATCGATGGGAAGCTCATCGTCTATACCGAAAGTTGGTACACAATGGTTGGCTTCACAAGCAGGTAAGTGTCATGTACGTATATGAACTAGAGTCTAGTTTGCGAAAATATGAAGTAACTTGAACGTGTTTGGGGAAAGGTGGGATCGACGATATTTTGTACGGATTAAGAGAACGAACGTAGCAACAGGAGAGTAGTGGGCATTGCTGCAGAACTTTAAAGGCAGCAACTTTGACGAGCTCCGTGGAGAGATGCAGTTGCAGGATGGCATTTGTCTGTACGCTTTTAAGAGCCCAATGAATTCAAGCGACCGTTCTGTTTTGGGGCAGCTGGTAAAGATTTTTCTTTTGTCTGCTCTAGATCAAACGACGACGATGCGAGTGCCTGGGTCTATTTACTGCAGAGTCTGTCAGGCATTGGAAACAGTATTATCTCGCCTTCTGCTGCCCTACTCAGCTCGCTATCCAGTACCAAGCAATTACAATCGGTGGATGGGTCAAACGGTGCTCGAATTCGCACTAGCACGATCGATGCACGGAGCATTCGCATTTTTGCAGAGCTGCGTCGAGTGCGCACACAAGCAAGCGATGAAATCCAAAAATTTTATCAGCTCTTTCGATTTGCGAAATTCGTGTGCTCTTTGCGATTTTAGCGAATTTCACGCAACACTAATGTTATAATTTTACAAAATACCCTGCTTGTTGCAGCCAGGCAACATTCAAAACTTAGGGTAAAGGGGTTTTTAGCCCTGTAATGTAATGTATTACTTTATCGCATTGCCAAGTTATGCACGTGCTAGGCTCAGTCTGGCTAGTCCACGGCATAGAGTGGTGTCCGCATACGTCGGGTCTCGATCGGCGGGCAGTGCATCCAGCAACGAGGTCGTGAGGGTCTTCCATTTTTTTAGCTCTGCCTTGGTAAGAGCCCGGGTATCCTGGTGCTGGAGACCGTCGCGTCGAGGGTGAGACTCGTTAGGGACCTGCAGATGCCCGAAAGCACCTGCCCGAAGCACGCGAGCATTTAGCCCCCGCGCTTGGAAGGAGGGCGTCACCCCAACCTTTTCCGAAGAGGATTTAGCCCTGTGCTATGAAAGTGGGTATGGAGGGGGGTTAACGAAAACTATGGGATGGTTTGCGGCTCCCTAATTTAATTGATTTTTTTGGCAAGAATTTTTTAAGCGTAAAAATGGATGCGCGAAGCTAATTCCGAGCTAGGATGGCATGTGGCAAACCGTTACCCCCTCTTACTAAGAGTTGGGTTACAGTTATGAAGAAAGAAATAAGCGTTATGTATCACTCTTTGATGTTGTATTTGAAAATTGGCAAGGTCACCAAACAGGTAATAAAGAAGTTTAAGAATGAACGTATCACAGAAAATCGCTTCGGGTACCTCCGCACCAAACTCATTTTGCCAAACGCTGCGCCTGCACCTTTACCATAGCCAAGCAACTCACGAACACCGCAGTTTAGTCGGCCTCCGTGCGCCTTTAGTGTCCAAACTGCATCGAAAATAACAATTTTTGTAGTGTGCTCCAGCATCGACTGGCTTTCCAAATCGCACTACCTTCAAGCAACAGACCCTCAATGATATAGTCAGATATGAGAAACATCAGCCGCCGTATTGTCACATACATTCGCCTTACCAGCAAGCTTAAGCGCAGGTACAAGCGCTAAGTTAAGGTGATAGCGGCATCAAAAATATACTTCTTTACTTCGTAAGAATCATATTATCTATTTTGTACTTGTGTCTCGAAGAGCTAACGAAAGTCTTGAATGGCGTAAAGTGTCAAATCGGCGATGCGTGAACCACATCATTAAGTACGAACTAAGTTAGTACTTATAATGCGGCGCCTTGGCGCACGAGTTGCTTAGGCAGAAAATGGATCCTTTCCGCCTAACCACCTACCTGAGCATTGTCTGCTGCGATGACCAGCAAGTGGGCTCCCCCTAGCCTTCACGAAACGCAGAGGTATATCGCAGATCACTCCAAGGCCATAGTACTTGAATTACGGATGTGCCATATTTATCATCTTACTCAGACGGCACACGACGAGAGATGTAACCTACTATTGCCAAGCCAAAAGCCGACCAAGATTATCAGCTGTCAAGTGTCTGCCTTTACGTCATGGCATGCTTGCCGAATTTGATCAACCAAAAAGGCGTTGGATCAAAGCAGAACAATTTTTAAGCGAGTAAATATTAAAGATTGATTAAGATGGTGTGTATACCGAATATTCGGTTCGTCATCGCTGAAACTTTTTACTCAACACAACAATAAAGAAAGGGATACCGGTTACCAAGATGTGAGATCAAAGATGAAGCCCGCGGTACAATTTGACCCTATGTGTGAGACCACTAATTTTTCGTGAAAACCGAGGGAGTGACTTCTTTTATTATTCAGCCGCATCACCAGCCTTCGAGATTTTACCCTTATTCGGATCTTCGGTGATCGGGACAACGACTCGGGCTTGATTCACTCTATAGTTTTCTCGTTACGACGCAATTACGATTGCTGTCGAGGGCTTGACAACTTGACACTGACATGTTTGACACAAGTGAGAAACTGCAATCAGAGCACCAGCTACGAATCAGGTTCGAATGCTGGGAGGATTTGTGTGTCAAAGATCTATTCATCTTGCCAAGGCCAGCCTGCGCAAAAGGGCATCGGCAATCAGTAATTTAAATTTGTATCCAGCTCGAAATCGATATAACACAGAGATTTAAAGCACTTTTGGCCTTGACTGGCACACGTGGTGCGTATTCGCAAATTATGTGGTCTATATGGCTCGGGATCCAAAAAAGCGTCATAATATTTCCGACGCATATTTAATGGCATGCATTCCTTCTCACCAGCGACATTGCCCCGCTCGTTAATTCTATGCTATATGGACTGCAAAAGGTGACTTTTAAACGTTTGTCCTCGTTAAGTTGCAGTAAATCACACCTGGTGGCCGTTTGGAAGAGTCGCAAACGGCGCTAAACGAATTTACCTTGCCCGACAATTGCAGAAAAGGTACCCACTGAAATGTTTACTTGATGCGATCAAAAGCATCTTTATCTATGACTAAAACGTTCAGTGGTGGTGAAAGGTCTTCACAATCCGCAATTCAAATAATCAAACCGAGGCTTGTGAGACCGGCATAACTAGCCACTGTATTTGTGCAAACGTTAATTAGGCCCATATATTCCCCCAGATCCTTGGGGCTCGTAGCGTAGACTTATCCGTATTTCCTTACCTCTCGACTCCAGGGTTGCTTACAAAGTAGCCGAAGAGTTTGTTTATTCTGCCGCATAGGCATATTTGTGGTTCTGGACGAAAACAAAGTCGGAGTCTGCTCAGGCGAAACCCATAGATTGTATGACCAGACGGTGTGAATTTGCTAGGGCGTTTGGTTACTTTAATGACATCCTAAGCCACTCTCATCGCAGCTAGATGTACTAGCTTTCGAGATGAAAAATCATTTGACTTTCTCACTCGATCTTGATGGCAGTCATCTACCAAAGTTATTGCATTCTACATCGTACGTGTGCGGCTTTCGAGCGCATACACTCATAGATAAGTGCGAAGATTTGAAGTCAACCATCAAGCTTCCTTACGCGTCTTATGAAGAAAGTAACAATGAGCTTACAGTGCTCTCGTGGTATAAGCTTTAATTTGATAATGCAGTACATTGATATTCGCACGAGGTCAATCAAGTGTCTATACCTTCAATCCATTGAAATATAAATGGTGGATCTTCAAGCACCACATTTGAGTATTTCTTTAGCAAAAATCACTTGAAAACCTACAGGACCCTTGAGTTGAGGGACAACGTAGGTTCCTGTAAGGCTGACTCCAGATATTTAAGTCAAAAACGAAGGACACATTTATATCCGTACAAGGGGTCTTCATTCTGATAAATACCACCTCCAAAATACGAACAGCTTTTAGCACTCTGATGCCTCGAGTTGTTTGAGCCTCAGTAGCTCTGAAAAACGCTGACGCTGTACTACGCTTATTGTACCATGAAGACGGATTGTAATGTTAACATCCTTGTGGGCAAATTTTCTCGTAGTCATGGGATCGTTCGTTGAGCCTAGAGATTGCTTCGGCGACGCGTCTCAGTTCTCTTTTTACGAAGCTAGGTTACCCGATATTGCTATTTTGCTATTTTCTTGTCGTGCGAACCAAAGTATTGATATTTTCTCAGAAATCGACGCGACGACTTTCCAAAAACATATCTTAGCAAACAATTAAGCTTTTCTGGTAGCAACGGCCGCACAAATTGCCAAATGTTGATGTGTTTAAAGTATTTTATAATCAAAAGCCATGGCGTCATCAACTGAGAGCAGCATAGATCTATTAGAGTTCGGGACATACTCTTGCAGTTGATCAACACAACACTGCAAAATCTTCCATTAGCGGATAATATACGAAATCTTTAATGCATATATCTACCCAGCTTTCATTTTAAAGCACAAAAAAAAGTTTTCTCTAGGAAATTTGTGTCTTTAAATAAACTATGCAGTTGAATTTATAAAAAGTAAGATTAGAAAAAAATGCAGAGTCTTATGCGCAATAGAGAATGAAATTCTCTTGAAAGAAAAATTGGACGGCCGGCATTTATATACTTGCTCTGTCAATAAATCCAGGGCTTATAATTCATTGGACACGGCATTCTCAGTATCAAGTGATACTTGTACATGTCAAGGATATGGAATTGTCGAATCTTATACCCAGACTTTGTGGGACTTCTAGGCCTATGATGCCCGCTTGCGAAACTTAGAGTTTGAGAGCTAGTGGGCCCATTCTATCCTCCTGCTTGCCTTTTTACCTACAATGCGAACCTTGTAGTGGAAAGATGCTGGAACGCAAAACTTGCACACTAAAACACATAAAAAGTTATATCAGTGGCCTTGTAATGAACCTGAAATGTAGAGGCCGCGAGGCGATCTACGATTGATCAACAAAAGTTGACGACTTTTTCTCCACTTGACCTTTAAAATTAGGCTTTTTGACAGCGTCATATTAAAAAAACATTAGCTTAGAAAACTCTCTGCTTTGAGTCGTGGATCAGGGTATACAGTTTATAATTTATTATTTTTCTATCGTAAAAAGTACCGAGTGGTGTATAGATAGCGCATATACAAAGTCATTGAGTATGTTCTATAATCGTTTATTACTGGGGCGCGAACTAGAACAGCTTCGACGCAAGCTCTATATTATCCGAGAGATAAGCTGCCTGGAGAATGAGTTAAAAGTATCAGATCCAATTGCTAATGTTCGATCTACGGTATCAAATAAGGTCCACAAGTTGAAATAGCGGGTCATTTGGTAAATATTTATTTGTATAAAGATTGACATCTAGATATACATAACGAGTGCAACCACATCTGCCATAGTCATGATTTGTTAAGCACATGTAACTCATGCAGAGCGAATGGTAGATATTAGACTCACTTTCAAAATATTTAAATGATGCGAACAGCTCGTACGATTTTCTCAGCAAGAGCAGAAAGCGCAGAAGCAACTTTCAAGTGCGCAACGACGCATTTTTTAAATTTTAGATTAGTCGGAAGTGTGTGCAAGAGCTTAGGAATTCAGCGATGAATATATATATAAAAACTGCTCAAGGAGATGAGCCAGCCCGACACAACAAGTAATCATCACAAAGAAGCATATAAAGGGTCAAAGATCGCACTATCTGAAAATTGAAAAAGCCTCAGCGGTGGGATCTTCAAGATAAAACCTGATGTGTCAACATCATGCATCAGCACATAACCTAATGTAGATCTCGTTGATGCTGGTGTTGGCGGTGAGCCACGAATGAAAAGGAACCTGAAGTGTCAACATCAGGTATAAGTCCACAATCTGGTGTTATTCTGATTGATGCTGATGTTGATAGTGAGTCACGAAAGATAACTGAGGTGTCAACATTAGATGTACATATACATTCTGGTAAAGATCAGATTGATGCTGGTGTTGACGATGAGCCACAAATGCGTGATGCTTCCGTACTTGTGAGACCCTCTTTTTTATGGAGATCTTTAATTGGTTTTACTGGCAAAGCCCGCTTAAAGCTCGAACACAGACATCTGATGCCGAGGAGGATGCACATCTCAATGTGGTTAATGCTGAAACAAATGTGACATTTTAAATGATAGATACTGAAGATCAATTAGTAGCGCGTTTTATACCGTGATTTCTTATTGAGCTACTTCAAAGGTTAAGCCGATCAAACGCAAATTTGGTAGAGAGGACATTAAATATAACAGTTTTAATAACAGCGGATAGAACGAAAATTACAAGTAGGATGTATTGATCTTGCTACTCATTGGCTTCAAAGCACAAGCCCCATAAAATTTGGCACGAAGGAAATAATAATATTATCGAGTGTTGAAGGATATCAGACTCGATTACCCACTATTTCTTGTTTCTCTATTTTCATTACAGTAAGAGAAGAAATGACTTAGAAACAGCGATTCTTGCGAAAAGACGAGAAGAAGAGCTGGAAAACCTAAATGTTAATTATAAAAACAAATGGCATCCCGACATCGCCACCAGTCAAAAGGCAATCTAAACAGCAATCGACAATTATGACAGCAAATTTTATTTTGCTACACATTTTTTTAAGGAATGAGGACGTGCCTCAAACAAATGAACTGAACGAGAATATTGTCTTTGACTCTAAGAAAGAGAGGTAAACGACGCAGCTAACAGGCACAAGCTGAATATATACAGCTCGAAAATGGGTTAGCAGACGCATTTATTACACATAGCAATCTGTCGAGTATGGCATTTGGGGAAAAAGCTGACTGAGTTGCAGCCCTACAACATTAATTGAAACTTGTAAAATGCAAAGCAACTTCCCTTGTCATGGCTTGTAAAATCAATAATTTCGAAACGGCTAGCGTAGTTGATGGTGACAAACAATAGGTCATTCTCATACTAGAGGTTTGTGGTACAAAGGCTGAGAGGGTTGAAAACATAGATCTAATTTGTCAAGCCCTGGTTATCACTTTTAAGATATTGCAAAAGCTGATACAATAAGCTATTAACAAAACACTCAGCTACCTTTTGCCATCTATCAATCGGCGAAAATGATGTGGAATAGCCATTCCGGTGCTTTAAAAGCGGATCGCGTTTTGAGTATCAGAGACAACGATGATAAAGTTGTTTTAATTTTTTTTGGAGGACTTATCAGATGTATGCGCTTCTTTTGCTGTCAATGAGTTTTTAAGATTCATTGAAAGGCTAGCGATATCCAATGTTTAATTAGGAAAGAAGATAGAAAACGATTGACTACGTAAATTTTTAATTATACAATCGGACAAGTACATCAAAACGACTGTTACCAAAGGGTAAAGCCCTACATGACATTAACGGAATCTAACTCTTCAAAAAAACTGTGATGAAGCTAAATTGGTCTATACATACTGTGGAAAAGCTCAAAGCAAATTAAATCAAATAAAAGGAAGCTTGGTGCAGCTCAGAAAGAAGCCAGATATTTTGGCTTCTAGCGGAAGAAGTCAGCGCAAAAAAGAGTAATATCTCCATTTATAGCAACAAAAACGGCTGTAGGATAAGCTTGCGCTGTTTCAGCACCAAAGTAGAAAAGGTCGTGATATGAGTTAAGAGCTTGGAGAAGAAGCTAAACGTCAATGCAACGCTGGTGGATTCGAAAGGATCAGTGCAAAACTAAAAGGGCATGGCCTGCAAAAAGCAGAATTTCAAGAATTTCGAAGGACTTTGCCCCGCAAAAGGCTTCGCCGTAACGTTCATATAGTGTCCCTTCATTTGAAGAAATTGTAATCGCGGTCAAAAATTAAACCCGAATGAGATTTAAGCAATATATACCCCGCCAGCATATGCATATCATCAGATTGGAAGTGAATATATCTAAATTATGAGGTTTATACCAAAGCCGTTGTCGGTGGTGCCTGCGAATCGGCGGAAATGCGGCCCAAATCAAGTAATTAGTAGTTGGCTTCAATCAACAATTTGCAACTTTGTTTTAATGTTCATCGATCAAGAGGCTTGCGACGGGCACAGTATCGGCGTAAGGAATCTTTTAAAAGAGGTACTTCCCATCGTCGTCCACAGCGCAGCTTACATGACAGTTTTAAAATTCGATTAAATTCCTTCTAAGTTGAATGTAATAAACTTGAAGGTGAGCCAAAACATAGGAATAGCAAATCACGAAGCATCAAGCAGCTCAATAGCCTCTCTGTAGCTTTCTACTTGAGTCTAATAGAAGTGCTTCTGAGTCAAAATATTACAGTTTTCGTTTGATATCTTTTTACTATTCTCACTAAGCCCCACATTATTGCAAACCTTAGCTGTAAATACGCTGATCTCTCAAAAAGAGTTCCATCAATAGTGATCGCTCTTAATAAACTTAAGCCACTTCAAGGGCTGCTAAATCTAAAATCGACACATCGCTGAGTCATTGTTTCAGCTGGAAGATAGCATATAAATAAGAAAAAGGCCAAAAGCTGTGAGGCCTTCCGCAGCATAAAGGTCGAAAATCAGGAGGTTGAAGACTTATGCTCGAGATCTCTGGTGTTTGCTATTGAGTATTCTCAAGAACTGATAACCCTCCACCACAGCCAGTTTGCCGCCTTTATTTTGTGTACTTAGTCTGCAAGTACCAATTTTACGATCGCCCTTAACAGGAATTGTACTAGATTTATTTCTAATTTTGTCAAGAGCTATTGCAAAATCCATACTTGGTCAGTAAAGAGGGAGATGTGGCGCTGCCCAGTCAGTGTATCACATTCCCAATGGGCCGCGTAAGTGCCAAGAGGAAGTCGTAGAATCGCTCGTTCTCAAACCTTTGCTCGGTTCGTTGCCCATGTTTATACTCCACCAAGCTTTTTTTTTTAGAAGAATTAACTGTACATAGCTTAGTCACATCGATATATCCGTGTCGTTTACAGAACTGCTTTCGGTCACTCTCTTCTTAACCTTTAAAGTGCTAATAAGACCTGTCTCCCCACTCTGTAGTGCCAAGCAATGCAATTTGTCCAGCATCAAATCAATCATCATATCCTTTTCTTTTTTGCTGAAAATTAAAGCAAAACATTGGCTCTGTATCAGCCCTGATATATTTCTCTGCAGTCCATCAAGTTTTGTCAATCGACTTATAGACTGATATGCGACTATAATTGCTCTAGGAGTCAATGAGGTTTGACCAAAGCTAGAATATGGAGTGCGCGCGTCAACAAAATCAAATATAAGAGCGGGACCCTAAAAGAAGAATTTCTATAGCAAAACTTTTTCCCCGACTTTCCATGTTCTCACCGCCATTAAAGGCACCGTGATAAGTGGTACAAATCACACATCATTTATAAAATAGCAGGTGAAAATTAATAAATCTTATTAGCCACTGCTCCATAGAACGCACGAGTTTTACAGATACATCACAAACCTGAAAGCTTCTGATAACTCGGACGCTGTAATCGCGGCAAAAGTATCTCAAAAATATCAGACGAGCTGCTGAAAAAGGCAGACCCGGTATGATCTTAGATGCAATTATTCGGCTTAAAATTGTTTCCTTCAGATATACAGAGTGAACCATACCAAAAAGATCTTCTCGTCTGGCAACTTAACCGGATCACTCACGTGACAGGCAGGTAAGTAATCATTATTCTATCTAGATTTGCTATGTTACAATTTAATTTAAAATAATGAATGCTACTTGCGATACTCTCAGATTGCTACAATGTATTATGTCATATATCTTTGCCACCTTATGCTTTCCTCATTCTTCTCCTTCCACAGACTCACAAGCTTTACACTACCACGCAAGGAAGAGATCGGACAAATTACCATTGAAGTTTTTAAAAATTCGTAGGGCTGCTGCCATGAGAGCTAAACGGCACGAAAAAGTTGTTTCGTGCTCATTGTGAGATGTATGCATATCATTTTGACGACAGAAGACGACTGCGATCTGGCCGAACGGCTGGTGTTGCTTCGGCTTTTAAATTTTGATACGATATAGCAGTGCTAGAAGCACGGCAACGCGCATAATCGGATGTAGCAAGCTCTTAACGATGTCGCCAAAGATGATTTGCTATCAGTCCGCTTCAAAATGTAAGATGGCCTTGACAAACAATCCATCCCTCACGGTATATTGCTACTGACGGAAAACTTCGTTATTTCCTTTGGATGCTTGAACATGCATGACGTTTTCCGAGATGATCTAGAAGTCATGAGTACTATGCACTCAGAGTTAAACAAAACCCTGGGACCGCCGGTAGGAATCGGACCATACACATTAGGGAGCACAATCCATCGATCTTGGTTGCTCATTCATTTTTGTCCCGCAGTGGTCGACATTACCTGCCAATCGGCGATTTTCGCGTTATGTAATTTGTTAAAAAGAAATAGGATGAAGATCAAGCTGAGACATGAAACAGCAAAAAAGAAAGCCATTTTTCAACGCGATCAGGAAACAGGTAAATAATGTTTTGTTAATTGGGGATTGCTTACTGGTCGTCAACCGCAATCGGGCCCGACAACGCAGCCATTCCACACGAAACGAATAAAAAGAGCAAATGCTATACTGTAGGAGCAGAAAAAATAAGACAAGTTGGATCGAGTGTTGGACGGTTAAAATTGAATCATGATATATCAAAATGTCCAAGCCATTCCTCTTAAATTGAAATTTATCGGATGGTACACCTGCAATCCATCCACTGCAGCTCACTTCGCCACGACGATCTATCAAAAAAACCTTCATCACGCACCTGTTTTGACTTTGCCGAGCGAAACAGATCCGTTTGGCGCGGTTGTGTCGCAATGCTAGTGATCTCTGGCTTATTATCGTTGTGGTATCAAAGTTTATTTGTTCGATCAATGTTTATATTCTGCATGGAATTTTGAAAGACCCATGACGCTGAATAATTATTTTTGCCACGGCTTCAAACCTTAGAAGAAACAAAGCATGTTTTAAAAGGGCTTGATGCATTCGATCCAAGACGCTCGCGCTAGGACAAACTAAGCGCTAGAAGATTTGTATATATGCATATATGAGAAAAGGATAAACAAGCAGAGGAAAGGGTCAGATCGATCATTCTTGTTATTTACATCACTGTTGCTGCTAAATTGTGGAATAACGGCGACTTTGCCAACGTGATTACCGATATAAGACTAGTCTACTCCCAAACTTACGTGTCTATTCGAATCATATCTCACCATATAAGTGTTTACGCAATCTACGGTTGAAAGTTGGATCGACAACAAGAAGCAGACTTTTTTCTGAGTTCTGGTGCCAAGTATCTACTTCTGGATCCCGCATTTGCCTAAAAAGTGGCTGCTATGTGGACAAAAGTAAGGAAAGCAAGATTGTGTTGATGTCGAAGGAAGTTGTTTATCTGAGGACTGATTGTACTCAGAGTGAGCTTAAATAGGAAATTTTCTTTTTTTTCGATGTGTAAGCGGAAAAGGCACAACTTTTGACATAAACTTTAAGTAAATAGCCAAAAGCAGGTCACTTTCGGCCTTTGGACAATTGACAAGTTCCACATCGATATGGCCGAACGACAAATGCTGTACAGAGAGCGTGTACAAGGTAAAAGCCAAGCGCGAATCGCAAATAACGTTTCTGCTTGGTGTCACCGCCTTCGTCAATCTAAGATTCCCAGTCTGAAGTTAAAATATTGTCCGTTGAAAAGTGGCGACGTATCTTAAATAATGCTCAAAGTCAACAGAAAATGGTTGACTTAACCTTAAAAGATTGCTAGATCTTTGCATTGGCTCGTGATTTTGGTTCAGGAAGGTTTCTGACAGTAACCCTTGTACATTGTGCCTCTCGACACAAAATCACATAGAGACGTGGCTGGATGGTGACAAGTTTAAATGCTGTAGGATTGAAAGTATATAATAGTAGAACCTGACCGTCTGAACTTCACGCACGGTTTCAATGAAAAAAAATACAGCAGAAACGACGTGACGAAAGGGGGGTTTCTCGATTGCTTTAGATGTAAAAAAGGCCCCTTAATTGAAAAAGGCTGGATCTGTTAGGATAAAACAAATCACAAAACTCCATACACCGGGTCAAAACATAATCAGACCAGCACATAATCAGACCGTAACGTTTGAACTTTATTAAAAATTAACAATCCGACAAAACGCAACTTCGGTATCCTTCGACCGGAGGCAACACTTTCAGATTAAATTGCCGAGGACAAGCAAGTGTGCATTTGCAAAGAAAGAAAGCTTTTCGTTGATGACGTATATGAGCAGATGGCGGTGCTTGACGTTGTGAATTCGGCTAGAAAAAGGAATAGCGGGAAGGCATTTACATTGGCTACTCAGGGGGAAGAACAACACATGAAGGTAAGAGATTTCTGCGGAGAGTTTACTCCAATTCTTTGCTTACTGATGCAAAGCAAGCTCTTTACCACACCAACTTATCGGTCCAAATAGCCACGTACATTTTTAAGACCCCAAATGCACCACAAATTCCACTAGCCGATATGCACACGAAATGTCTCTCTGCTTCACAACGTACTCCACATAGATGTGATGCTGGCTCAAGCGTCTAAATTAAGCCGTTGAAGACCATTCTTATGCCTTTAGTTGCTGCGCACCGTATGTACGCGTTTAGGTAGCTCTCACCGCCAACCCTTGCGGGGAGGCTTCAGCTTTTTTGTTCACCGCTATCCCTTGCGTTCAGGCTTTAGCTTCTTTGTTGTGCCTCTTGTCCTCTGGAACCTTGAGCAGAAAGTGTGGTTTTGTCCATGTAACTTACCGTTTCAAAGCTTCTTTCACAGCCGCGCACCTCAGTATCAGGTCTCCGAACTGCGTCAGAAAGTCGCAATCTTTGGAGTGAGCTTTAAAATTTGTCCTGCTGCTCGAAACGTGGGCGTTTGGCTTTATTTTAAACACGGCGGTGGGTGAAGGCACGATCGATTTTGTGGAGTTGGTAAATTGCAAAGCGGGTATATAAATTTTTAAGGTCTTTGGTCTAAATTTTTTTGCTATCTTTGAGCCAGTAATGTTTTTAAGCCTGCTTACCATCCGGGGGCAATCACCTTTCGTCCGTCTGTCATTTCGTCTATTTATGACGCCACTGTTGCGAGTCATGCATTTTGACAGGGGAATAAGTATATTCCCCGAACTTGACTTTGCGTTGACAGTCTTCGAATCTCTAACTAAGTCCGCTCAATGCAAAACATGCTGTATCTCTTTTACTTCTGGTTCTGACGTGCTCTTGTGTTCCGGATATCCTTTTACTTGACAAACCATTTGAGGCTATGCTGCACCTTGCAAAGCTCTAAAGATTTTCCACGATGTACGTCTCAACACCAGTCTCTTGATCGATAACAATTGGTGCGGCTTTTGACGTAGGTTGTGTCTTAAACTTGTCTGGACTTGGCACACAATGCGTCAAAAACTACTCGGAAATGATCGTCGGATGTAGTCGTGACAAGTTTGCAGGCAAATTCGGTTTTGCAACATTGTCGTTGATCATCTCGATAATGAAGAATGGGTCGATAAAGTTGGCAGCCAATTCGCTCTTCTTGTCCTCCGCACCTTCTGCAGTGATTATCAAAGACAAGTTCTTGGTATCCAGAAGTACTAAATATCTCATGCAACTCAGCCTCGCGTCACTTTCTGTCGTAATACTATCTCTAGCTTTCTTGAGCGGCAAACAAGTTCTATTGTCTAAGTTCATTCAATTTCTTGCGTTCATCCACAAATTCCTTGGCAAGTTTGATCAACGTAACTTCTCCTTTTACGCTCAAGACGTCGTTCTGCGTTGTCGACTTGATTGTCTCCTCGTGCCGATCGCAAATTTCGGTAACTTTGTCGGGGAACTGCTAAGTGTTGCATAAGTATACCCAATGGCATTTGAATGATTTGCCCGGTACCTGCCATGATACGAAAACATACAGCGCAACGCGTCTCTCAAATTAGATTTTTTATATCTGTTTTGTCCGTTGCTTTAAGCTCGATGAACCGTTGTCACACTTAGCCTGAGTCAAGTATGTTTATCAGCGGCTTTCAAATTTTTGACGTGCATTTGAATATTTGTCACTGACGGTGACTTGAGGCAATCAGTGGTGCCGTACAACTTCATCATAAAAAGATTTGACGACTTCTACAGCGTTAGCCGCGATTTGACTTGGAATTTGCTTTGTGCGCTATCTACGACGGTCAAGGTAGCATCACATCGATTCGAATCAGGCAGTCCCACAGCAAACTCCTCCAAAATAACTCCCTTACTTTCGTTTATGATCGGGATCGGCATCAACTTTCCAGTCTTCTTGAGACTGCTTGATTTGTATTGCATACATGTTTTAAATGTATTAACGTACTCCCGGATGTCTTTTTATGTGTTTATTAATACCATTGCGCTAATTTAGCTGTGTGCGCTGAATCCCAGGTTATGCAGCCACTGGTTCATCATGTTGCACACTTATCGTGCGTAACTTGTCAATTTTCTATGTGCGCTTCCTACGACGATCAAGGTAGCAGCACATCGATTCGAATCTGGCAGTCCCATTGAAAACTTCTTCAAAACAACTCTCTCACTTTCGTTTATGATTAGAATCGGCATCAACTTTCCAGTCTTCTTGAGACTGCTTGATTTGTATCGCAACATGTTTCAAATGAATAAACGTACTCCCGGATGTCTTTTTTATGTTTTATTAATACCATTGCGCTACTTTAGCTGTGTGCGCTGAATTCCAGGATATGCAGCCACCGGTTCATCATGTTGCACACTTATCGTGTACAACTTGTCAATATTCACTACACAATCGCTTGACGTTTGAAGATAAAGTCGCTCTTTCATCTTCACAAAGTTGGACTTTTCTTTTTCTTTCTTACCATTCCGATAGTAAGTGAACATTGGATACATATCGTAGCCTTCCAAAAAGCGCTTCTTCGGTCTTTAAATCCAAATTTGTACATATTCGACACTGTGGACTTGGTTCGTACTGTGTTCCCAGTAAAATTGACGCATTCCGATAAATGAGCTATTTCTTCAAAAGTCGACGTCGTCAAGAGTTATTGAGGTCCTGATGCCATGCGAAAGTGACGTCTTGATTTAACATCAATGTCAAAACACACATCGCCGTATTCGTGCACTAACATCGACAGATTTTATGCACCCGCACCATGATTAGCCGGCCGAGATAATGTATCTGCTACAACGTTCTGCACACATCTCGCATTATGAAGTACAAAGACAAGTTAAGAGAAAAGCGTAAAGAATCGCGCCAACCTTGGTTAAATTGCGGTGATGTAACATCAATCTACATGCAGAAGTGTTCAAAGAGTCGACCTTGAAGAGATTGTTGCAATTTTTCCAACGACAACTTATTAGTTGGACATCCTTTCGCGTGCGGTGTGAGTTGCTTCAAGAAAAATGCAATTGGATGATCGTCTGTTCTAAGACAACGATGCCTTTTTAAGCTTAAAGTTGGCTTTGCAACAAGCTTTAAAGTTGGCTTTGCAACAAGCTTTGGTTTACTTTAAAGCCAAAGCTTGTTGCAAAGCCAACTTTAAGCTTAAAAAGGCATCCTCTTGTATGCTTTAGACCTAAATTAGAAGCTATGCCGATACTTCGAATAATCTCACATGGCGTAACGCCAATTTATCCTTTTAGCTGTTCCAAACCAATGGTCACAGTATTTCTAGGCTCTAACACCGGCCAGATCGAAACAGATCTACTACAGACGCGGCTTTATCATTGACTGGTACCGATTTTTACGACTATCTTAAATTTATATACGACGAAGGCGGTATCAAATTCGCTACGCAAACGGTGCTGCGCTTAGCGATTGCTGTAGTACCCATCCGTAGTAGTTATAAAACGATATTTTTGGCGTAATGAACTTAGCTTCTTGTAATATGTTTTAAGTATGTTTAACAAATTAATGAGTAAGCAAAATGCTTTCATGCTTCAATGCTTCTATGACCTCGGTTTCGGCATATTACGTTTTTATAATTTCGGTGGAGCGGACTTGTGGTATTGTTCTTTATTTTGAGCTTTCATTTGGCTTGATGACAAAATATAGAATGATTTTCCTTCGTTTGGCATGATGACCAGATATTAAAAAATTATCTGGTTGTTAGTAGAAGCCTTCAAATGGCTACCGTATAAATTAATGAGCTACTGTCATACTCAAATCTCAAAAATACAGATTGTCATTAAGTATGCAACGCCCTTGTTATAAAAAATGACCGAGCATGATGCGTGTACCATGCGATAAGCCAAATGTCCTTCTATAAATGAAATAGTGAGGTTATATTTAAGCAGTAGAGCCGCTAAAGGAACGCTGAACGAAGAAATACAACAATCATTTTAATACGTAACTTTGTGACAATTCGGTACACATATATGTTCGGATATTACTAAACGGTCTCGAAGATGAAGGAAAGCTGCAAAGCTGATCGAATTGTGCAGCATAGACACGACCCATTCACTAATATTGGAGCAGTACTTTTGGAAATATCGTGCTTTGATCTCTCTAAATGCTGCCTTGAATACCGCCTTTTCAAGCAGCAATAGGAAACCAATATCTTCGTCTGGTTTTGTGAGAAACGCTTCGGTTATGGCACCGGTCTAAAAGCCCTTTCCAAGCTTTTGGCGTTCGATCCTTATCCAAATCAAACCGATCGCTCATAATAAATTGCGCAGAATACACACAACCGGTCTACAATTGTAAAGACCAAGCTTCTGAATTTATCGTACTTCGATGTATATAAATACCCTCCCAAAGACTGCTTTATAAAGCAGCGATTTGGAATTGTTATCTTTCTTTGGTCTTGTCACCACCATTTGGATATGCCCCTGATCTTAGAAGACTCTTCAAGTTTTGACGTCGACAGCTCTACCAGCTCAAGCAGATCATTTACGCTTCAAGTTTATTGTGCCTCTACCGGACCCGCATCTCCATCTATATGCGTACAAATAAGCGTTATCGTCGTAAAAGCATGGCTTGCAATACCTTTTTCACTCGAGATGAGACCCTGCGCTAATTGGTAAGCTCTATATGCTACCAGCTTTTCTAAGATCGATAGTCTTATTGAAGGATGCTTCGTAGCACATTCGGGTCGAGACGATCGTGCACTGACAAATTGACGTCTGCATCAACGTCATGTAGAAAGTTGTGCTTATCAAAGTCCTCACTCAGCGTAATTTACATACATCATACAGATAGCGCTCCGAAAGCATCAACCCTGACTTATGCATGACAAACAGCGAGTGCTGTCGCGATGATCGTTGCATAGCGGATAACGTTGTATCCAACGTGTAAGTACAAGTCTTGAACATGAAGCCTTGATTTACGGTCACTTTACATGGTTTGAAGCAAACGCAGGTATATAACGCAGATAGCGTGCGAATTCACGTGAATCGATAAGGCCTCGCCTCTCATGCCATCTTTAGAAGCCAATCACACCCTCCGCGTCGGACATTGACTGCTAATTTTATGAGCACTGGTTAGTGGATTAGTCGCTACTTCCCGTGCAGTGATAGGTTCTTCTTTGTTGTAAAGCCAGCTATGCCACGAACGGTTTGCATCGAATGCTGCTTCTTTTGAAAGGTACACGTGACGCTTTACACGCCGTTGTTTCATTCTACCTTGACTAGATATTTATATGCAGCAAGTGCTATGTCTACCAACCACTACTTAGTCAATTTTGTTCTATCCCACGTTTCGAACTCCTAATTTAGACAACTTCTGCCTCCTTTCATGCTTTACACATTGATCGCGTCGATCGAGTAAACGCATCAATAGTGCCCGTGCTTTCTACCAGATGCAAGCTCGTGACTCATCGAATTTTCAACAAGGTGGTACAAGGGCTTTGTCCTTCAATTTCATCCCAGGATGAGGTTATTCTGTGCCCTAAGTCCTAAGACCAACGAACATTCGACGCTAGGAGTTTTTGGGCCACCGGATCCTATAAACACCAACTTTAATTATTGTAATCTGGTATACAATGTAAAAGTGCTCGTATAGCCAGCATATAGTCCAAGTTGGGGCGTCAAATGCATATTTCTCCCCCCAGAAGTAGGCTGTGGCATATTAAAGCATTCGTGGTTGCCTCGGGCAGATATTGCAAGTACGGTCTGTGATATAAAGTATAAGACTTTTCGAAGCTAAGCAGTGCTGACCATTTACGCCTCTTTTGAACTCAACAGGGCTCGATCATTTCCCGTAGATTTAGGGCCAAGCTGTTACTTTTTGAGGTATGCTTACCTCTAAATCGTGGTACAATTGGCACAGGAGATCTATAACACGTATCACTTTGATATATCATCGACGGAAGTCCATATGACAGTCTGTCTCCTTCCACCTAGAAGAACCAACAAGATAATCCTTTCACCGGTAGGCTGCATTAAAGCAAGCTGACGCACCCAGGTGGTGAATAAATTCGCGCCAGCTATATATTTAGCTCGTTTAAAAGGAAAGGGCCGCCTCAATTTTCAGTTTGCACATTAGTGCCTCTTTGAGCGCTTGCTCATCGAACTTGAGACGACCACAAACACTTTCTACTACCTGACCCATGTCTCTTTTTCTAATAAAACTCTTTATGCTTCCCGTATGCGAATTTGGCTTGGGCAGGGCATCTACCTTGGAGCCGGCGCCATCGGCAAATATGACTTCAGCACCGTGGGTTAAAGATAGTTAAAGCGCACTTCTTGCTACGTCTGGTTCTCGAACAACCAACTTTCACGCCTTTTTCGGGTCAAGCAAGAATTTAAATGTATCTAGCCAGTCTTGAAAGATCACGGCTGGTACCTCTATGAATAAATGCGAAAGTCGATAAAACATTATAATTAGTGGGACCAACATGACGCATATTATCGCATACAAGGCCAACGTCGTGCACTCTGTGGGATTGGGTAAGTTAGAAGTGCTTCAGCCTGGACTCGTGGGCGTCAATGAGCACGGAAAGATCGTGTTTGTCGTGAGATCAAGTTGTTCGCTTCTCGACACGCACAAATTTGACGAAGTCGTGGATTTGGGCCAGCAATTACTGCTACCTGGCTTTATCGATGGCCACGCGCACGCACCCCAGTACTCATTTATTGGTTTTGGGATGCATTTACCGTTGCTTCAATGGTTGGAGACATACACATTTCCCTATGAAAAAAAATTTCAGAGATTGGAGTATGCTCGAGCCGTCTACGAAAAGGCGGTTCGTCGTCACCTTCATAATGGCACAACTACTTGTTCCTACTTTGCTACCATTCATCTGGAGGCATGCAAGGTGCTTGTAGATATACTTGAGCAAATGGGACAGCGAGGATACGTAGGGAAAGTCAATATGGACCGCAATGGGTGCTCTGGATTGCAGGAGGAAAGGCAAACTTCCATTGATGAGACTCTGGAGTTCGTGCAATACGTACAAAGCAAAAATAATGAATTGCTGACGCCCGTTATCACACCACGATTCGTTCCGAGCTGTTCATCCGAGCTAATGCAAGTATTGGCTCAAATTTCGAGGGTGCACACGCCCAAGTTGCCGGTACAATCGCATCTGGCAGAGAACCGAGACGAGATCAACTGGGTACAAAGTTTGCACCCTGAGAGTAAAACGTACACGGAAGTCTATGAAAATCATGGATTACTTCATGAACGGTCATATATGGCGCATTGTATCTGGTGCAGCAAAGAAGAACGAAAAGTCTTGCGTGACAATAAGACGGCAGTCATTCACTGTCCGAACTCAAATTTTTCACTCTCTAGTGGCGTCTTGAACGTGCGCCGAATGTTGCAAGAAGGCATTAAAGTTGGACTAGGGACGGACGTGTCCGGGGGGTACTCGCCATCAATGCTGGACGCCATTCGCCAGGCTGTTATTGCGTCTAAGCTTGTCTCTATTGGCAATGGCAGCTCCAGCGACATAGAAAGTGGCGAACTATCTCAGCCGCTTACATACGCTGAAGCTTTTCATCTTGCTACCGTTGGAAGCGCAGAAGCTCTGGGTCTTTGTGACCAAGTTGGCAATTTTTTGCCTGGCAAGTCCTTTGACGCTTTAGTTGTTGACCCCTACGCTGCTAATGGTCCCATCGACGAGGCCCTCGACCCAACTGAATCTGCTGATGTGCTTCACACGCTTCAGAAATTCCTGTTTCTTGGTGACGACCGCAACATCGTTCAAGTTTTCGTCAATGGACGTCAAGTCAAGAGTGACACAATCAAGTCAAGTCCATCAACGTGATGTGATTTTGCTTGATTGGGGTCCACTGCTCAGTGGCCAGCCTTCATTTTCTGGCAACAGGCATACTTGCATACGTGCTATGTCACGTACGGTTCAAAATGCGACAAGCTCTCCTTTTAGTAATAAAAACCGTTTTTTACACGATATTTCTTCTAGTCTGGCTGTATTAGCAGGAAAGCGCGTAAAATGCTGGTAAGTCTTTGCGGCAAAAAACCAGAGGATGCATTAATCGTGGTGGTTTGCGACTCGTTCTTGGAATGTTGACAACTTTTGATCAATATTCTAGGTACTATCTTTGCTTTTAGCCAAGTAGTTGCAAAACGTTCTCTGCGCTAAGGTTTTCGTTGCTTTTCTAGGTTGTGATGGATACAGCGAGACCACTTGCCTGGTCATTTATCTGAGGAGCGGGTCGCGAGATTGATGACAACGAAACGTACGATTGACGCCTAAAGCTCTAAGTATGGTGACTCCACAACCAAATTGCATTGAGTAAACATACTTTATTACCTCGTCCTCGTTTTTGTCAAAAACGTTAAAAGGGTCTAGTGTGCGCCATCGATGTAGGGGACTCGAATGACGCCAACACGAAGTTTGACTAGTAGATCACCCTCATATAAGCTCAGCAAAGCGCTTTTACCGAAATATCAAATCTACTCGATCTTGCCAAGAATATCTTCGTCGCGAAACAAAAAGAATTCCTTGTCATCTAGCTTAACAGAGCTGCCACCGTACTCGGGCAGCAAGACCTTGTCGCCAACAGCACTTTGAGCCGCAATGAGGGTGCCATCGGAAGCACGAGCGCCAGGACCCACCGCTACGACTTCACCTTCATTCAGCTGCTTGGTATCGGCGTCCGGTAGGTAAATGCCACTGGCCGTCTTGGCCACGGGCTCAAAACGCTTGACCAACACGCGGTTGCCAAAAGGGATTAATTTACGGAGCGAGCTCTAAGTCATATGCAGAAAATCACATGGAGAACACAAGTGTGAATGATTACACTGGTCAAGATTAAGTTTAGACTTGACGAGAGCGAAGCCGTACCATACTAATGATTTGTTGAATTGCGGGCAAATTGCGAATTGATCATCGCCAATGAAGTGATATGCGGTTCAGATCCGAGCAACCTTCTGACGACAAATATTTTGACTTAGGATTAGCGGACAATGTAAATTAGACAACCTTCGCGCTACAATTTAGTGGTGCCGATTGTTCCAGAACTGCGTTTTTCGTATTTCAACAAAAATTGCTACGATATGTGCACAAATACAGGTCTCCTTACTTCTGGTATAAAAAAATGAACCCTAAGGTAGAATAAAATCAAGAACACGTTACCGATCAAAAAATCGCCATTTCATTACAAAAGGTTTGCTTGGTGTGAGCACCCCTCACCCACTTTACCCACTTAATTGCAATTGACAATAGCTGCCTGTTAGAAAGATTCTACTTTTTGCACAAGAATTTTTTTATAACCGACGAGATAACTGATTATTATAGCGACGACTGGTTCGTAAGATGCTATGGCTAGCTTCGACAATATAGTCACGCCCCTTTTCTGCGAACCACTTCAGCTATTTTAATTTTTTTCCTCGTGGCTTTTTTTAGAATTGTCCCAATTTTAATTACAGCGTTATCGATAAAATAGCTGCCATGTTAATACGTAACTGTACAATCCTCAAAATACCTGTCTGGTCTGCTCCGGAATAGCGCAAATTGCCATATCAAATCTAGCTAGAATGTCCGAGCAGAAGCTGAGACCAAAGGAGCAAAAATCACCCGAAAAGATCGTTCGTATTCTACCCCAAGCATTGAAAAGGCCTTCGGACCAAATCACTGCTTTTGACGTTAATACTGCAAGACCAGACGGCTTCTTTGTAGCGTACGGAGTAATTGGTGTATCGCTCTTTAATGCTGCTTGTATTTCCGTGTGCTGGACTTTGTGGCTTTTGGTGCTGAATCTTTGGCCCAACGAAACTGCAAACTATTTGATGGGCACTAGCGACTTCGACGATGGTCACTTCTGGCTCATTATCGACCCCGAGCCTGAAATTACTTTGTTCAACGCAATTACTCTCGCAGCTATAGTAGTCAGTTACATACATGTACTATTGAAAATGACTGTGCTCAGAAACTCGAAATTTAAAATCGCTTCAGTAGGACCGACAGTAGAAGAAATTGCTCCCACTTTGAGTAAATATATTCATGAACCGAGAGTATTTTGGGTCGAGCTTACAGGGTATCATGGCCACTATCGTAAATTTTGGGTACGGTCTTTAAAAAATGCTGTGGAATTAAATGCTAATGTTTTTTTTTCAGAATATACTTTTTAAAGTAGCTGATCTCACTGTTGAAGCCATTCAACTGCACCATATGCTCGAAGCTGGCATCTCCAAATTGCTCACGTACGAATATGCTGCCCTGATTGCGTGCAATTGCTTGTCACAAGCCTTCTTTATCCTCTGCCCTGTTGCGCACACCGCCTTTTCAGAGGTTTTAGTGGATACAATGTACGTATTTAGGGACCCCACACTTTCGATTGCTGGACATCTAATATTTTGCTACAGGTTTGACATGTGCTTTGCAGTCATGTGTCCGATTAAGTTTATGATTTACTTGTACATAACGTTTGATTTCGATCGCGCGCTTGCACGCCTGTATTCTAAAGTTTATAATGTGGGTAGCTTCCAGCGGCAAGCCAGAATGCAATCAGATCCAGTGACCACGACTCTTTTTTGTTTCGCTTTCGATGCACTTCGAACGCTCACGTGGTCAAATTTACTTATTCGGGTGACATTGAATGTTTCATTTAGTTATCGTCTCTCCCGCCTTGTTGCAGTGATTTACCAACGACGAAGAAAAACGCAAACGTCGAGCAGCAAGGTAGTCAGGATAAGGATTCAGCGAAATTTGCCACGTTGGGTTGGATCTCTGTTTATTGGCTTGAGCATTTTTGTGCTAATTTACACTCATCTAAGTATATCAGAGTCGCAGAAAGCATGTCAGGCATATCGTCAGTGTGTTGCGTTTGCCCACCGTTGGAATAGTCACGGGGTATGTCCTTGTCTAGCCCTTGTTGACGTGGTCAAAACACCAACGACTTTTGAGGAATGGACAAACCCCAAAGATGTGACTGATACTGTGAAAGCACTTGCCACGTCTGGAAAATTACAAGTATTGCAACTTACCAACCGACAAATGGCAGTTTGGCCGGAGGAACTTATGGGATGTACCGACTTGAAGTACTTGTACGTTTTGAGTAGGAAAAAGTGAGGTAAAACAGTAGATCTAACATGGCAAATTCTAGTAGATCGCTTTACCACACGGAATTTATTGCTATTCCAGACTGGTTCAGCGGTTTCCGCAAGCTGGAATTCCTGTAAGTGCATGTTTTCGCATCAAAAGTGATCGTACTGGGGTATTAATACTAAAGTTTTAACTCGTTTTTGCAAAAGAAGAGATTTGCAGGGCAAGGTTGGGGGACCAAGTATTCGAAGTATGCCTCCAGACGCATTTTCGAACATGGGTTCCTTGACCTTCATGCACTTGGGATGTTTACCACAACTTCAACAATTGCCTAGTTCCAAGGCCTACATAACTTGAAGAGCGTGTCGCTTGCTTTACTGACATCGATATCTTACCTTCCGGATCTAAAGCCTCTTGCGAAACTACAACGGCTTGAACTCGTGGCATTGGATTCCTTACGTGCGATTCCTGACACTACCTCCATCAATCAGCTCGTAAAAGTGGTGGTTTGGCAGGCGCAATTTTGTTGCAATGGATTTCTAGGTGCTTGTAATCTTTCCGACCCCGTCTGTGCTACTTTAACGACGAGTGACTGTGTTCCTCTTGCTGATCGACCAAGCGACAAGAGTCAAGCCTTTTTAGCTTCTCACACGGGCATATGTGATAAATCTGCGCCGTACATTCCTCCTGCAAAGTCTTTGTTAAAGTCGCAGATTGACGTATGTGGTGGTGTTCTATATCGACAATGTCGCGATCCGCTCTTTGAGTCTCGACCCATTGGTATATGTGTGGGCCTCTTCTTTCAAGTTATTACATGCAACTCGTTCGACCCATACGCTATTTACGGTAGAGAGCAGGAAATTCTGCATGGTGTAGGGCTTCCTTGTGACCCGGAAGAAGAAGCCTGGCTTGGCTGTCATGCAGAACAAAGCTAGTGTATGTCGTAAATGACTAAAGGTTTTCGATAATTTGAAAAAAAAGGCAGATTCCCATTAATTTTTTAAGTCTATTCCAGTAAGTTGGCTTCCTCACATATACTTACAAGACCAAATCGCAAATACATAAGAATGCGATCAGTAATAAATTAGCTTTATTACTGATCGCATTCTAAATAATTTAAATGTGCAACCTCGTGATGCAGTTAATTGACTATTTTCAGACAACATCCATCAGTCGCAAAGTCCAAGGCATCAGTTGCGCACCTTTCGGAACGATTCCTATGAAGCACCCAAAAAACTAGCCTGCAGCATTACCCTTTGCAACTCGTGCTCAGACAATAAACCAATTCACATGTAGCAATTCTTCGTTTTTAAACGCCTTCAAGCTGCTGCACAACTCATTGCCATTGACAACCGAAATGCATCTAAGGTGTACCTTTCTATTACAATCTGCTCAGAATAGTGATCGAAGTAAATCCCGTATGCAATGCTAAAGTCACATGCGCAAATTATAAAAAGGGTGCATGTATTTCTCCTTCGCAACGTCATTCAGTGAGTCACGATCGATAAATTTGAGGCGTAAGCAAGCATCTGTTAATGACATCGCTACTCTGCCACTGTGACCAGCCAATGCGTCGAGAAATGTGTGAGAGTGACTATTTAGACGTTCTTTTGGAAAGATTTTGCGACTTGACTCTCCAAAAGATCAGTGAACCCAAATTTGCATGCTGTACTATGAGACAAATTTGATGGTCGTCCTAACCGATTGGAGATCATAGGCCCCGCCTCGAACATTAAGCTGCAATTTCCTCTGAGACATTTCTTTTATGTAATACAATGGTGCACGTTTTCATATGTATTTCGCGGTACGTATGTGTAATGAGTTCAAAGAGTAGAGCAGAATCTGAGCAGCTTTGCTAGACTCACGCAATAATGACTGTTTAAATCATCCACATGATGAAACAAATTTGTTTTACATAGTGGCAAACCTCAGCGCAGCAGGCATCAGAATCCTGGGTGGACACAGCACATACTGCTTTTATAATGAGTCTCTTCACATCTTGGTTCACACTGGTGCGTTGAAGAGCTTTGTAAGCAGTTAAGATCAGCAAAAAATAGTTGATGCGATAGCAAAAATAATAATTTGAATCGCTTGAGGTCACTGTCAGACGTCTTAAAGGTTAGATAAGACCTGGCTTTTATTTGCACAGCGCAAACTTTTGTGTTCAGCAAGTTTGGCTTGTTTTGGACCTCAAAATGCACGAGACCTGGATCTGTTGACGGGACAATGCCATAGATGCCGGTTCGACGCGACAGAGTTTTGATAATTCATGCGTTCACCTTGGCTGTGCGAACGGCCCTTTCATAAGGCAGTCTGGACTCTTACACGCCTGGTGATAAATTTGGAAATTATTCGAGGTCCCGAGATCTTCCCTAATAAATACGCCACGACTTCTTTGTAGTTTTTAATAGTGCGTCCGCTAGTAAAATTGGAGCCAACGACAATGCTCTTAATGCGGGTAATACGGGTAGCATAGCCTTACCCAAAACTTCCGCAAGCAAATGACATAGCTCTAGAGACAAACAAAGTTACATAGGTAACACAGCGACCGCGAGAAATATGTGCTTGCAAGGCAAAGTTGGTAGCCTACTTCAAAGAGAGGCAACATTGTTTTAAACTTAAATTTGGAGCTCGGGGACACATTTAACTACTAAACACTAAGCAAATTGCATATCCTGTCGCCTTTTCCATGTTTTACAAAAAAATTAAGCCTTTTAAAATGTGCTTTGCCCGTCGACCAAAGGAGAAAGGTCATGCGATTCAATTTGCAATCTCTAAACCGATTCTAAACAACAGTCCCCCCGTAATTGCGTAACATTAAATCCTAAGTGCTACGTGTGGCGGTGGAGCACCACTTTGCAGAATTTTGACATGCAGGAAAAGAATCAATCTTCTGATGACCAAAAATTTAACTATCTTGAGCTTAAGATAATCATAATAAGCTTTGGCTTCATTCGGAGAGGAAGTCACTTTTTAACGTACATGTCGTTAAGTGCACGTTTCCAAGTCGTCATGTTTTCCTTCGAACACCATATTGAGATTGACACTGGCTTCAAGGACCCTAGACAGTTGATGCTCAAATTGCATCATCAAACGTTATGACACAATGGATACTCGTGTCTTCAGTGCCTATCCCTGGTTTAAGCGCCAGCGATTCTCGTCCTGTATATTTCAAGTGCCATGAGCAGTATTTTTTGCGGGCTCAACAGAGGGTCAAGGTCATTTGAAAGCCGGTGTTTGGCACATGATCAAACAACTACGGCTCACTTAGTGTACAACAACCACCATTAAATGACAACATTTGACTTGTGCAACGTCACAAACATATATTTTGCGTGATTTTAAACGGCGAGGTGTACAGTATTTTTCTTGTCATTCTGTATTATTTTGTACTCGTAATATTTGTCGCACTTTCAATATCTTGTTCAACTGGCCCAAGAACTTGGTGGCGCATAAGCTTTTCATTTGGGACAAGAGCTCATGTACAATACAAGATTATATTGCCGATAGGGCTATCAGTGATGTTTACTGCGAAGCGTTGTCTACGTGAGCTCGAGCACATCGAGCGACAAAGCGAAAATTAATGGCCTTTCGGCGAGTTCAATCTATGCAGTACGCCTCATAACATGTTGTCAGCGTCAGCTAATTATTTGTGAGACGAAGTGGCCTCTGTTGCATCCACCTTACGCAAAATATACGCGCTTGCTTCAAATTGATTGAAACGCAGACAATGTTTGCCACATCCTTATTTAGTGAGGTAGTCATTAAAATAGTAATAAACCAGCAACTTTTGTATCAAGCAGACATCAAGAGAGACTTAAAGCATATTACCTCAGACAATTTTACTGAGAAATAATGGTAGGAGAGAACGCTCACACTACGCATGTCGTATTATCAAGCTTACCCTTTTCATAAATTGTCTTGCTTGGCAGCAAATGATCGCTAGGATACTGATACTTGGTTCTATGACGACGATTATCTGATGGCGGCTGTTCGACTTTGCGAACGGGCAAAGATTATGTCATCAATAAGCGGCTCAAAGCAAGTGCATCCGGATGGCAAGTCTCTTAAATTGCCTTGGAGATATGGTTAGCTTAGAGATTGCGAGTAGTTGTGAGCTAAGGACTTTTAAGTATATTCGCTTTGCACTTTCTCATCCAATGCTTGAGCTACTTTTTTCATGGAACAAGCTCAAATTTTTGCAAACTCAGCCTTATTTGCTCTTTCTCCCGACACTGCCTTCGCCACCACCATGGGCGCCATGCCAAGCCGAATTAATAAGTTCGAACGAACGATCCTTCACATATGAGAGCCTGCAATCGAACGGTGATGAAGAGCGCAGATTGCGAGGATGAGAGACAGTTAAGTAGCACGCTGAATCAATCGCCAAATAAATGTGAGACTTAAATGGCGCTAGGCATACTTTTTCTTGCGGTGTAGGACTCGCAACTGCCGCTAATTCGATCTTCCAATGACGCGTACGATGTATAGAGAGAACTGGAGAGTAACCTCACAAGAAGAGAAATCTGGCAAACAAGCTTATTCTTCGTCGCATCCTCCTCAAGACGATGATGGAGGATGACGATGATATGATTAAAGCGCATCGATAAACACAAGTAACTAGCTGAGTAGCTAGACGCGGTGTCTGTCCCGGTGAGTAAAGATGACTTGTTGTTTACATTTCTGAAAACGCTGATATTTGTACCGGCCTCATCACAGTACTGAAGGCGCATTCCAACACGATAAGATGAGAGCTTGCGACGTCACTCTTCTACCATGAAGAGATAAAGCGCAAGGAGCAGATTGACTACCGATCTGCGTCTGGCCAAATGCTCACAAGCGCAAGGAGCAGAGTGACTACAGATCTGCGTCTGGCCAAATGCTCACAAGCGCAAGGAGCAGAGTGACTACATATCTGCGTCTGGCCAAATGCTCACAAGCGCAAGAGGCGAGTGGTGAGGAAGACTAGAGCGTGTCACAGTTGCGGGCAATAGGGCATTTAATTGCAAAGCGTCAACTTCAAATGAGTGGCAAAGTAGATAAACATCGATCACAACGTGCGAATTTTGCCCACAGCAAAAAGTGTGATGGCCATCGATTTTCGGTAGGCGGTCGCGACACTTTTTTTTTCAGGTCAAGTGAGATTTGGGTGGCCGATTTAGTGCATGTCAACTTCAAAGAGCTTTTTGAAGATTCAATTTATTTTTGCTTCAATGGACACTCATCTGGTAGTCAATGGTGCTGCGCAGGCTATTGGTAGCGAAGTTGTCATCGTATCGATGAAGACACAGCATGATTAAAAGAGTGTGCTTGCCGTTTATGAAGTTTCCACACAATTTTATATGTTAGTGAGTTCACTAAGAAGGTTAGGCAGAAAATATATTGGAAATGATAAATTCTTCGAGGAGACGAAAAGAGTCAATTGAATACTTCATGTTGAGGGAAAAACTTTCTGAGCTTTACACTGTCCCCGTTGTTGTCGAAGAAGTGTGTGTAACTGGGTCACATAACTGCGTCGTTTACGATATTGGTCATTTTAAGCAGAAGAAAGTGAACAACATAATGAATGAAAGTGTTACTGGCATTTAGTTGACATAGTTGAGCAAGAAAAGCTTATCACGGTTGTGCGCTCGAAAAATTCGCCCGCGCTTTTAGATGCCTTCACTGCATCAATCAAGTGACAGCTTTTAAAGGCAAGTATAGTGATGTGTGCGGTTTTATGTAGACATTAACGCTAGGTATAACACATTGTTGATTGACGAAAAGTCACGATGCCGCGTCATTTGCTTGATTAACACCAAGTTAAAGCTGCAGACAAGTTGACTGAAGTTGTTGCATTTTTGCAAAAAAGACCAGCAAGCGAGCCAAGACTTTTTAGGTGAATATTGGTAGCGAGTACACTTGATCAAGCTTTGCATGAACTGCGGAACTATGCTTTGATTCACACTTCTATAAAAGAATGATTTGTAAACTGATGGAGTGTGCACGTTGTATAGTATATATGCTGGGATAGAGCAGTAATGACTGCAATTATTCTACGTGATCGAACTTCAAAGCGAGCGGTTCGAGCTAGGAGGTCGTCACGAGAGCTCCAGACAGCAACAATGCTGTGACTAGTCTATAAGGTTTTGGGTGTCATGCGTATGTGCATGCCCCGAAGAAGAAATGCTTAGCATTGGACGCGAAAGACGCCTTGAGTCAATATTTGGGATAACCAGAACATTATCGAATTAAAAAATATCAACCGGGCAAATATTGATGAGACGTGATGAGCAGTTCATGGAATACGTTTTAGACAATGAAAGACCCACGATTGTTGAGCTGGTGAACGAGAACAGCAATGCTACTATCGATTACGACACGGAGACAATCACCGAGGATCATTAAAAAGAGTTGAAGGCCAAATTTTACCAAGTGTCAGAACGTGACACTGACTTTGAGCCCTGCGCTTAACAGCCTAGTCGATCGAAGAAATGACAAAAGCTTTGAATTCCAAGCGACACGTACCATTACACCAAAGCTTGTCCCTCCAAAAAACGTTAGCCTTTGCCATCAGTAAAGACTGTGAACGATTTGAAGTGGCTCAAATCATGTATTTGGTGAAAAAAAATGCACAAGTCGGGAACGAGAGCAGATGCACGCACAAGTGGTAGGAAGCATTCGACCCCCTTTGCTTGACAGAAAATATGGAAACACTTCTGCTGTCGGAAGGACGAAAATAAAATTGGTGTTTCTAGATCTTCGTAATTTAATCTACTTACGTGGTGACTTTGAGCGGCTGATAACATGGCTCGTTGAAAAGTATTTTTCGAATTACAGTGTAGGATACGAGGAGACATTAATAGCAGTGATTAAGTTTGCGTAAAATTGCTTGTCCTGATTATGGCCGACAAAACGATCGTAAACTTCACCAAATGGATGTCAAGACTGCGTTAATTGATGCTGTTTAGGACGAAGACATGCTGGTCGACATCGTGACCAAGCCTATTGTTGCTACGCAATGCACATCACTTCGGCACCGACTTGGAATTTAAAGTATCGAAGCTGTCCGGCTGAGTTAGGAGTGTTGTTTAAGGATCGCTTTGTATAGCAGTAGAAAGCTAGTAAGCTACCGGTACGATACTGGTACACGGCTCTGAGACGACGTTTGTCCGATGCGGTAGTCCAGCGTCGCGACCAGGCATATGCTCAATATGATTGCGCCCGAGTGGTTATTTTATCAAACCGACATCGATAAATGATTGGTTAAGAGGTAGCACGTAGTTTTGATTTGAGGAAAAACAAAAGTCAATTCTCTTTGCATTTGCCCGACTACTGCTCAAGTGGTCTTCTTCGCTGCCGATCCACAGGTAGACCGATGGCAATACGTAGGCACTTCCCGGTAGTCTTGCCTTTCACCCGCACATCAAACACGTAGGCTTCACGCTGAGCGATCGATTACTTACTGCTCAGCTCACAATTGCACTAAGTGAAGCTTCAGCACATATCATGCTGGCAACGGTAGTGCTCCTCAGGGTAAGCCCTTTCCTCAATTGTAAACCTTTGCCGTTGTAAGAAACAGCCACTATTTCGTGGCTTGACGAACAACAAACTGATGCTTTCCGTCGGCGAAATATTGCCGTCTTGCAATATAACTGACCTGAGATTCTTAATAAGAAGGAGCTTTCAAATAATTACTTGCTATGATAAAAACTCTATTTTTATTTCAGCAAGTAATATTATTCGAAAGCTTCTACTCTCTATACTAAAATACACAAAAATTGGGTTTTGCAAGGAATTCGAGAATACAGCGTTTTATTGCAAGAATTGTACGTATAAAAACTATTTAAAGGGTTTTTTATGCTTGAGCTATCAATGCTCTTCAATTGTCTCATTCCGACATAAGTCGCGTACCCACCTACGTCATGCCTCCGTCGACTTCTCTTAACGCTGTAAGGACATCTAGCGCGTCGTCCACCATATCACCAACATCTTCACCTGCATCTTCGCATCCTCCATCCGCTCATCAGACCTCACCTCCCTCTGTTGCTTTAGAAAACACACGAGAAGCCTCGGACGCCAGCGACTCTGTCTTGTCCTCCAGCAATGACGACGATTCAGATTATTCACCGCGCTTTGATGGCAGCACCAAGAAACATACGAATCGAAACGAGAAAGTGGCCAAGCGACGACGTTTGGTACGCGCAATCGACGGCAAAAGTACTGGTACAGTGACAAAACCACAAGGTTGTGTTGAAACAAACAAGCGCATCAAGGTATCTACACCCTCCTTAAGCCATGTCACGCTTGACAAGAAGATTGCAGCAGCTACGTGGGCGGATGACGGTAGTGTGGACCTCTACAGACGCCGATTACACGAGTTACGTCAAAAGTTTCAAGATTCCGTGGACAATGCTCGGAAAACATTTTACAACAATCCACGACCACCAAATTTCAATCTAGAAGAAGATGAAAGAGAGATATGCACGACGAACGATGCAATTGGAGAGGTCGGATCGACATTTTACACGCCGTGGGATGTTGTAGAAACGGCGTCAGGACTTTTAGTACCGAAGTATGTACTGACGCAGTTGTTGCCCCATCAACGCGAGTGTCTCGAGTGGCTTCATAAGTTGCATGAACGAGGTGTTGGTGGCATTTTAGGAGACGACATGGGACTTGGAAAAACGGTGCAATTGGCGTCATTCATTGGCTCCTTACACGGCGCTCGACGACTTCGAACAGTGCTGCTCTTGTGTCCAGCATCTGTGCTCTTGCAATGGGTGAGAGAGCTGCACAAGTGGTCACCGTGGATGCGTGTCGTGTTGCTTCACGCGTCTGGAACGGGTATCACCACATCACTTGCAAGTGATAGTTACCAAGAGTTAATTGACGAAGTCTTTTGGTTTGAGGAAGATGCGGGTACTGGAGACCGGCCAACAGCTGGAGGTGTTGTGATTAGCACGTACGAAAACGTGCGACAATATCAAAGTTTGTTCCTCACGCGAGAATGGGACTACGTCGTGCTTGATGAAGGACATCGGATTCGAAATCCAGACGCTGAAACGACTTTAGCTTGCAAGCAACTTCGCACAATTCACCGTATTATCCTTTCGGGCACCCCGATTCAAAACCGGCTCCGTGAGTTGTGGTCGCTGTTTGATTTTGTGTACCCAGGACGTCTTGGTACACTGCCAACGTTTGACGATGAGTTTGTCTTGCCCATTCGAGCGGGTGGTTATGCCACTGCCACCAAGATGCAAGTGATTATGGCGTACAAGTGTGCGTTAGCACTCAAGGATTTAATTGAGCCATTTCTTCTTCGTCGTACGAAACAAGAGATCCAGAAGAGTCAGATTGCTAGCAATCTGGGGACTTTATTACCGGGTAAACAAGAGCAAATTATTTTTTGTCGACTGACGAAACGACAGATTGCACTGTACAAGCGATTTTTAGCCTCACCAGAGGTGGCATTAGTGTTGCATCGTGAAATTCGACCGTTTCGAGCCATCATGGTCTTGCGGCATATTTGCAACCATCCCGATCTCTTGGCATCGTTCGGAAACGGAGGATTAGCAGACAAGAGGCGGCAATTGTATGACGAAGACGATGAAGACGTGGATGATCTTGCCACTCTATTGGAGCAAGTGGATAGTGAAGACGAAGACAGTGGCAGCCGTGCCCCGTTTGGTGATGCGACAGCTAGTGGCAAAATGATGGTGTTGCAAAAGATTTTGGCACTTTGGAAGGAACAGGGCCATCGGGTGCTGATCTTTACACAGACTCGTAGTATGTTGGATATTCTCGAGAGTTTTATGTCGAGACTTGGACACAATTGCACACGTTTGGATGGCACGACGAGTGTCACTGAACGACAGCAACGGCTGGATGCGTTTAACGCGTCTCAGAGCCCTTTGTTTGCGTTTCTGTTGACAACACGAGCGGGTGGCATTGGCGTCAACTTGGTCGGTGCTGATCGTGTCGTTGTCTTTGACCCAGACTGGAATCCGTCCACAGACGTACAAGCTCGTGAACGTGCGTGGCGGATCGGACAGCAGAAACCCGTGACGGTGTACCGTTTGGTGACTGCTGGTACAATTGAGGAGAAGATTTACCATCGCCAGATTTTCAAACAATATTTAACGAGCAAAGTATTGCACGATGCTAAACGCAAACGTTGTTTCAATAAACATTCGTTGCGGGATCTCTTTGTGCTGGAAGATGAGAAAGAAGGAGACGAGGGCGTGGTGGAGACGAGTGAGTTGTTTGTTGCTGGAAATGTCGAGCGGCCTGAGGAAACACACAATACTATTGTGCCAATGTCGTCGGAAGGTGACACAAACGAAGGTGACAATGACGCTGTGTTAAAGCATTTATTCGATGGAGGTGCAGTACGCGGTGTATTTGACCATTCGGCTGTAGAATTAGAAGGTGTCCAAAATCAAGAAGCTGATTTGGTTGAAATCGAAGCGACTAAAATTGCAAAAGGAGCGCTGAGTGCTTTGCGAGCGTCGGGAGCTCTGGTGCGTCAACAACGTGAGACGATGTACACACCAACGTGGACAGGCCGGTCTGGAGCTGCTGGAGATCCCTCGCAACGTCGGCAACCTGCACTTCGTGGTCGTGGGACTCTGCGGGGTAAACGAGGACGGGCGTCTGGTGTTTCATCTCGTGATATGCTCGCTAAAATCAAACAGAGACGGGATGGAGTAGCGACGAGCGCTTTAAAGCCTGTGCCATCTACAAACACGGCGCTTAGTGCGAGTGATATGACAAAGCGATTGCATGCCTTTCTCGTAGCAAATCCAGCGGGAGTAGAGACGGAAAGGCTATTGGAGAGTTTTGCCAATGTTATTGCGCCAAAGGACAAGCTTGTTTTTCGACATGTGCTACGCGATATGGCAATATGTCTCGGTCGACGGTGGACACTAAAACCAAATTATGACACGTCAGTGATGGCAAAGACGACTGCTACGTCTTGCCATCGGGAGATTCGGTAAGTGCAGAATAGTAAGCTTGCTGTTCAATTATGGAGCGCGTGGAAACTATTGACAGAAGTAGACAAATGACAGATAGTGTAGCATTATCCTCTGCTCTTTTTGATAATTTTATAGAAATCCTTTAGAAACTCTATCTCAAACGAGCTGCAATGGCTCGCTCTAGAGACGCCTCGCGGCGCAATCGCTCTCGCTCTCAGAAGCGTCGGTGCTCGCCCCGTGCCTCCTACAATACCACGCGCAGTAGTAACCGGTCTCAATCGCGACATCGCCGCAGCCGCAGCACCAGCAGAAGCTCCACTGCCTCGCATCGCTCGCAGCACTCTCGTCGTAGCCCCGACCAGCTGTTTGCGACTCGTTCTCGCGGATTTGAGCGCGCCTCGTCGCACAATTGCGTGTCTTTGTTAGGTCTCGATAAACTAGCCGCCGAAAAGCGTCACGAAGATGGAGATCACATCTTTAACAGGAGCGAAACCGCATCAACCCCTATAGAACGAAACACTTTATCATCCTCACGCGCGGAAGGGCTTAATGTCAGTGATTGGGATGCCCCCGAGCGTCTCCAAAGTGTAGAAAGTTCTCAAAAGGGCTCAAATCAGTCCGAGACGCCAACAACAAGCGACGGAAGCCGATGTAGCGTATCCAGCAGCCCAAGAGGCAGTCGACGCAGCAGCAGCAGCACTAGCACGTTAAAAGACACGTCAGATGGAGCTCTGTCGATTGAAGGACCTTCTCGACGCAGAGAGCGCTTGGACGCGCCCAAAAAGCAGTACGACGATCAAGTTGAAGAGGATTTCGACCGTGAGTTTTACTTGAACGACGATGTTGGCGGGATGGGGACACACGAGGGCCACGTCTTTCTTGGCAGTGACGAGAAATTCAAAGCTTTAGAGGAAAAACTGGCGCAGTCTCGAGCAAGAGGCGACAATAAACTCAAAGGCATGTCTGCTCGAGCGTCCGCCTTGTCTGCGGACCAAGAAGCGTGGGAGACGAATCGTTTATTAACGAGTGGCGTCGTGGCATCCGGACGGGTCGCCACGGCTTTTGACGAAGAAGTGGACTCGAGGGTCCAAATCATGGTACACAGTACCAAACCGCCGTTCTTGGATGGCCGCGTGGCATTTACGACCCAAGTGGAAATGGTGGCAACCGTGAAAGACCCGACTTCCGATATGGCCGTGTGTGCGCGAAAAGGGAGCGAATTGTTACTGGAAGTACGGGAACAGCGCGAACGAAGCAAGATGAGGAAACGCTTTTGGGAACTCGGAGGCTCTCGGATGGGTGACGCGATTGGCGTGCAGAAAGAAGTGACTGCCGAGGACGAAAGCGACGAGAAGGATGACGTGGCAAGTTACAAGCACGATTCGCAGTTTGCAACTCATTTGAAGAAGCAAAAAGCTGTCAGTGTGTTTGCGAAAACGCGCACCCTTCGGCAACAGCGCGAGTTTTTGCCAATTTATCAGTGTCGACAAGAATTGTTGCAAGTGATTCGCGAGAATCAAATTGTCGTCATTGTTGGCGAAACGGGATCAGGCAAAACCACCCAATTGACGCAGTATTTGTACGAAGAAGGGTACGCTCAGTTTGGCATGATTGGGTGTACCCAACCTCGTCGCGTCGCGGCCATGTCGGTGGCGCAACGTGTGAGTGAGGAAATGGACGTGACTCTTGGTAACGAAGTGGGGTATGCGATTCGATTCGAAGATTTGACAAGCGACAAAACCATCATCAAGTACATGACGGAAGGTGTGTTGTTGCGCGAGTCTTTGCGCGAATCGGATTTAGACTCGTACTCGTGTGTGATTATGGACGAAGCCCATGAACGTGCATTGAATACCGACGTCCTCTTTGGCATCTTACGCAAGGTAGTGCAACGTCGTAGTGACTTTAAATTGGTCGTCACGTCTGCTACGTTAGATGCCGACAAGTTTGCCACCTTTTTTGGTGGTGTACCCATGTTTACGATCCCCGGTCGAACATTTCATGTGGACACTCGCTATGCCAAGTCACCAAGTGACGATTACGTCGACGCTGCTGTGAAACAAGTCATGCAAATTCATTTATCCCATCCGCCAGGTGATGTGCTGGTCTTTATGACTGGCCAAGAAGATATTGAAGCAACGTGTTATGTACTCGCAGAACGCATGGGAAAACTTGACGGCGCCCCACCTCTGATGGTACTTCCCATGTATTCGCAGCTACCCGCCGATTTACAAGCTAAGATTTTTGATGCTTCGGAGATCCGCAAGTGTATCGTATCAACAAACATTGCCGAAACGTCACTTACTGTGGACGGTATCAAGTACGTCATTGACACTGGCTTTTGCAAAGTTAAAGTGTACAACCCCAAGATTGGCATGGACGCGTTGCAAGTGAGTCCAATTAGTCAGCAAAATGCCAATCAACGTGCCGGCCGTGCTGGTCGGACCGGTCCTGGCGTCGCGTACCGATTGTACACTGAGCGGCAATTTGTCAATGAATTGCTGGAAGCGCAAATTCCAGAGATTCAACGAACAAATTTAGGCTACGTCGTGTTATTGCTCAAGTCCCTTGGTGTGTCCAATTTGCTTGAATTCGACTTTATGGATCCTCCACCCCAAGATAACATAATCAACTCCATGTACCAATTATGGGTTCTGGGTGCGCTGGATAATACGGGCGAATTGACTGAGATAGGCAAGAAGATGGTGGTGTTCCCACTTGATCCACCTTTGGCCAAAATGCTGCTCTTCAGTGAGCAACTTGGATGTTCCACAGAAGTATTGATTGTCGCCAGTATGTTGTCCGTACCCAGCGTCTTTTTTCGTCCTAAAGATCGCGAAGAAGAGAGTGATGCCGCTCGAGAAAAGTTTTTTGTGCCCGAAAGTGATCATTTGACGTTGCTGAATGTGTATCAGCAATGGGAATCGAACCGTCACTCAGCGCAATGGTGTTCGGATCATTTTATTCATGCAAAGGGGCTACGCAAAGCTCGTGAAGTACGGGAGCAACTGGTAGATATTATGAAGCAACAACGTGTACGTTTAAAGTCGTGTGAAGGAAGGTGGGATGTTGTTCGGAAAGCAATTTGCTCGGCGTATTTCTATAATTCGGCGCAAATTAAGGGCATTGGTGAGTACGTAAATATGTTGACGGGAATGCCTTGCAATTTGCACCCGAGTGCAGCGCTCTTTGGTCTTGGCTACACGCCCGACTTTGTCGTATACCACGAGCTCATTTACACGAGCAAAGAGTATATGCAGTGTGCAACAGCTGTAGAAGGCGAGTGGCTGGCAGAGCTTGGACCAATGTTCTTTAGTGTAAAAGAGTCGTTTCAATCGCGATTACTGAAACGGATGAAGGAGAGAGAGGAAGCCCTGGGAATGGAGAATGAAATGGAAGCCTCTCTCCACGCTAAGGAGAAAGAGGCCAAGGCCACGTCTGACACGAAACGTTCAAGTGATCGTCATTCTAAGAAGCAACGCATAACAGTGGCCGGGCCTGGCCGTTCAAATTTGTCTGCGTCTTCATCGAAGACAACAAGACTACCGCGTCCTCGACGCTTTGGATTTTAGAGGGCATTTTAAATATTGCAAATTGCCAAGTATGTTATTATTCGTATTCGATATTTGACCGACTTCAAAGTACATAAAATTACTTGAGATAAGGTTTGCTTTGATTATCAAGACACCAGTCAACCGTAGTCTATCGAGTCTGTCCAACCATGAGAACAAAATCCCCCCCCTTCATTTTCTAGTATGCAATACATTGCTTTCGTTTTGATTGTGCCGATCCACTGTTTTGATCAAGTATGATGTGACAACCCGATGACGTTGCCATTTGGATGCAATAAATGTTCTAAGTTGTTAGAAGCGTTTGCTTCTTTTTTCCGGCTCAAGGCTAGTTGTATTTAATATACAACGCCCGTTGTGATTGCTCTGCCGTAAGTGGATCGTCAACTTACAAAACTCTAAAGTATACTTTGTCATCAAAAGTTGCCTAAAAAGATACACCGGTCTTATTATTCTATGACAAAGAAGTGTCTGCCAGAAAGTTCGCATTGGTTGATTTCCAAATGCATCTTGCGGGCCTGAGGCTTTTGCGACCTAATCGTACCATGCCTTTCTGAATGCAGCGATAAATGAGTTTGCGTTGCTCCAAAAAATGTAAGGATGGTTATCATTCCTCGAGGAGCGTGATCTTCGCATTAAACACAAGCCTGGCTGCTCCTTAACGTGCTTCGTCTGCAAGTCATATTATATGTCGATCTACATCAGCAGAATTAACAACTCTACGGACAAACAAAAGCCCTTACTGTGAATGTGTATCACTGGTGACTATGCCAAAGCTTAATGACTAACCCCGCAACGGCGATCGCAGTTGTGGCTTGAATGGACAGACGGTCTACTATAAATTTGGCAGATCCAGATCGAGTCGTTGTTCCGAGATGGAGGGCTGAAGTACGACGCACTTTAAGAGGCGCACAATGCTTCGATATATAGTCGTTAAGACCGAAGGAGTATTCCTTTTGCTTTCTACCTACAGCATATTGGTGAATACTCACATACAACCTGGTGGTCAAATGTGTGAAGATATGTGGGGCCTGTCAGAGAGTTAGAATTGCTGTTCGCGCGTCGAATCCTTCATGTATCTCGTCAACTTCGGTGGACTCGTGGAAAATTGACGCCTCGACTTTTTCTTCGGCTTGAAGGAAATCAATGGCAACGAAACCATAAAAATTTTCTTCTGCGGTCATGCATCTGATTTCAATCCGATTCTCACATTTCGCTGCGCTTTAGCAAGCGCATTGGGAATGCGTTTGCTAAAGTATACAACATATTATTCGTAGACATATGGTCATCGGAAAATATCGCCCGTTTACTAAAGGACACACTGCGCAAGATGTGCGCTAAGGTGCCACATTTGTAAACCCATTCAGCTTTCAATGATTAAGAACACACCAACGAGCATACTTAAAATGAATAGAGTCCTAACTTTTTGAAGCACGGAAGCCTAGAAGTCAAGTAGAGGAGAAGATCGATAAACCTTTTCATAACAGGTTTGTAGCGATTATTTGACAGATGAAAAAAGAAAGTGGATGTGTTTACCCATACGGGGTACGCCCCCTGTTTTGAACAACTGAAACACTGTTTCATCGGACCTTTTACAGTCACAGAAATGCATGGACTATCATCCTTGTGAAGACAATGTCGACGCACCCAACATTTATGTGCGGTGTCGTATAGTAGTTTCGATACCCAGATATTCGAGCCTCGTGCGAGTCTTAAAATGCCATCAGCACATCTTCAAAGCATTCCTTTACGCTTAATTTTACTGATTAAGGGAGTATGGGTGGTATAGCGGCGGCTATATAATCGTTATATTCACATTTCCAGTGCTGAGCGCTTTGAGCGGCCAATCAAGCCTAGAGCTCACTACAAGGAGAAGCGATATCCCAACGAGCTTTAAAAAGGTCATTCAGAAAAGAGCGGTAGTCAAACTGTAACAATCGTGGATCTCATGGCTAAAGAGACCAATCCCACCCCGCGAGCCTCAAAGGCTCGGGCCGTTTCGAAGATTCCACGACCCGACCGCCTAGTAGCCCCTTTCTTCCTGTCTAGTCACAGTTATGACACACCAACTTCTCGAAATAAAGGCAGAAGTAATGAATTATGCCAATCCCTTCTCTACTATCGTGATCGTAGAAAGATGTAGCGGATCATTACATATAGCCGGGCTAGTGTGGTAAAAGCTGACTTCACACAACAAAAATTCTTACAAAAAAGGTTGCTCGTGATGCCCTTTCAGTCTAGATAGCGGCTTGTATATTTTTTAAAAATTATCGGAATGGGTTTGCTTCTGGTGAAATTACAAAGCTGATGTTAGCGTTCAAATTATAGAACACATAGTGCAGTGATGAAAGAAGTTTTCGAATTTGAATCGATTGCACACGTCAGATTGGAAGAATTAAATGCTTGTTCACCGTCACATGATTGCATTACATATTAAAGTAGGTATATGCATGCCATTAGCCAAAACAGTTTCTCAAGAGTAGTATATAAATTAAGGACAAAAAAGAGGTTCTATAGGTGCATTTGGTTGTGCTTCGTAGCAGGAACAATCGTGCGCCACTCGTGTTTAAACGATTCGATGTGCATTTTCCAATTCCAAATCAATAAGCTTGGTCATATCTTTCAGGCAATATTATTTCTGTACTTCGAGAAAGGTTTTGATGCCTCACCATTCAAATTATAATGTATATAAAGAGAGTGATTTTCGGAAAAGGTTGGGGTGACGCCCTCCTTCCAAGCGCGGGGGCTAAATGCTCGCGCGCTTCGGGCAGGTGCTCTCGGGCATCTGCAGGTCTCTAACGATTCTCACCCTCGACGCGACGGTCTCCAGCACCAGGGCGCCACGTGGGCTCTTACCAAGTCAGAACTACACAAAATAATGAAAGACCCTCACGGCCTCGGTGCTGGCTGCACTGTCCGCCGAACGAGACCCGACGTATGCGGACTCCACTCTATGCCGTGGACTAGCCATAGAGCCTAACACGTGCATAACTTGGCAACGCGATAACGTAATACAATACAATACAAAGAGAGTGAAAAGGGCAGTGGTCCACATACATCAAACTGCGTATTTGCGAGCATGGGGTCAACAAATTTAGCGCGGTAAAACTTTGTGAAGGTACATACAGAGTATTTTTCATGTATATTCATGATAGCGGCCGAGATGTTTGCATATGCTATTTGCTGATTCGCGCTTTGGTGCAGAAAGTCATCTTGTAATTGATATAGATAGTTTTTTATGTCATAAACCCAAGTGACCGGTCGGTAAATTAATGAATTAACGCATAAACTTCTTGCTACATTAACACACTCGAGTCGTACCGTTGTTCCAACATATACTAAAATCGTTATTAATGCAGATATCCGGTAGTTCTTTCTCGATCATACAATGATCAACAACCTCGCACTTCGTCACGAAGCAGCGGCCATGACGTCGCACCAGTCCTTGAATCATTTACAAATGGTAATCAATACCCGTGTACTCCTCCGTATCTTGGCCGACCGACTGTGAGTTTTCCGTGCTACGCTGCCGCAAGTTTGACGATGAGCGACTAATTGCGTAATGCGAATCCATCGGATTTATGGCCACAAGCTCCGAGGATGCCAGGGATCGTATAGATTGTATGCTGTAGTGTTGATCCACTTGCTGTGTATCCACATCCATGTGCGAGTTTTGCTGGGTAAATATATCCAAATCGGCACTGCCACTAACAAAATCTTCTACACCCAAAATGTCCGCCATTTTATGCTGAAAGCGAGCTTGGTACAGTTTCGGTGGAATTGCGGACAAACCGTCTCCATCCACGCCTCTGAAGACAATCTTAAAAAAACGCTCCATGCGCTTCTGTAATGTCCACGTCTGCAAGATGTCAATGACACCAAGATGATAGTAAGCAGGGCCCACAACAGTATTAGCCATACGCATGCCAGAACGGGGTAGACGTCGCCCCGACGACGACGTGTTGCTTTCAGTACGTCCAACGCGGCCGCGATTGTTCATGTTTTCACGCGGCTTAGAAGCTTTCCGCTGATTACCTGCATCATCCATTGTTGACCGAGTGTTGTGAGGTCCGATATTTGAAGATACGCTTGCGTGGTGACGCACATGACTGCCTCCGACGGGGCCCTTCGATCTCGCTAAATGCTGTGCGCCACCACCTCGCGAATCCATTTTGGAGTTTCCAGTGGACGTGTTGTATCCGGACTGGTTTGGTTTATGTTGCGTAGGTTTCGACTGCATCGGCGTATTAGTAATGTCAGAGTCGTCGTCCGTGCTGCTGCCTTCGTCTACTACATACTCCACTTCGTTAATGCCCATAAGAAGCGAGTAGTCCATGATGCCAAACGAACACAGTAAATGGCTATCAGCGGAAAGCTGCTGGTACAGGTCAAGTGCCACATCACGGTCAAGATTGAGCTTTTGTGTTAGATCCGAGTCTTTAAGCACCACATTAGGCTCGTGGCCACCAAGGCGTACAGTACAGTTAGCATTTTCCGGGGCCGAGTTCTGGTACAGGTACTTGCGATTGCAGTGACGACACGTCACTTTCTTTCCACGCTTGGGCAGATCACCATGACGGTTTACCCAAGACCCCTTAATATCATACCGAGAGTGAATAACTTGATCCGTATCAAACAAATTGGCCATGACAACGAACGAGAATTGCTTGCCGTACAACTCGAGACAATGGCAGCCATAAAAGCGCAAAAGCAAGGAGCGGGGATTGTTGCACAAATAGTCAGCGTAGTCTTGTGCTATGCTCCGCAAAAACGAACACTCTTCCTTGCTCGTACTCTTTACGATAAGCGAGCCATCAGCAGAGAAAAACATAAAAGCTCCGCTCGCACCTTCACTTAGACGTTCCTTTGCTGTTGCCGAAAGGGCCTGCAAATAGGCTTCATTGTTCACCCCAAATCGCTCGCGAATCTTTTTAAACGCATGAGGCTCATAGTCGTGAAATGTCTTGGTCCGCTGTGAGTTCTTGGCGACACGCATGTTTTCATTAAAAGCACTGCCTCCATACGCCCCTCCCCTGTCTCCTTCGTTTAATTGCTGTTGACGATACGCAGCATAAGCTGCCGACGGATGGGCTGCATTTCCACTTTCGGAAACAGGGACCGCTGTGAGCGTAGCCGCAGTCGTAACGTTCGTCGCTTTTGTCTGAGGCAGCAACGCTAAGTGCTGAATACGCTGGGAAGCAGGGAGACGCTCGGCTGCTTGCACTGCCTGAATGATGCCAGAAGTCGTGTAAAACAAGACTTCGCGACGCAGCGCAGCATTCACCTGTGGATTCAAATCCACGTCAATCTCTCCCGTATTTTCCCCAAGGCAGCGCGTGAAATGCGCGACGTGAAAGTCATTCAACGCAAACCAGATCACCAAGTCAAGGTACCCTTTGCCGGCAATGAAGAAATTAAGCAAATCACTCGACTTGTCAGGCATTGAGCGATCGCGAGATAAAAACTTGATGTACACAATACCCACAATGATCCAATAGAATGTCACGGCAAATACATTGAACCTAGCACGATTGATGCTCTGCACACGCACTGCATACGTCTCGGGCATGCCTTCACTTAGTCGCTTCCACGCCCAGACCCACACGGCAATGCCAAAGACAATAAAGAGTCCCATCCAAACGTAAAAGAAGAGCCAGCTGATAATGTTTGCGTTCACAGCCTTGTAGTCACTTGAAAAGTTGTCCGTGACCTCATATCGAGCCTCACACTCCGTCATATTGTCAGCTGGCAAGTTCTTCAGAGCGTTGGTCCAGCACACCCCCAAGTCGGAATAGCCTGCCCAGTCGTCCGCATTCATCAGGACTAGTCCAAGGACAAGCGGTACGAGCCACGACCCCAAGTGAAACAATCGCGTGTTTCGCTTAAAGTCTGTAAACGGGTTCGTTAGACTCATGAGTAGATTAGCCGTCATGCAAAAGAACCAGCACTCGGAAGCAAGCAACGTGAACTCAAAGAGCCCAGCAAAGACAGCGCACGTGGAGCTCGCGCCACTGTCTAGACTGCAGCCACACTGCCAGTTTGTGCCGCTACACAGCGGTACACAGTCAAAGAAGAGACAGCGCACGAATTGCTGTGCCATCAATTGCAGCACAAAGACCGCGTCGGCGATTGTACGCCAAAAGACGAGCGGGTTGGGGTGTTGGCGGTAGCTAGGTACGCTTACGTACGACAAAATGACAAAGAAGACGGAAAAAATGGAGAGAATGCCGCCCCAAATGAGTCCTGGACTCAAATTGTCGTACGAGCTGCTCATGGCCAACACGAGTGCGACGACAAAGGCAACGAACATGACAAGCTGAAACCATCGAGTTGTAGACTGGAGACACATGCGCATCGCTGCTGGCGCCGCGTGGTCCCCCCCCTGAAGCATATTGACGTCTGGGTCCGAGACAGTGGGCGATGAGGCGCGTGGAGACTGTGGCGAAGAGACGGGGTCGTACGGTCGTTGCCGCCGCTCCTCAAACATGATGATGCGAGGAGACTGGAGCAAAGGCACGGGTTGCAACGCGCTACTGCAGCGGACGTCGTGGAGTTTCGCCGTAGTGCACACTTGAGAATGCGAGAATCGCACTTTTGCCGACAGCCTACGATACGATGACGTCTGGCTTTTTGAGCTTACCGTGGTACGATTTATGCAATTAGTATTACTCGATACAGGCAGACTCAGTAGGCATGGATGCAACATTCAGCTATAAATACCAATGATAAGATCGACAATCGCTTGCACACTTTGATCCAGCGAGGAGAGTGCGAATCGTCCACGGAAGATTGTGTACCTCTCCCTGTGTGCCTTCTCTGGGCGAGATGCCGTGCGACTTGTCACACCTCGTAGCGCTTTTGGTCAATGCTACCCTTGCGCGGGTTGGTTTTGATTTTGAACCCTTCTAAACGGTCCAAGACGGAAAGAGCACCCTTCTCGCATCTATTGGACGCGCTTTTTGTGCTGCTTGAAAGACACGCTGACTTTGTGGGTGTGTGAGGAGGGCTGCTGACGCAGCCCTGCTTGTTCCTTTGCAGCTTATGCATGTCATGGCGCTCGAGCTGTATGAGCAAGGCCTATGCTTCAGGGTTAAAGCAGCACACATTTGATTGCCCCGTTGTGAAAGCTCTTTATACATTCCAAGCCGTTTAACTTAGAATTTCTTCTTGAAAGGAAGAAAGACAACACCTTCGCTTCTAAAAGACGCAGTTGAGGTCATTGTTTCTTCTGATGGACATGAAGTTTCGCCAGTGCTCACGCTTCCTTACCTACAGACAAGGTTGGCGCAAATAACATACACATATATAATTGAATCAAATAATCTGACGACTTTGGTAAATGGTACCCCATATTCCGAACACAGCAAGGCAAATGTGTTTTTAGTCGGTCTAAGCTTAAGTTAATCACGCTCCTAATTTATTAAAGTGCAGGCAGCAAAGATAAACACAGCGATCTGAATTGCTGTTCATGAAGGGTACAATTAATAGCAGGCTTGCTCCTCCGGATGAGCAGTTTCTTGAATTGGATAACTTCAAGTAGTAGTGCGTGCACGTCCACTGACTCACACTTTAGCGATGCCAGGCGTCCGCTGCTCTGGAAGGACACATGATCCGTGGCTGTTGCAAACGATGCTGACAATGCGGGCCTCCGTCTCGTTTTAGAAGGCCGATGGCAGAATTCAATGTGACGCGTAAATCATGAGCCTCTGCGGGTTCATGGCCTGCATTGGCCGTATAATACACATCCGGAAAATCTCTTTGATCGAGTCAGTTCTCAAAGAGAAAGCGAATGTCTTGCAGGACGGTGACTTGCGTCGGTAAAGCCCATAAGTAGTGACATTGGTTATTGAACCCATCCGTGGAACGTTCCAAGAAATACTGCTCCTTCTCGTTTACGTTCTTACATATAGATGAACCCGGCTTGGCTTCAAAAATTTATGAGGTTTCTGTCGAAGCCTTTCGTATGCCTGGGATCGAGACGTACACTTTTTGTAGCCTTTTCTCGACCACCAAAGTCGTTTCAAATCGCTTTTATTGCCTTTACGAGCAAAGAGCTAAGAGAACACTCACTCGAGGGCCCTCAGCAACTCATCACTTTTTCGCCAAGTCTGGAAATCACCATGGTAGAAAAAACAATAGGCGCGCGCTCTTTACCGTGGTTAAGCGCGATGCTATTTTATAGCTCTTCTTGTTTGAGCTTTTCTTTGCTTGGCATATTACATATGGGCCGCCGCTTAGGGTCTCACTGGTCGGTTTCATTACAGAGGGTTTTTGAGAGCCGAAGAAATATTCTAGTGGTCGCCTTAGTCATCGCTACATGAACCAGCCGACTGGAAGCGTTTCCACTTCCTGTTTACCATCGTTATGTTCATTCGACGCTTCATATAAAAATAAAGAGATCAAAATTTATCTTTGTGCTAAATTGTTTGAAACTTGAGTGATAACAGGACATGTAATGGGCCTTTACGTAAAGGCAAGCAATTGTGCTTAAGCTAGCTTTGCACTGAAAGGATCAGTTAAAGAAATGGCTTTTGGTGCAATACAAGTATCCTATCGATATTTATAATAATTTGAGGAAAATGATACCGAGCAGGCACTTTTCGCTAACGGGCAGGCACTGATGTTTATATGAATTTATTTGATTGACATTTCTTCTCTGTGATTGGTTGAAGGGTAAATTCTCAGTCGTGATATCAATTCTCATCTGCTACACCAATCTCAGATGCAACTCATCCCAAAACTACTTTTCGACGTTAAAACCGCGACTTTTTACGCAACTTTGACGTATTCTTCCGCGGTAACATCACCATAAACACCCTACAAACTCTCGGCCAGCGTGTCTTCAGCTCTCACGAGGACGCACGCAAAGCTATAAACACGGAGCTCGGAGATGAGGGGTTTATTCTGTCAGTCAAACACACGTACTACTACAACAACGATCCGACAACAGACGACGTCAAGAACATTGTTCTTGTATGCTCATGTCACAAAAAGCCTGCCTCCATCGGTGCTGGGAACTCAGAAGCCAGCCGTAAACGTATCAGACCAAGTAGAAGCCCTGGCTGTTTGTTTCGGCTCATAATCGACAGCAATTAGGAGCGCACTGTCTGGAAAATCGTGGTACAGCATGGAGAGCACAACCATCCACCCTTCGCGCACAGATCGGTACACCCCAAAGGCCGTCAACTGACAGAAGAGCAGCGCCAAGATGTACTTTCTGACCTCCGCAAGCGCGTCAAACCCGCAAGAATTGTTACAGACTTGCGGGACGACAACGTCTCCATTACGGCCAGAGATATCTACTACTTGCGACAGGCCGAACGCCTTAGATTCCTTGCTGGTCGTACGCCAATAAAAGCTCTACTTGACAGCCTTGCGCCTACAGCAACAAATTTTACGCAGCTAGATTACCAGCAGCAGCTGTCCCATCTACTGATCGTACCACCTTGCGCCAAAGAAATCTGCGAGAGGTTTATGGCTTGCCGGGTTTGGTTGATTGACGCGACGTACAAGACAAACAAATTTGGACTGCCTCTTCTGCATTTCGTTGGTGTCACCTCCACTAACCAGACATTTACGTTCGCCTACTGCTTTACGAACGCCGAGAGGGAGGATGATTATGTCTGGTCGATGAGGCATATCAGCAACGTCTTCAAGGAATACGGCATACTCGGCAACAACAACGATGATGTTGTGTTTGTCACCGATCGCGAACTGGCGCTGACGAACACCCTTGCTGCTGTATTTCCCGACTCCCATCGATTATTATGCAGACGGTACGTCAACAAGAACCTCAAGGTTAAAACTCGCCGGTATTTTGTACACAACGAGGCATACGATGTATTCGTGAGGGACTGGAATTGCCTTGTCAGCAAGTCCAACATTGACAAATACAACGCGCAGCTTAACGTGATGCGAGGGAAGTATCCTGCCGTTGTGTTGCGTTACGTTGAAGATACCTGGCTTATCCACAAAAAGAGATTTGTGTCTTGTTTCTTGCATGGTGTTAGGCATTACGGGCATGTCACCACCTCCCGAGTTGAGTCTGCGCATCAATCGTTGAAGACTTGGCTTGGAGCCTCTTCAGGCAATCTTCTTTCCGTCGAAACAGCATTGCGGCTAGCATGCCACGGCCACTTCAACGCCATCCGCCACCAGAACAACGTTGAAAGATCAGTTGCAAATATGCGTTTTGGACATCGATTTGCGCGGGTCATGACAATGATCTCTGTAGCTGGATTGCGACTATGCTACAGACAGTATCGGCGGCGCTTTCGACTGACGCTGATGCTGACGCTGCTGCTGAAACTGATTCTGTTGTTGTTGCTGATGGTGACGCGGGCGCCGGCGGCCTCCTCGATATCAGTATCAACGTCAACCCAGAGGCAATTGACGATGACTTTGATGCACCTGCTGATGTTTGTTTGCGAGCGTGCCAAGGCATATTTTCGGCGTCCCTTGGGTATCCTTGCAGGCATGCTATTCGCTCATCACGAGTACAGTTGACTTTGAACGATTTCCATCAGCATTGGTGGTTGGTACACCACCAAAAGTGACTGCATTCCCAGCTCCTGTTCTTCCTTTGCAAAACCAAGTTGCTGCTGCGATCAAGCACATGACAGAGCAGTTGGAAGATGCCTCGGATCACCAGCAACGCGTGCTTTTGCAACATTTAGCGGCAATACCAAGCGATGAGATCTATGACCCTGCCAGAGTTCGCCGCCGTGGCCGACCTCCTGGCGCTTTGAACCGCAACAACGACAACCGCAACAGCAACAGCTTCGTCGCGATCTCTCTGCATTCGAGCACGTCGATACAGCTTTCAGAGAGAAGCAAAAGGAGGTAACTTGTGCAAGTACTGCCGGCAACTAGGCCACAATTCACGCACGTGTCCCAATCCAACTGTGGTATCTGCGTCACAACCTGCGGCATCGCGACGACGACGTGCGCTGGCATCGACATCCTCGGCATCGAAACCATCCTTGCTGCTTGCACCTGCACCTGCACCTGCTGAAACTGCACCTGCAACGCAAGAAGAAGCTGTAGAAGCAGATGCAGCGCTGCGAGCATAAACTTTTTTGACGGAAGAGGAGGTGCGAATGCTGGAATATGAGCAAGGCCGATGATGCCAATGTCAATGCCGATGCTGTTTGGATGTACTAATAGATGTTCTGTTCCAAAGTAGATCTTCCAAGTTGTAAGGTCCCCACCCCGACTGTTTAATAAACCATCGCGTGCGCGTGTAATGTATGGCACTCCCTCGTAAACTATGCGCCTTAGATGATAGATTTATTACGGTAGAGGGGACGCTGACATCGACGTCAATGTCAATGTCCACGTCAAGTTCGGGTGTTTTGAACGATGTTTCGTACGCAAGAAACCTCATCATCACATGTTTGCTACGTAGAATGTATGGGTTTCTCTCACAAAAAATTATAGCTAGTATGTGGTATCTACTTCTCGCATAGGAATTCATTTCGGGGTTTCATATGAACATCAGTGCCTGGTAATGCCAAAATATATAAGATATTTGTTCGAAGATTATTTAAGCGATACAGATTGTATGGATATGTATACACCACAGCAAAGCGTTGTTGTTATAGGGAGAGTGCGCACAATTACAGTGCGCGTTTGGCTTTGCAACTACATGCAAGATCAACCACGTTATTGCGCCGCTGAACATGGCTCTTAGCAAGGCTTCATGCGCTTGTGCACCATGTGACTTTGGAGCGATCAAGAAACTACTTGAGAGTCTTTAAGTGCACCGATAATGTTCAAATTCTCAGCCGCGTCAACCGCGCTTGGTAAAACGGCGACACCAGCTGCTGTATATGCGTGCACAAAAGTGCTGCAAGCGAGCACTTCAAGAACAAGTGGTGCTTCATCTTCAATGCGTCACATTCTGCATGAATGCAACGGCGAATGCGTTGGGTGAAAGCCTCACAGAAGCCATAACCGGGAAAGTACCGGCAGAATGTGAAGATATGAGCCTTCATACGTAGGCAGTAGGACCGTGTGTAGATGCTTGTTGTACTTAACGTACGATTTAAGCCGTTAATTTTCCACATGTTGGGAGAGCACTCTCATCAAATCCGATATCATTGGTCTTCTTCGGTCTTTAATATCCAGCAGAATCGTAAGGTCCATGTGGCAAAGCTGAAAAACGCGTTCGTTGAAGGCTTTCCTTGAAGCTATCTAAAGCATAATTGTTCTGGCTCTCCCAGTGACTATTTTTGATAGATTGGGCAGAGACATTGCAAGACCCGCGTATACACCCTAATTTATGCAAATAGCAGACTAACTTTCTCAGGTCTTTTTGGTAATGTGGCGCAGGCCAAGTCGAGATGGCCTTCATTTTTTTGGGATCTACACGAACCCCAAGGCTGCTAACAGAACAGCCAGGGACTTTGATTTTCGTTTTTGCAACAACGTGCTTAGTAATATCAGTGTAGATTTTGTTGGTCCTCGTGAGTTCAAAACTTGCGTCAGATACCCTAAACAAGCTTCAGTACTGACTGATTTCCTACAAAGCGGCTACGGACCACTATAATGTCGAAGTGTGGCCAACCCGTACTGACTCAAATAATGTGCGAACGAAGAGTCAAGCGTTTCTTGAACCTTTAGTAGCTCCAATGGCGTTACTAATCACTTCCATTGTATACAGCTGAGCTTGATGTCCTGATAGTAGCCATTCACCAAATTTAGTGCCCGCACCGGACATGGTGTTTCGATACACGCCCTTTCTTTATAATAGGTTTATGTGCAGGTGTAGATGTCAGTATCGCTGCATACTTCAGCGTGTAGATAGCATGAGCCAGCCATCTCGGCTTTTAAACAAATAAAAGATCAATGTCCGATTTAAATATTTTTTGATCTCGCTTGACCGAAGAGACGTCTATGAGCCCACACTGCTCACGTGACAGTGGCCATTGCCTTGGCCCGAGGTCAATTTTGTTTATCTGGTGGAGGTTTTAATGGTAGGTCTTTTTAACACATATATCTGAGAACTTTTGGACATAGAATATGTCAGACCATTGGGATTCTTCGATTATACTGAGCCGATGCGTGCCTATCAGGCTAATCTAAGACTTCTTAGCCGTAAACGAATGGTGTATCCATTCGTTTTAGGCAAGAGGAAATTTAGCTCGAGACAAGAAGCCTCTAGGATGTCTCGGCACTCAACTCGGCCAAAATAGCCAAAAATGTCACGCTCTTCGAATTTCACTGTCTCCAACATCAACGGTAGTACCACAAAGTGAAGCGAATCTACCGTGTCACATTGACTGCAGCCTTTTAAAAGGTAATGTCTCTTTGAAGATTATTCGTAACTTACAATAAATTTGCACCGCATTTCTATTTCATTCTAGCGGCGCTATGTCGCCCGCGTTATGTGCCTATTTGTAATCGTGTGCTACCAAAAGTGTCTTGCGGGCCTACATTATGAACGGCGTCACCACCTGTGGAGGTATGTCACCCACAACTATAGCGCCATTTGAACGTCTATGGCAGTCGGTGCAGCAAGAGGATTTTGCTATCCATTCTAACGTATATTTTTTCAGATTTTGCTTGCTCTTTTTCAAATAAGCAAAATCCTCTTGCAGCACCGACTGCCGTAGACGTTTGAAATAGCGCTGAAACTACCTTTATAAATATATCTTTACCTCCGATACCTCTTGAAACCTGCACGTACCAAGACTTTTTTTTCTAAGGAGCCGTAAGCTTATTGAGGCGGGAACATGACTAATCAAAGCCCTGTTGCGCGAAATTAGGTATGATCCTACCTCATTTGTCGACTTAGAACTTATAAAGTTTAAACAACGGCATGTACAGGGCTAAGGTTAGCAGCCTCTAGTTGATAGAAGAATGTAGATAAGGGAAGTCGGCAACATAGATGTAAACAAGAAAGCGCACTGTGTCGAAATCCTCAGAATTTGCATAATTTGTCAAAAAGTTGTACACTTGCGTGTGCAACAAGCCGTCAACCGGTTCTGGTATCACCTTCGAGAGCTGTGGGGCGAAGTTGCCTTGTCTTTAATAGAGCTGAGCAGATAAACTGTATCTACTGATGGCAAGCATAATCATGGATAAGCACCTTTTAATCACGACGATGGTTTAATTCGTCGAATCCCATCAGCACAGACACAAATCGTGTGTCAGGATTTACCGCAATCAAAGCAGTGAATATTGCGTTACTCAGCAGACATTTATCGGGATTAAATTTGAGTCAGTCGGTCCACGGATAGGACGACGAGCAGCTTTTCGATAGCATTTTGTAGCATTTTTAGGAACGGGCCCATCTTTGGCAATTCACCTCTTAAATCGACCAAGGTTTGGCTCTTTAAGTGTTTCGGTCTGCACCATGAAGAACTAAGTGCAAAGCGAGCCTACTTTTTGGCCATCCACGATCACAATCACCTTGACTTTTTCGGGGAGTGGCACTCCACCGTTGGAGGCCACTAGCCCTCTTATCTGAATATAAATTCATGAAGCTTACGCCCATCTCACATGCAGAGTGTGCTGTAGAATTTAAAGCTCGCCAAAAGTAACATTTTTCTCGGCAATTCCTATCTGTGCTCCCACGACGCGAACCCCAAATTGCTCAGCTTCTTGCTTGGCCCCCACTGTAAGAAAGTTCGAACGTCACGCGTTTCTCAGCATTTGTGAACAAAGTCGTCTTATTGGTCACTTTATAATAGACGGGACTCTGATTTTTCTTCCCTTTCAAGATTTTTTCAGCTTCATTCGCGAACGCCACACATTAGGCACTACCGCCGTACCCGACCCTTCAGGTTAATATTCGTACTCTCATAAAAGTCAGCAAGTCGTCCGATCATAGCAAACTCCGATACAGGATGGTAGTCCTATCGTTTCGAAAACAGTTATAGGATTCAGGTAGCCAACCTACCTGCATAAGTGTTGGATTGGCTTTGAGTATGACGGGGTCAAACTTCAATAGCTGAAATACCTTAGATTTTACAGTGAACGACCGCTCACTGACTACGGTCTTTTAGAAATCGACATTTGCAAGAGACTGTATTTAAATGTATGGTGATTTGTACAATATTCACTTTACATTTCATCTGATGGAAAAATAATAATTGTATCAAATAAAGCAAAACTATACTGTTTTTTGTGTTATGGGGTAAATTTGCGTTTTAGTGTCATAAACAAATGGCTTTGTCCGCGCCGACGGACTCCTCCGCACTGGAGGGAGTAGTGCAGGCGGCACTGGGCTCGCTGTATCAACTTCACACGACAAATGTGCAGGAAATGCAAACGGCTGATTCGTTTCTGCGCGGTTTTCAACTCACACCCGCGGCCTTCGATGTCTGTGCATCGTTGCTAGACCAACTGCTACTAAGTTCTGTCGGCCGACCAAATAGTGCACCATTAAATCCAGACTGCGTACCCTCCGTGTTCTTTTCGGCACAGACATTGGCCATCAAGCTGCGTCGTCAGCCACAAACGTCAAATTTGGATGCTGACGCTTGGTTCAAACGAATCGTAAACTGGTTATGCTGTGGCATGAGATTACCAAAAGTGGTGATTACACAGCTTTTACTAGCTCTTGTAGCAACACTCTCGCATCTTCAAGTCCAAGCTTTTAAGCCTCGATCCAAACAAGACTTAGACAGAAGCGGTAATCAATTATATGCTGTGGTCCAGGACACGTGCGTCCAATGCAACGGCCAGAGTGTGGTAGGGTACGCTCTGGAACAATTGGTACAGCAAATGGTACCCCCTACGGTGCTGGCCGAGCTCCTGCTTCTATTAGTCGAAGAAGTGAATTCTTTGACCGATCGCAGTGCCAAACAGAGAATGCAGAACGAGGTCGATGCCTGGGCGCCCGCAGTTCTGGACCGATTGCTGCCTCAAGTGATGCACGAAGTGAGCAAGCACCAAAGGGGTACTTCTTTGGACAGCGTCGAAACTCAAGAGACGGTTTTATGTGCGTTGACAAGCTGGTTACGATACGTCAGGATTGATGCTCAGGTGGTGGTGAATAACCCTTTGTTACACTCGTTATTGAACTTCTTGGACCGGAATGAACTCTTTGATGCTTCTATTGACTTGGCTGTGCAATTGGTGGCGTCGTATGCTCAGGATCCAGTTGTCGCTCAATGGCTTTTACCGAGATTCTTGTCACTTCGAGCAGTCTTTGGCTCTGCAGCAGAAGCAGAAGATTTAGACACGTGTTTGGGCCTTTGCCGGATTTTTACTGAGATGGGAGAAGCTTATTTAGCGACTTTACTGGACATTGAAAACGAATTTGTGGCGTTGGTGGATATATTGCTGGATTGTATGAGCTACTCGGACAGTGAAATAGCAGATGTGACAATTCCGTTCTGGTTGAATTTCCTGGAAAAAATGCGGCGTCGAGATTTTTCAAAAAGTCTTGCGCAGTATCAGCCTCGACTTATACGACTGTCGGGTTTGTGTATGCAGAAATTGCAGTTTCAAGACGATTCCCGAGCTTGCCAGCAGATAAACAGCAGGACTTTAAAGCCTTTCGTCAGGAATTAGGCGATATTCTACGAGATTGCTGTCACTTACTGGGCGTTGAAGCAGTACTTCAGCATTGCGTGGATGGTCTGAGCCGGATTTTCCAAGCTTCAGCTGAGTTGCGTAAATGGGAGGCTGTGGAGGCACATTTGTACTGCTTCCGGTCGATTGCACACGAATTGGAAAAGAGCAAGGCAAACACTGAGACTTTGGATGCTTCGATGTCGCAAATTTTTCAGCATTTGCCCCACTTTGCGGCCCACCCTGCCATCTGCTACACGGCGTGTCTGATTGTGTCACGTTATGCCAAGTGGCTTCATGCACATCCTATGTCACTTTCCACTCTAGTTAAATTTCTTACGAGTTGCGTGACTAAAAGTGCCGAAGATACATGCTACAAAGAATGGGAAGTGGCAAGAGCTGCAGGTGCTGCTGTCCGTGCATTGGCCATCGACTGCTGGTCGATGCTTGGTCAGGACATAGTGACGTTTTACTTGCAGATCGAGCAGACGGAAGTTATGGCTGTTGAGGACCAAGTACTGATTTTGGAGGGCATTTGTATAGGTGTGTCGAGTTTAAAGGATACACCTCAAGTGCTAGCCGTCTTGGACCAATTGATGATGGGGATTGGACAGCGACTCACTTCTTTGTTTGCGTCAAGTGCAGCCGCGAAGTCAGTTCAGATTGCACTTGATGAGCTCCTACGATTAATGTGTCTCTACGAATACCTCAATATTTTTGACTACCAAGGAGAGAAACATCCACTGGTATTGTTGACAGAGCAGTTGTGGCCACTTTTTAACCAAATGTTGGCACTATATCGTGGCCACGACGAACTCGTGGAGCGCGTCTGTCGTTGCTACAAGCGTATTCTTCGTACATGTGGCCCGCAGATTGCAGTATTGTTGCCACAACTGGTTGACAATTTATTAGCATTCTACAGGCAGAGCCAAAGTCGTCGTACCTGTACACAGCAAGTATGGTGCTAAAGTTTTTTGCAAACAACAGCTCGAGCGACTTTGATCCATTATTTGCTCGAATGCTTTTTATGCTTATCGAGACGACGACACCCATAATTGTTAGTGTGAATGACATGAAAGCGCACCCGGACGTCGTCGAAGAATTTTTCTACCTGATGGAACGCGCTATTCGGTGTGTGCCGCAAGTGCTAGCAGCACCTGTTTCTGCATCATCAAGTGATCTTAAGTGCCCGCTTTTGGCGAAGATCTTGTCGTATGCGGTGTCGGCGCTTTCGATTTCACACAACGACGTTAACAAGGCCGTGCTGTGCTTTCTAGAGCAAGTCTACGTGCAGTCTGAGACTAGCGTTAAGCTTGTGTCTTTGTGCGTGTCGAACGCGACAATTCACGAAGAAGACAAGAAAAGGATGGTCAGTTGTCTCTTACGAGGAGTCGTGCTTGGTACTATGTCGCCTTCCCGCGTGGACGCAGAGTACGGATCGATCGCTGGGCTGTTAGTGCACCTTGCCACGACCAACGGGCCACAACTCCAGCAGTGGATCGCTGAATGGTTCGACCAGGCCACAGCAGGTTCGTTTGCCACTGCTACGGTCAATTTCCTCACTCCTGATGAAGCTCTTGTGTTCCAAAACGAATTGTTTTGTGCGGAAAACGAACGTTCATTCCGACGTACTATTCGTCATTTTGGAAAGCTTTGTGCTTCTCGTAACACATCACTGAAGGACATTGGGTGCTCGTAGACCAACTTAGGTGATTTAAGGATAAGATTACAGCGACAGTTGCATGCTATGTGGTGTGAGGTGAGATTTATGAAAGCAGGTTATGCTACAGACAATCGCACGTCGTGGTGCATTATTATCGAGCGCTTCCTGCCAGTCTGGCTGCAGCATACAGAGCCCGTCATTTAACGCTGCATTTTGGCTAGTGCTGTCTTTGCTACTGGAAGCCCACCTCTTGATGTCAGCAGGCCATATGGTCAGCAAGAAAGAGTTATCTGTGTGCTCGAAGACACCTTGCTTAGTGTGTGCGTAAAGGCGCCACATTTCTTGGCCGACAAGTAAGATTTGTTTTAACAATGCGTTTCAGGCTTTATACTCTTGTCTTGGGTCCGTAGGTGCGTATTTTATTCCCTGGAATACAGTGTCCTTCCGCGAAATTTAGGAGTGATTCCGAACTCCCAAGGCCCTTGTGATTCCGAACTCCCAAGGCCCTTGAGGAAGGGGTGAAATTCCTATCATAAGCTTTCGGTCGGATCCATCACTGCGCGTCTGAATAAAAATCGTTTTGCTTCGTAGTGAGCTCTCGGCTCAGCTTGCCACTTAAAGCGCAATACTAGAAATTGGGAAATCAAACTCAATCTTTAATGACAATTTAAAGGTGTATAAGTACTGAAAGGAAATTAGCCTTTTATCAACTAATTTACGAACATCGATCCATTTGCCCGTAAATTTACTATTTTGATTGAATAATATCTTATCTGGGAGTTAAATATTGGAATTTGCGTTTTTGTTTTAATCTACACAATATTAGTGAAGAGACTAATATAGCGTTACCGCTGAGCATAACGCTTTCATTTATCGTTTATAGCGGATATCTACGATTTATTAACACTTCTACAGTCTAAAGCGTAATTCACACACTAACGGGTTGTATGCTGGCTTCATGACGACAAATATGGATAAACAATTTTGTTCACATTCACAGTTCATATAACTACTCCAAGAATATGGATATCTTACGACCAAATGTAACGCAGGTCGAACTACTAAAGCATATTGTAAAAGCGTTGCTGTATTGCATGAATTCGAGAGTTGAATGACAAATTGATAGGCTGCCGCCACACTGCAATTCCAAGATTGCTGGTCAACTTATTATTTAGTACGCTGTTATGCAAACTTTTATTTCTTTCAATCAAAATTTTATCCGGACGAAGCGACCCTAAGATCACTTGGAGATTTAATGTGGCGAGTACAATGGTCTTTGTATACAAATCGTATGATTGGCAAAGCTTTGGTAGGGATACGAAGATTCAAACACTAATGTTCAGCGACGAAGTAGAAAATTAATTTGTACAGCATATCGATGTGAAGATTACAGCAGCCAGTCTGAAAAGGCCTTTGATGAAAAGCATAAGTTAAAGACCGTAGATTGACGCGCAAAGTTTGAGTGTCTGGCTTAGTATGTGTTTCTTCTAGAGATTACGTTTCGTTGTATAGAGATGTATACTCAGTAAATGCTTACATTGCTAGAATTTCTGTCATCCCGACGTAAACAATACAACGAAGCAAGACAACAGATACTTAGCATCAATGCGAAAGAAAACGGGAATGCCTTGTTGTGCCCACGCTAAATCTAGGTTGAATGTTCTCCGACGCGTAGTATAAAGTAAAGTACCCTGTGTTCGAATGCTGTATAAATACAAATGACCTACAAGAATTAACTACTAAATTGTGTACCTATGACCAAGAATATAAATAATTCAATGACGCGAGAATTTTGGCCCCGTATGGTATATGTATGTGGCCTCGCCTAGTCACATGTCGCTCACTTTATAAGTCTTATCTGAGCGATGCATGTCGTGGCTTGCTTTTTTGCAGTAATTTAGACTTTGTGACAGATAAAGCGAAGGTGTAGCTGATAAGATCACTCCAAGTAACCAAAAGAATGTTACGAGCCGTTAAATAATTCTCGATCGAGAGTCCAGGCAATGCAATTGAATTTCGAAATTTTTATAGGCGACATCAAATGTATGCTGTGTCCATAACACTGACAAAAATATGTGCTTTGGGCATAGATAGCAGCTACCCATCATTTCACGTGAAAGTAAACATGTCACGTTAGCTTAACCGGAAATAATTCGGCCTTTGTCTATGCATAAAAATTGAATGCAACGTTGTGATCGAATGGACCTACAGAAGTCATGTACTTGAGCTTTGGAGCTAAGTCTGCTGCAAAGTTTAAGCTTACTTTTCGAGACGAGTATGGGTGCCTCGACATCGTCGAAAGGAGTCTAGCTGACGTCAAGCGACAGTAAAATGTGCTGCCTTGTTTTCATCACTAATGAAACATATCAAAACACCTGTCACTGTCTATAAAGCGAAGGCGATGCGTACGAGTTTCTACGTTGCCTTTGTAGCAATGCTGCATTTCACAAATAGTGGACTCAGCCGAAGACAGGCACTGTCTAATACAGAGCTCTTCGCTTGAATGCTATTTGCATAAGCATCCATTTTTTCTAAAAAGGCTAACTTTTGCATAACTGAATTTTGGCACAAATCTTTGAGAAGCAACATGACACCATCTTTAAATTAATACTTGACTTTGACACGGCGATGAGCATTGTGAAGTTTGGATCCAAAAGACGTCCTCAAAAGGCTTGATAAATTTCGAAAACAACGTGTCGGGCGGACCTCGTGACGTTAAACCCAAAGCTCATTCGGAGCTAGCTTTAGCCAAATCGCGTTGGTCCACCTTTTCGAAAACACGACATTGACAAAGGCGAGAATGGGTAAGTCAGATTGTGGAGCGAGTTGGAACAGCGAGTGACGTCTCAGCACTTCATAAAAGACATTGCTCGCTATGTCAAGGCTATAATGAATGTCTGCACGTCTTAAAAAATAGCCGGGTGGTCGTACGACGTCTCAGCCTTTCAAAATAAGCCCTGCAATCAGGATGGCTTTTACACAGTCCAAAAATGTTCTTATAGTCCTTCAGGCTCACAAGCATACGGATGGTTTTACAAAAAGTCTGTATCCCAAGAGGCTGACCGTACAAATTTGAACGGGGGATAAATGGGATCGACAATCTTATATTTGATGCGAAGCGGTGCTTTCTGACAAGATTAAGCAAAGTATATAATAAGGTGAGCTTTTCATACTAGCCCGCTAAATCTTAACATGTAATCGATACGAAAATTTACGTTCGTGACGGAGTGATTTCTAAATGCAAAATAATTAGCTGCTTGCTGCTTAAAATTCATTGCAGAAGGTACGATATAATTAAGCGCGTATGATAAAAGCACTTCACACGAATATCAATAGAACATTACGCACGAATTAAATCTGCACACAAATCACCACGGGTTGCGCAAGACCCAAGGAGATTTTGACCGAGTTCTCTTGCGAGCAACACATACACTTAGCCCTCTATTGTATTTGAGTGCTGCTCACCGAAGTCACAATTGCTGTATTTATTGTTGACAAGTAAATTAGTGAACATGACTGCTTTAACTTTGTTTGCAAAGGTCGGTGTAGCAACAACTTACTCCTTTCTAGAGCTCGAATATCATATTGACACTGCAGTACATTAGAATGACACCAGCGTTGCCGAAAGAGAACTTATTAAATGGTCAGAACACAAAGCGGGCATACATATAGGCCCTTAGACTTGACGCAATTGGTCGAGCCGTACGAGGGTAGAAGGGTGTACATTAAAACCTATCTGCACAAGACACGACGCTATATCTGGACGGCAAATATGCAAATGCATGGTCTTCTAATGGTGCAACGAATGCGACATATACCATAAACGATGTATCTTAACGGGTTGAATATGTGCGGCCAGCTTCAAAGTGAGATTTAGGAGCTAAAAATATTAGTTTGCATATCCAAAGTTCAAGAGCAGTACGTAGTTAATCGGAGCTAATAATGCGAAAATTGAAGTCATTCAGTTTTAACTTTATGTTCCGCAATAAGTTGCAGTGTCACGTTTGATATGCAGTACAACATAACAAACGTAACAAGTGAATGGCAAGGAAATGTAAAATAGAAGTCGTCATAGATCTTTTGTTATGCACGTGACCTTAGGGTCTTATTGAAAAAAAATATTTTCCCAATTGACATAGAACTTTGCATAATATACACATAATTGGGTGATGAAGATTTCTGGAGACAACAGTATGACAGTAGCTCAACATCTTATAACGTTGCGAAGGCTGCTATAAATAATATACTGCAGAAAATGTCCGAGTAGAATTGTGCTAAGTAAGTAAAATTTTGCATGTGCTCAAAACCGTTTATAATGCTGCAAGTAGGCTGTACCCAGATTCTAAAATCGTGATTGTGCGAAAGCCAGCTCATAAAAAAATAACTGAGGACAATCTGCTTACTTACTCAACTAGTTAAAAGGTTCTAATTTAAGAAAAGCTAAGCTCATTTACCGTAAAATCTGCTGAAAATCTTATATCGAAACTTAAAGATTGATCTGTGAATCACCATTATAGCTGGATGCTGCAGCTGGCAATTAAGATCACCGCGGTGCCGTATGTAGTTGAAATAAAATCTTTTTCATCGATATTAGCCAATATGAGGGCCGAATTTGCAGTACAGTCATTTGGCCAGTAAATGAGCCTTCATCTCTAGAGTTACAACAAAACCGGTCAAATAATTGTGCTCGTTACGTGAAGCCATATCAGTCGTGTGTAGTCAGGTAGCGCGAATTGTTATCACCAGGCTTGTTGAGTCGACAGACAAACGGAAAAGATTGTTTTTTTATTTCTTTACACTATTTGCCTTGCACCTCTCTCTTTGTGAACGCTATCCCACTCGACCCATGTCGCTCTGCTTGAAATCAGGGCTTTTATGCTCGTTATAATTGTAATCTAGAATTACGACTTGGTGAGTCTAAATCCAAGAGTCAGGCTTAAGTATTGATCTTCATCATAGTGCTGCCTTCTAGAAGTACATTATAAGCAGCATTCTCATTTACGGGTTGTTATATGTTGCAATATGATATTTGATAACTTTCGTTTGGTTACCTCAGATATCTGACGTGATCGGGATGCGCAATGGTACCTGTAGAAAGCAACGAATTGTTCAATATGTTGACCTGTGAACAACAACCAAGAGAAAAAAATCGCAGTGGCTTGTTTCTTGCTTTCCTGCCATCACGGTAGTAATACAAATGTGAGATGAATGTATACTTACGTTTTTTGTTTGTGAAGTAGCTTCGTTAGACTTGATCACAAGCCTTTAATGAACTGGAACTGAAGCGTAAACATGCAAATGCTTAAAGTATATACTAAAAGCCTAAATGAGTTGAAGTAGGTTTTGCTCAAATTTTTCCACGAAATTGTAAATTAGCTTTTAATGAGCTCATTAAAGCATTGCTGAGCTTAATGAAGTATTTTTCACGATTATAGAGCAGGCTATGCTAATAACTTTTTCAGGAGGCATTCTGTCTCAAAAATTTCAGTGGCTTAAGCTATTGGTGTTAGTACACAGCTCAAGCAAGAATCGTATGTCTATGGAAATGAGAGTGTTTGCAGAAAATTCTATTGCTTTCTGTCTTTATTGTTGCTTCGTTTCCAAGTATATTAAAGTATATTTAGCCTGGGCATAACAGTATGCTATATCATAAGAAATCTGGATATTTTGAGTGTACGATGATAATGTACTAGCGCATACTATTATTTTAACTCAGGCCTAGTGTTAATCGAAAAGCTGTAAAACGTTTGGAATCAAAACACAAAATCATGTAAATGCTCTGACAAGCCTAAATGGGCTGAAATGAAAGCAGTGCTATCGTAAATTTGCTTAAAGCACAGAATGGCTTACGTCATTGTGCTGCTTCTTTTACATAATTGTGTAAGCGATTTGATGTCTTTTGCAATTTATTACACCACACAATGCTGTGTGAGTGCTACAACATATATATTGTAAGCTCCGTGTGCAAACGATCGCTTTGACTACCACTAGTCGCATTGCCATTTGCGTAGTGGTAGTCTATAAATTTCAGATCTAATTAGGGCAACATTTACAGTAAGGCAATATGTTTTAGACGGTAAGATATCATAAATGCAATGTGGCCGTAATGATTTAATCATTAGTTAAAATAGCTCATCTTGCAAACCAATAAATAGATCATTAAAATGCGAAGGCAATTTAAATTGTGCGCATCGATGAGTGTGTTTACTTTTGACACGATAGGTACTTTTAAATTAAAGCTCAACATTCGAATAAAGTAAGCTTCACGTTAAGACCGAGGATTGAAGCCGATCAACTAAGGAGGCATTTTCCTTGTGACCAGATAATATAAGCGTAAATAGGAAAGCAAGACGGTTTTAGCAACCCCTCCATCTTCATTGTCACTGTCTTGCTTCGCTCTCAACTCTTTGACTTTCGACCACTCGATATCAATATATAACAAAGCTGTACGTTGTATATATCATATGTACTTTTAAGATAGTATTTCTAAAGAATTGATGAGCGGACACCAATTCTAACCATCGACGCGTTACCTATTAATCAATCACAGTTTAAAATTAGTGAGCCGGTTGTGCGTATCCTGTGCAATGGAATAGCAATCGTACTTTTTCCACCAAGGGCCCTTACAAGATCAGAAGCTGCAGTATTTTCTCACACTGACATGCTGTGCTTTCTCTGTTCTCATACTTTGTCCCAAATATTAGTATAAAGTGATCAAATGTAGACTATTTACTCTACTAGTACTTTGCAGACTTAAGGACTAGCAAATGCCGCTGCTTCATTGCAATTGTCTTGATACATTTCCTGGACTCAAAACTTTTGCCTGTTCTATATTAGAGTACGATAAGGTTGTCCATTACATCGATTGAGAAATGTGGACCCCAAAGGTAAAGTGGCTTGCGGCTAAATTCGTAAACGAGCAGGAATTAATGGAAGGCATTGCATTATTCAAGATAAAGCTCACACATACATACGTTGTATCATCTATTGTATACATACATAACATAGCCTTATGCATCTGTAAGAGCATTTACCTAGGTTACGAGCACCAATCTTATACATCCAGCAACGGAAGCGTGATGGAGATCAGTCTATTCATTCACTGGTTCGAGGCATTGAACTCTCAATAAACCCTTACCTTGAACCCCAAAAATACTCCATATACACGGCCACATGCGGCTAGTCTTAAGCTTTTCCATACTCATCGCTAGATTGCAATAAGGTTCTCCACCAACTAAAATGTTATGTTTAAGTGCAAATCCAGTAATGATTTTGGCTGATAAATTCAAGCAAGACTTTTTTTTTAATTATTGTATTGTATTGTATTACGTTATCGCGTTGCCAAGTTATGCACGTGCTAGGCTCAGTTTGGCTAGTCCACGGCATAGAGTGGTGTCCGCATACGTCGGGTCTCGTTCGGCGGGCAGTGCAGCCAGCACCGAGGTCGTGAGGGTCTTCCATTATTTTGTTTAGCTCTGACTTGGTAAGAGCCAAAGTGGCACCCTGGTGCTGGAGACCGTCGCGTCGAGGGTGAGACTCGTTAGAGACCTGCAGATGCCCGAGAGCACCTGCCCAAAGCGCGCGAGCATTTAGTCCCCGCGCTTGGAAGGAGAGCGTCACCCCAACCCTTTCCGAAGCCTCTTTTAACTTTACTTTAAATGCCACCTCGGCATTTAAAAATAATTACATAAACGGCGCTGCGACGAGCGGTAACCAAAGCATTGACATTTCCAAATAGGCTTATATATAACATTTCTCTGCAGATTTATGCATGTTAAGCTGAGCCGGTTTTTAATTGATGTCTGACTGCATTCTATATTCCAATGGACTTCGCTAAATAAATGTAGTGCTTTCATAAATTTAAGCTCAGTTTTGCTCTTTATTTTTGATAGAGTTTATGGCTTCAAGAATTCTTTATGGCATATTTATCGATTTTAATTAACCTTGCTTTTTCTATATGTATGGTCTAAGAACTAATAGCATCAGGTTTAGATTAGTCAATCCATTAGAGCTAATCTTCTTTGGCAATTCTCATATGTCGCAGTAATATATTATAAATTAAAGAGCTACTGCCATGCTGTCGTGTCCAGTTACGCTTATTGTTTGAGTATGCAGGGTTGTGCTATTTTTACACTAATCATACTCCAAAAATGCTATTTAAATAGATTAATTCTAAGATCATGTGCATATTATAAACATGAATTATGCGGGGAGCGCCCTCCAAATATGCAATGTAAGCAGAGTGTTGATGTAGTTACATTTCAGTTAGTTGGTATGTCAAAGCTTGAGAACGAAGTACGATAACGATTAATAAAACGTCTATGTTGTGAAGTACTGCAGCCATTTCTTCCTTCATTATCTTTATGAGCCAGTTATTGAAGAGCAAGATCTGAATGGTATCCTGATGCACGACGACGATCGGCTTCCTAAAGTAAGTGGTGTGGTTTATGAAGAGATCATACTTCGATGCTCTATAAATAATATTCGCTTCTTGATGCGCAAATTTTTGTTATCCTACAGGTGCGAATGTCTTTCATCTTGACGCTAATAACATCATTTTGAAGAGCAATAATTACATAGCAATTAATGTAAGCGAGAAAAGAAGCGGTCTATTTAGTGTTTTGCTAAATCTGTCTTTCACCTTTCTTGCAATGGAGTTATAAACATAAACTTGGGAGATTCTTTGTGCAAATGTGCTTGGACATTTACGGCTTCATAAAAATTAACTTCATACAAAGATAAGTGCGGTTTTGGCGCACCTAATTCAGCTTTTATAATTTTCTTGATAAATACCTGGCCCGTAAAGTTACCTGTGGACTGTCTATCAGTCCAATTTTATCTTCTTAGCGACCAAAAAGTTGATGGTAAAACAGTAGCGTAGCATACACTGCCTTATAGAAAGACCAAACAATCAAAATTAATTGACACTTATGAACAACAATAAATTTGGGATAGCACGAACGCTTTTAATTTTTAATAAATGATAAGGAGTAGCTGACGCTATAATCGAAGTTTTTGAAGCGCCCATCGTGCCATATCTGCAACATCGATTATTTATAAGTTGACTTCAGTAGAAAAAAAATCTTGCATTTTAAAAAGATAAAAAATGCATCTTCAACGAGAATTACGATTTTTATTTAGGTCGAGCAAGAAAGAAAAAGCCAAAGCGAATTTGCTTTATAAACTACTTATCGGTTGACAACTTTAAGGAAAAGTAAAATTGTAGTCGATGGTCTCACAAGAGGGTAATAGGGCAGTTTAATTAGTATTTAACGAAAGAAGAAGTAAAGTATGAAATGGCGCGGAATCAGGTGTACATCATTTCAAAGCAAAAAAAACTATTCGCGATCTGGAAAATTATAGAAGCTACCCACCTAAAAACTTAAAGTCAACATGTCATATTGTAAAATAGTGAATATGATTCTTAAGTGTCTTCTGTAAATAGTACGATGCGTCGTATAATATCAACAACCTACACGAGGCTTGAATTAGAACCTAAGACCATTAAATTGTCAGCAAGTTTAAGCCAACCCTTCAAGACGTGCTTGGAATATGCCAATTGTCACTTGACGCGAAATGCGGTCAATTCTTTTTACAAAATGGTATACGTGATACCACATGACGGAAGAATAGCAAGGCATTATGTGTCATTAACACAATCTTTTTGGATTAGTAATTTTAATGTAGCCTTTGTCTCACGGAATGTATGATACCTTAAAATATAAAAGCATAAACATAGGTGTTTTGTCCGCGTCCTCTCATGATGTGCAGAGCATGCAAAGGAATGCCATCAAAGCAAGTCCGTGCATATGCCTGAATGAATCATCACCATGCGAATAGCAAAGTAATAATGAATGTTCGCCGACAGAGTCGTACAATGTTAATTGAACACTCCGTTATGCTATTTTGCAGCACTCTATTCTCAAAAATTATTGTTTAAACAAAACAGTGACAATTACTAGCGTATGCAGTGTATCACTTGACAAAATTATGCCAACTCTGAAAGTAAGGCATATAAGAAAAGCATTTACTATTTTCTTACCTTTATTCGCGTCGTTTATTGCTTAAAAGATTGCATTGATGAAACCGCACTTTTATTCTGGTAAAGATCACTACCGTGTCACGCAGTGCTTTTTTCTCGATACCGATTCAATGATTCGTGCACCTGGATCAGGTAAGGCGGGTCTCCTGAGACCACATTCTAGTATACATTTACCAATGATTAACACGGATGCGGTAGATTATGTTAAACGATAATCTAATTCACGCATCTAGTAATGTACGCTATTTGGTGCTCATATAACAACTGATTTGGACATTTGTATGACGCGAACAGAGTAATGCAGCAAATAACATAGAGCCAATACGAGCGATCGAGAAGGCGCATTGCTAAGTCCACGCTGAGCGAATGCAAAGTACTTGGAATACCGATGTGATCTATGTCTGTGCTATAAGCTGCAGAAGACAACACTGTTCTAGCTAAACTTTTAATTCGTCGTGTAAATAGCTAATACGACAAAAAGGTATTAAATATTGCCTTAAACTGCCACGTATCCTGTAAAATGAAAAGCGATAATTAGATGTTGACTATGCGGTGGTTTGCACTATACGTCGTTCTTTTGTTAGCTTGATTTCAAATCTGTGCTGTGTATATTACAATCGTTGAAATTTTGTACTTTTGCATTTGCCCAAAACAGCTTACATCACAGCTGTACGGCATAGAATTTTGCATTTAAAGCCCTAGAGATGATAGTCAGTATCCATTTTCTGACAGAAATTCAACACGAAGTATCATTGGAGCCCCGCGTTTGATCTCGTGATGTCTTGATTTTGTTTATGCAAAGATTTTTGTCATGTCTTACTAGCTCATTTATGTTGCCGTTACCGGAATATAAAAAATGTTTATAGCTATCAATCTACATCGGCGTGTAGCTGGCTAGCGAAAAGGAACTTATTATGTAAATAAAAACGCGGCAAGATTTAAAAACGCGAATAGCCCAGTAGAAGAACACTTGATTGTAGCATAATAGATCACTTATTAGATGCTGGTATTGCGTTTGGTCTTGTGACGTCGAGAACTCGTCTACGCGAGTCGTTTTGACGCATTAAATACACTCACATGCTTTCATTTGTGTTGTTTCTCTGATGTTTTAAGAAAAAGCTGATATTGCATCACTAGCTCAAGGGTTGACGGTTAAAGTGCACGTAGCTGACAAATGGCTTGCACATTGAAAGACTTGTTTGTGCAAGCACACAAGCGGACAGGTGTGATCGTACACATGGGCAGTTCAGGGATAAAGCGTTTATTGCAGCATAAATAGACACTAGTCCCATCTCAGTTTCGCGCTTTTTTCAAACATCGGAAGACAGTCAACGCGAGGCTTTTTGTCGCTTTATACTTGCTCATATGTTTTGTTGGTAGTGTTGTTTCTCTGAGAATTGAAGTATGATCCAGTCGTATTTATATCATTTCAGCGTTTGACAGCTCAGCTGCATCGTAAAATCTGTTTATGTATCCACAAAAGCGGCTGTGCGTACTCAATTGCGAGGGTAATTCAGTGACAAAATATGTAATGAACATATTAAAGCACGTGCTCTCCAGGACCTGGCTGAGATACCTCGGATGCGATGTAAATTACAATTTACCAAAGAAATAAGATCAAATTGAGCTCTTTTCTTCAAGATACTTCGTTTAAAGTGTTCGGAAAATTGTTCAAATATGGATACGATACTCAAAGTGTTTCCCGTACCGTGCTCAGATTATTCTTATCCAAAGCGAGCTAATAGCAAGCCCATACACGCTGCAAGATCGCGGTGGTACAATGAAGCTTTTTGTACCATTTTGTAGTCATAGTTGTCACCTCCAGAGAGTCCATGCGCGAGACAAACGAGCGTAATCATGAGCGCTATGGTTTGCATTACTCGGTTGATACTTATCTAAAAGGTCGCATAGTCTTTCATTACATCTGTTGTCCAGAGATTGAAAAAACTTTCACAGGAAGGCGACTTGTGTCAGTACCCGGCGGGGAGCGAGTCACAAAGCCCTTACCTCATTGCATTAGTGATTCAGTCACTAAACCCATCCGAGGATTGTATTGAGAATTGTTATTCTTGAGCTTACTTTCTTTCTTTAAGCCTCAAATTTGGCGACGTCATCAGCAAATTTTCTAGGTAGGGTCGTTACCTCTGAGAAGCACGGACGTGTCTGCCTTGGAAGCAATACTTCCGCATGAGCGAAGAGAATAATGCTAAGTCTAACACTTAAGCAGCGTACCTGGAATCTTACAGTAGCATTGCATTAATCTGAGTCTTCTCCACAGCTCATTGAGCGGCGAGGCTCTTTGCATGAGCAGTGAAAATAACGTTAAGGCTGACACCTTCAGCAGCGTACATAAGTTGTTTTTGTAGCATGCATTGATTTGAATTACCTTCACAGTTCATAAAGCGGCGAGGCCTTTTACATAAGCGGTGAGAATAACCTTAAGGCTGACACCTTCAGCAGCGTAACAAAATTTTTCATTAACTTGAGCCTTCTTTGCAGCTCACAGGGCGAAGAGTCGAGTAAGTGCTCGCCGTTTTTTCGCCCGAGGGTAAAGGTGTCAGCAAGGGGGCGAGGTATAACGCCATGCGCGCCTTTTTGCCACGATAGATTATAAGATTTTTTTAAAGCCTTCCTCGTTTAGAAGGCCATCTCTTGGATGAGCTATTAAAAAGTGCCACCTACTGCGTGGGCTAAGCCTTTGGAATGGGTGCAGCCGTAGGTGCAGAGACCTCGCTTTATGCGCGGGCACGTTTGTGGATCTACTTTAAAATTCTTTGGCGCCAGTTTGGTCCTTTCATAATGCGTTTGAACTCTACGAGCAAAGTCTTTTCTATAAGAACTTAGACTTAATAGCCCGGCGTTAGCGCCCACTGCGAGGCCCAAGCCGGTGAAGCTAGACAGGGATTGTATTCAATTTGGTTTCTTTTGAATAGGTAAGTACGCGAACTGGCACATTAGAGACACAGTGCTTATTCTGCGTTAGATAGCACCATTCTTCAAAGGCCTCTTTTACCAAAAAGCCATCTCTTTCCACAATTATGCAGCGGCTCATTACACTAATAGCACATTTCAACCAGTTGTTTGCATTCTCAGAATTCCATTACTATGGTCATGGCATTTGATCTGTCTTAATAAATAAATTGATCGTCCTCGAGACGAATATTCGTGTCCTTCCCAGACAATAACCAGTTTTAGCCAATGGCCGTGCTTAACTACGAGAACAAAGCATTAATTGGATGATATTTTGCTTTTCGGCATTCAGCTCAAAATAGCGCTCAGTCTAGAAAACGCTCTCCACCCAAGTTCACCAGTTAAGCAGCTGCCGGCCTTTCCTGCAGCCTTTACTTCGGCACACGAAGCGTCAGTATCGATCGACTACAGGAACGTTCACGGTCTTCCCCTTGTCTCGGTCATTTGCGACCTCTGGCGTCTAAATTGAGCAACTCTGAGTTCCCTGAAGCTTCGCCGAGTCCACTGGTTGTGGGAGTGGAGAGCAGCTTTGCGCCTAGTATACACACTTCCCGACGGTGATATCATCGACGAGTAAGAAAATTGGCGGTGACCTCGACGGATGGGATAAGTTTGGTGGGCCAAGACTAATCGACACGCGACGACAGGGCTTTGCTTTTTGAAGAGAGAAGAACTGTACCAGATTATTCCAGCGAGTCCAGAGGTTTGTCTAACCCATTACCGACCCATCTATCTATTAATTACAGAGACATAATCGAGAGACGATGATTGCACCAACTAACAAGCCGACGTTAGTCAAGTGGGAGCGCTTGTCTTTTGTGATTATGGACGCTCCGAATGACAGTAACCTCCACATCTATCTGAAGGAGCTTAAAAAAAACAATGTCACGGACATCGTGCGCGCCTGTGAGGTCACGTATAGCCGCGAGGCTGTGGAGGCCGCTGGCATCCACGTGCACGAGCTTGAGTTTCCCGATGGCGAATCGCCCGACCCAGAAATACTGGACCAGTGGCTCAATTTGGTCGAACATTGTTTTAAGGACAATGTCAGTAACTCGAACAGCAACAGGTCAATTGCGGTGCATTGCGTTGCAGGACTCGGCCGGTCAGTGACAATTGATTGAAGTATCACTGCACGAGATTGTATTAAGGTGTTTATTACTATGTACTATACAGGGCTCCCGTGCTGGTGGCCATCGCATTAATCGAGTACGGACTGGATCCTATCAATGCAGTTGAGCATATTCGCAAGTTTCGGCGAGGAGCTATCAATTTACGCCAGCTTAAGTATCTGGAGAAGTACCAGCCCCGGCGAGCCAACAAGACCAAGTGCTCGATCATGTGAAAGGAAAAGAAGCGTCACCAAGCATGTGCATTGAAGGTGCCGTATTCTATTTGCATGTCTGCTTAAACGCCTGTTGGCTGCGGGCTCACTTTCGACAACTTTATTTCTGCTACTTTACATCTCTGTCCCACCTCTTTCGTGTACCAATTGCGATTCGGCAATCAATATTTTCGGGATCTGGTGTCAGTTCACAGATTGCATTTAATATTCACGGCATTGTTTCATCCTTTTTCATGATGTATTGAGTCTGCTTGGTGATAAAGTAAAAGTTCTCTGTCGTATGTGCGGGCATTTTAGCGAATGTAGCCCTATTGTAGAATCATTGTGATCGGTACGCAGGTAGATGAGCCACGCTGTAGACGAAATCGCGTCAATTTTCGGTACTGACTTGACATCGTGGGTTGTACATAATAGCAAGACAGTACTGTGCATGCCGTACAGTACTGTCTTGCTATATTGTAGGTGCGAAAAAAAATGTGATCAGGGACATCAACGCAAACTTGGTGCTGGACTTGTGATGAAAGTCCTGTCAATGTGTTACATTTACGTCATCGTGGCAACGGAGAGTGTGCAACTTTACGGGGACTATGTCGATTGTCAATCAAGAACTTTGAGGTGAGCACTTAAAGGCCTTTTACATCTGCTCGGCACCTTCGTCCACTTTGTCGTTTCTCTCTTTCAATCACGCCGCTCACTGCATACGTAGCCCACAGCTCAAATTACTTGCCGTGCTGACGCTTGACTCCAATCTTTGTGCGCAACTCTGTCATCGGTCGGCCCCTTTTAAATTCATGCTCGTATGTGACACTGTAGCAGGCAAAGATTGATGTGTGTTGGCAAAAGCGTCGCACTCGCTTTCGAACGTCGTGCTCCAAGTTATCCACAAGGCCTTAATAGTATAACTACCTGCTAACGAAGTTTACATTAAGTTTTGAGGTCTAAAGGCCTTATGCATGTCATCTTCAAACTTGCAAGAGTGCGCGAAGAAAACTTCGCACTTGATGGATTTGTGAATGCGTATCACGCTTTTTGCCATTGTCGTACATCACACTGGTCCCTACATCCGATCTCAGGGGTTTGGGGTACTCTCAATGCCGTTTTATGAACAGGTTGGGCGGACGATGAGCGGATCGGGGGCGGATAATGAAACCAACAGATCAAAATAGCTGCAACAGTGACAAAAAACGACGAAACAAAAGGCACAAATGCAGTTAAATTTAAATTCTGGAAAAACAGCAGAATTTAAATTTAACTGCATTTGTGCCTTTTGTTCCCTGGGAAATTGTTACCTTATCAAGCACAGATTTAAACGCCTGAGCTGCCTCCCATGCATTCACTTCGTCAATCGCCGGGTGCCGATTTGGATCCGCACCGCACGCATCGATTTGAATAATTAGCTCGTCCCATTGTAGATCTCTTGCGTCAGATCATACTTGCGCATTAAAGCCAGCGTGCATGCCTCAGCGACGACAGGAGCGCCGCGCTATCTCGTCCAAGTGGCTCTTGCATTACTTTTAAACGGACGTGTCCTCGATTTGCAACACGTTCGATCCTTCTGGATTAGCTAGTGCGTGCGTTTTAATGGCTCGACCTTTACTTGCGCCTTGCTCGCGCTCTTCTTCGACTTGCTCTTCTTGACTGGCTGCTGCTTCTAGGGTGCGCGCGGCATGATCTGCGTGAATGAGAAGATGCTCATGCTTCCACAGACTTCGGACCAGAGCGGTGGGATGTGGATCAGATTTCTCATCGTGGCATCTGCTTTCCATTGTAAGAAAACAACAACTTAACAAATATGATACCCGGTTCAAAGCGATGATGCAATCGACATCACAGACTTTTGAAGATGAAACGCATTAGACACACCTTAAAATACGAACAAACCACTTGCGAGTTCTATAAGTATATACTTACCTTCAAAATAAAATACCGGGAAGACATCCGTGATGTAAATATATTAGTTTCGATACCGAAACGATTCATAGGTATTAAAATCGTTATGGCCTCAGTAAAAAAGAATCAGTAAATCTAAAAGAAGCAATAGTGAATTAATCTATCAGAAACATCAACCAATTAGGCGATCAATAAACTAGAAACATCCGCGATATTGCTGTGTTGATTTCAATACCGAGACGATTGATCAACACCAAAATCGTTATGGCCCTGGTTAAAGTCAATCAATACAGTAAATCCATAAGAAACATCAACGAATCAATTTATAAATAACATCAACGAATCCGTGTTCAAATGATTAATATACAAAAAACATCGAGCAAATGCCGCGATGTTGCTATATCAATTTCAATACCGAAACAATTGATAGACATCAAAATCGTTATAACCCTGGTGAAATTCATTGGACCTGCTTGTCCCTAGATGTTGCTGGGACAATATGCTTATTAGATATGCAGGTTAGGGATCTTCTCGTTAGTCTTAAAAAACTTCCATGTTCTTTGGACCTCTGACCCTGCAAAAATTATAGTTGTCTATAGAGATATATCAGTCAATGATCCATGATCATCTATCATCTTTTTCTAATAGTGGAGCCATAACTTCACTATTGGTTGGGACAAACCGTCACAACACGTAACGCGAGGGATTCGGCGTTGCAATTGCTTCGTAAAGAAACATTATAAATTTATTCAGAGACAACAATCTTTTTTCCCAGGTCCAAAGATATTATACGATGCTTTAATGAAAGCATATGTTTCCAATCAAGTCAATCAAAGGGACGTAATTTGTCACGTTCAAGGAACACAAGATATTTCTATTCCGATATTTTACTAAGTATATAGCATTGGATATAAGAAATAACGTACTCAAGCGACTATTATCAAATCCATGGAGGGCAGAGGCTTTGTGCACAAAAATGATACTATCGGAAGAACCGAGAGGCTAAGTTGGCCAAGCAGAAAGAATACAATAGATAAAGGACTAGATTTCTAGATTTCTCGATATCAGAAGCGTATAGAGCGCGCAAGCGGGCCGAGAAAGCCCGAGTAGAGATTATTCGTGAATCACGAATAGTGTTTTTTTAACAATCTTCAGGTCTGAGAAAATTGTCGATTCTAATGTTTGTTTATAAGAGTTTAAAATTTATCAGCACATCGAATGTTAAAATGGGAAAACCGTGCTCTGTCGAAATTGTACCCGTAAATGCTACAAGGCTCCACCTTGCTGTTGGAGCCATCGTAATCACGTGAGTGTATTCACCGCGGTTGATAAGCCCGCTTTTGGACCAGTTCCTGAAGTTGTCGTCAAGCCAGTTGTAGAAACCGCCGCCGAACTAGTCTTAGAACCATTTAAGAGTTAGTTGTTGGTGCATTCGCCGAACCAGTTGTTGAGACTGTTGCCGAAGCAGCTGCCAAACCACTTATGAATTTATTTGCTGGAGCGGTCGCAAAGCCAGTTGTTGATCGAAATCTTGAATATGAAAACAATTATGTCCACCGCAGGCGCCAATGCAAACATTGAATTAAGAACCACGCTAGTGGCGTTGGTAATGTAAGCTACTCACTATTTGGAGAAGGTAAAGAACATCTCCATGATGTGAAGGATGCGCAAGAGTTGCAGGTCGTTGATGGCAAAGGAAAAAAAACTACCTAAGGAACAGTTAATGCCACAAGAGATTGAGCGCGCTGTTAAAATTAACATACGAAGGATTGCTGTAAGGACTACGAATGCAATGCCAGAAGCACCAAGCGATACTTCATTAATGCTATAATATTTTTCAGACTCATTGAGTAATGTAGTACTGGTATTCTACTAGTAGCCGATACCGGTATTGTTTGGGACCGGTTTGAGAAACGAGATTCCAAAATATTTCGGAAAAGATTGGGGTGACGCCCTCCTTCCATGCGCGGGGGCTAAAAGCTCGCGCGCTTCGGGTAGGTGCTCTCGGGCATCTGCAGGTCTCTAACGGGTTTCACCCTCGACGCGACGGTCTCCAGCACCAGGGCGCCACCTGGGCTCTTACCAAGTCAGAACTACACAAAATAATGGAAGACCCTCACGGCCTCGGTGCTGGCTGCACTGCCCGCCGAACGAGACCCGACGTATGCGGACACCACTCTATGCCGTGGACTAGCCATAGAGCCTAGCACGCGCATAACTTGGCAACGCGATAACGTAATACAATTCATCATTCAAATAGAACCGACTTTTTCAAACAGAACACAAAAAGAAAAATGGTGAAGGTATTCTGTGCGATGGTCGGAGCGGCTTGAAGCGCGTTGTTTGCGTGGGTGGATGAGAGCGACTCGGTTGGTGACTTGAAGAAGGCAATCGGAGCGGAGCCAGAGTTCGACTACCCTAATAGCGAGATGGACCTGTTCCTCGCCAAGAGAGGCGACGAGTGGCTGACCGAAAACGAGGTCAAAGAGGTGCGTGATACCAGTGGCCTTAAGCACCTTCATGCTGCGCGAGCAAAGCTACGACTCGTTAATTTGTCTGATAAGACATGATCGGAGTCGATTAAGCCGAGAAGCGGCTGGAAATGGCCCTGTGAATGTGCTGCTGGTGGTTCCGACCAAAGTGCCGCCGACCGCGTCTCCTTCGCATGCAATCGGCATCAATATTCCTGATCCGACCGAACGTCTTTCCGAAAAGCCAAGGTTGCTTAAAGCCTTGCTGAAAATCATGGATTAGGATGGGTTTGGAAGACTGAAGTCGAACCAGTCTATTCACTCGCGACCGGCGATTTGTTTTTCGTTGATTAAGATCGTGCAGTACTGCAGCTTTAAGAAACCCACGAACGGAATTGCAACAGAGCAGTGAACAACGCAAGACTCGATTGGGTTATTATCATTGCTGACAACGTCATTGGTTTGGGCAATTCATCATTTGGGGGTCATTACATACAAAGTGCAGCAAAGCATGGAACGATGTTGATGACGAAAGCGTTTTCTACAAGACACTTTTTGAATGCCGCACCGTTCATCTCATGTTTCAGCGTGGTGACCTGTTGAAGCCGTCTCTCGATGCGGTGATAATTCGTCGGCTGAGTCGGCAGCTCTGTGAGATGTTTGAGAAGCCGCCTGGTATTCTCTCAAATCCATCCCAAGACGTGCAAACTTTTCTCGATGACTTGACAGACAAAGTCGGGCCGCAGTTTAGTGTGCTAGATGAGATCGGTGCTGCGTTTGAAGTCGATCGGCGCTTTAATCGGAGCAGTATGCGCGAAGTTGCGCTAAAAATAAGGTCATTTGGACAGTTGCACGCAGTTCATGAAAGCTCTGCCTCACTATTGTTGGAAAGTAGTTATCGATGAGAAACGTTTTCTTCGTGCTTCTTGAGCGCGGATTTTCGTTTTTAAGCTATGTTGGGATGTGACCCACCCCGGCGCAACTCATGCAGAGCCCTTTCACCTTTTCTTGACTGAGTTTCCTCCTTCTTCGACCCGCAGTGAATTAAACAATTATGGAGAAGACGTTTGTCGATAATGTGGAGAACAAGACGATTGAAGAAGGCTGTGGATTGGATGGCTTTCAACTTGACGTGTGTGCAGCATCTTTTCCAACAGACGTGTGGCCATCCACGTACATTGCTGGTGGCGTTCAAAACGTGTCGGTCGTTCTCTCAACTCATGGAGTACAAGCAACGACTCGGCTTGAAGTGGCGAATTGAAAAAGTACAGAAAGCACGTGTCGAATTTGCTGAATACAATAACGCGTGGAGAATGTGCAGATCTCACGAGACAAGTAAAAAGTATTGGTGAAAGACAGATCCCGCTGGAAATTATTGCCAACAGCTGGTGCATTGCGTGGGAAGGGACGGTGGAGCAGGCGAAGCTTTATGCAGCGCCATTGTTGCTTCAGCTCATTTTGCAAGACTTGTTGCCATTCCAAAACTACATTTATGCAATGGCAAGCGCCAAATTCTAGATCGATTATCCTACCGTGTTTAAGCGGATTTGCTTCAAACGATTTCAAAAAATGTTTCGTTCTGCTCGAAGACCAACAGATGTTTTGCCAAAGTACTTTTATCAGAGTCAACTTTTTGGGATGTGCAGTCACGTGTCATTCGCTTAAGACACTCGACATTTTTCGAAGCTGACAAGGAAAGGACAGAAGCATTCAAAACTGGATTCACTGACGGCCGATACAAGTGCGTGGCCGCTGTTGCTGCAGATAATTGAAGCAGATACGCTTCAAAGTAAGGCGACTAGTGTTTGTTGGAAGCCGCTTCCAAAATCGTCATCAGGTGATGCGTTGCTGATGACACAGACTGGTGACGTGATCCTGACGCTTGGTCTTGCAGTGAAAAATTCTACATCAACCGAGATCTGTGAACTTCACTTGAGAAAGGAATGTGATGTCTTTAATTGCATGATTCTGAAGTGTCGAAATGCGTAGAAGCGCTTGAATGTGCGGTGGTGTGCACAACGAAGTACAATAAGACGCTATCAGATAACTTCGACACGCGAAAGTCGGTGTCGGTGCCAGCTCTGGGCTAATATTTATTCATGAAGTGATTTTGCTGGATTTATCAACACCATCAAATCGGGCGCGCTTTTTTGGCATTTGGGAGGACCCGTTATTGAAGGTATTAGAAGTGATCATCTCAAAAGTCGAAGTGGAATTTTTTGAAAAATAGTAAAGGACACAATTCATCGACCTCAAACGTTGCAAAATGCCCAATTTAATTCCTTGACTATAACCGTTAATAGGCGTGTTGTGGTTAATACGCATCCACAAATTCATCAAGTGCGAAGGTTTCCTTTCGCACTCCTGCAAGTTTAAAGACGACATGAAGAAGAAGTTCTGAACAGTTGCATGTGGAATCAAACCTTATCACTAAACTTCTTTAGCAGATTGTCACCGCATGTCCATGCTGTTGAGGCATTGGAAATTTTCGTTTAAATTAGAGCGCGACGTTTGAAAGGAAGTGCGACGCTCTTGCCAACACACATCAACATTCGCCTGCTACAGTGTCACATACGAGCATGAATCAGAAGGGGCCGACCGATGACAGAGTTGGGCTCGAAGATTGAAGGGAAGCGTCAGCACGGCAATAATTTGAGCTGTGGGATACGCACGCAGTGGGCGGCGTGTAAGAAAGAAAATGACAGATGTGACGAAGGTGCCGAGCAGATGTAAAAGGCCATAACTTAATCTGCTCACGCGCTGCGCTCTTACAGATCTAAAATGACGATTGACATTAGTCAGCCGACGTTGTACACTGTAATCTCCCCCGATGACGTAATACTAGCACATTGACAGGAATTTCGCCAAAAACGTAGTTGCGTTGATTAATCTAATCAGTTATATTTTAATATAACGTGATTTAGAGCACTTTACGGCTGCTGTGCGACTTTTAAGCGAATTTCAAGATACTTCCAAGCTGCGTCGCCGTCTCATAATCGTTTGAGATTTACACATCAGAGGCGCGCTGTGCGCGTCTATTCGTACATATTTCTCACATGGCTTTCAGCTGCTTCTTGATGTAAGTATTGTCGTACTTACAACTAGTAACTCCTGTTGTGTGCCTGGCATGTCGCGGATGAAAATGAGCGAGTTCGCTAAACCACTTGACGACGGAAACGTGGCCATTGTAAGTCGCAAAATCGACGGCGACTGTAGTGCATCCTTCCGTGCGATTCGCCCAAAGCCACTGCACGGTTCTCAAATGACCTCCAGCGGCAGCAGTGTCAATTGCTCCCGTCGTGCAACCCTCCACACGATTCTCGTGCAACCATTGAACCACGTTCAGATGACCACTCGCTGCCGCGCTATCCATAGCGTGTACGGAGCAACCTTCGCTACGGTTTTCGTGCAACCACTTAACTACTTTCAAATGACCACGCAATGCAGCAGCATCCATTACACGAGTAGAAATTTTCGTCTCAGGGCGATAGGCTGTAAGCCATTGTATGATACAAAGGTACCCTTCCGTCGCGGCTATCCTCATAGACCAGTCAACTCCGTGCTCAGAGATCGCTGCACCTCGCTTACCCAGCCGCTTTAACAACGATAGGTACCCGCAGCACGCTGCCTTTTGAACAGTCCATCGAATGGAACAGTCTAAGAAAGACTCGATCAGGTCTGGGACTAAACCACTAGCAATGGGATCGTTCTTGTCTCTCACGACCACCTCGACACTTTTCATTCGCTCCATCGTTAAAGTTGTATTCTTGTTTCTGTATCGTTGCTAGATGAAAATGGTTGAAAATTAAATGTGAGTGATGGAGACATTGTCGTCATCCAAAATCGAAAAGACCAAAGGGTTGCCCAGATATCAATCACTGAGAAGCAGGTGGCTGATGTTACCACGTTGTCGCACGAAATATATTAATAGCATTGTCAACCTAAAGAGCTAACACAGGAGTGGAACACAGGAGTGGTTACCTTTCTTCTGAGACATTACCCCTTACACAAAAAGCTCATTTTTTGAAAAGGGGGTAATCCTCTATGAAAAGACTATGTAATGTAATGTATTACGTTATCGCGTTGCCAAGTTATGCACGTGCTAGGCTCAGCCTGGCTAGTCCACGGCATAGAGTGGTGTCCGCATACGTCGAGTCTCGTTCGGCGGGCAGTGCATCCAGCACCGAGGTCGTGAGGGTCTTCCAATTCTTTCGGTGTGAAAAGACTAGTTGAACAAATTTCATTACACTTTTCTATGTAAAGACTAGGAAGAAGGCTGCTAGGTAACTATCGTCAATTTTAAGATGAAACGCAATACTATATTCCAGATATAATTAAAAAAAAATTGGTTATTGAGAATGGGAATGTGGAACGCACCAAGCCTGTTACAGCGTCTCAATTCCGATATGCCAGACCAGCACTCATTCGTCTTGGCCGAAGTTGCGGTGCTTCTAGTAGTGTAGTGCTCTTCCGTCGCTCTTTCCGAGGCCAGCAAGTCATCAGCCGCTTTCCCTTAACCTGCTGAAGTTCCACGTTGTGCTCGTTTAGCCACCGCAAAATATTCATGTGGCCATTAAGCAAAGCAAAGTGTGACGCCACGCTCGTGCAACCTTCCTTGCGGTTATTTGCGAGCCACTGCACAGTAGTCAAGTGTCCTCCAGCCACCGCGCTGTCCATCGCAGCAGTCGTGCAGCCTTCCTCGCGATTCTTATGCAACCATTGAACAACATCCAGTCGCCCATACGCGGCAGCGCTGTCCATAGCTGCAGTCGTACAGCCTTCATCCCGATAGTAGTGAAGCCACTTTATAATAGAAAGGTGGCCACGTAAAGCCGCCGAGTCCATGACTTGCGTGGAACATTCCATGTCCGGCTGGTAGGCAGTCAGCCATTTGACAACGTTCAGGTCACCGCGGTCTGCAGCTGTGCGAAGCGCCCAGTCGAGCTCTCGAGGCGTGATACGCTCTCCTCTCTTGCCCAAATGCTCGAGCAGTGTCATGTACCCAGCGCACGCAGCGCGCTCAATTGTCCATTTATACGACGTGTCCAAGTACTCGCTCACGATCTCAGCTACATGTGCGCATCCGGCCAGCGATTCTTGCTCGCGCATAACTAATTTTACAGCAGTAATAATGGGCGTTCGGTAATTCATGACGGGTGAATTCGAATCTAAAAGAAAGGTGGTAGTTACGGGACCTCACCACTTAGCTCAAGTGGAACTGACAAGGGCAACAGCCCCTGAGGAAATGCATGCCTCTTCCGCCATTCCTGGCGTATGCACTGTACCTCACGACCTCCGAAGTGATTTCGTAAGCTGGTAGTTGCAGCGGTTAGCTTTCGACTTGAAGCATGCTGCAACACGATTACCCGACAACACGACGAGCTGAACACAATTTAGCGCGACTCTATCGGATGGGACCAGCTATTTATAACTTTGAAAAAATAATAAAAACATGGTCATATCCATAGAATTAAAGTGACGGTGCGAAGGTGGAATTGCCGTTATGGGTACAAATAATGCTGTGTGAGTAATATGGTTCTAATTTACGCTGCGACAACTACAACGGTAAATTACGCATGCCTACCTCATTACGGTAATCATTAGTGCATTAGAAGTCGTTAAAGAACTATGCCAAAGAGCCGCGAGCTTGTCAACAAAAGAAACGATCACAAGGAACGCAACTCGCGTGGTCCCGCGGGCTCAAACGCAGATGGACTTAAGAAAGGTGCAGGTGAAAGCCTAAGGACATTTATAGCGGATGGCTAACAGTATCGTCGTAATGCAGGCGGTGCTGGTGCGCACAATTGGGGAGTTTTGACAGCCGCAGAAACTTCTGTAGCGGCTGTGGACCGCAATGACCCAAACTATGACAGTTCAGAGGAACACTAAGTGTCGATTTTTTTCGCGACGGATTGAGTTACTTTAACTAAGGTAGTGACGCCATGGTCATCGTTGCGCAAATTAAGATGAAAAAAAGCCCGCCGCTTCTATGAGAAAGGGTCGCTAGGCAAAATATTATAATATTTTTTCGATGATTGAGTTTTCGATTTTAATCAAATAATCATCCTTTCGACATTTTTTTTGAACACCACACGATCTCCGACACCACACCATGGCAATGCCTTCAGCCGATGTGAACGCTGCATCCGTGACAACCATCCGGAACTCAATGTGGAAATCATCACCTCTTATTTCAGAAGGATCTCTTGTAATCCTCTTTGAAACGCATAGCTCACTCACGTACTGCTACGCGCAGCGCGACGCCATCTACCAGAATCGACACGGCGCCTTCTACCACAATGACATGATTGGTCAGCCCTTTGGCTCCAAAATCATTTCAAGAAAGAAAGATGCACGCGGATATCTGATTCTACTTGCACCCACTCCTGAGTTGTGGAGCCGTGCGTTGCGCCACCGTACACAGATCGTATTTACACTGGACGCCAGTGCCATTCAATTCGCAGCGGTATTGCGCTCTGGCGCTCGTGTTGTTGAGTCTGGTACGGGTAGTGGTGCGCTCACTTGCAGTTTCGCACGAACGGTGGCACCTCACGGCCACGTCTTCACTTTCGAGTTTAATGCGCACAGAGCGGACATTGCGCGCGAAGAGTTCAAACGCAATGGATTGGAAAGTGTCATCACGGTTGACTGCAGAGACGCCTATGAGCAAGGCTATCCGACCGAACTTGAGGGATCCATTGACTTGGTTTTTTTGGACTTGCCTTGTCCTTGGAAAGTGGTTGGACATGCTGCCAACATGCTGAAACAAGGCGGATTTTTTGCCTCCTACTCTCCCTGTATTGAACAAGTGCAAAAGACGTGCGATGCGCTGCGCAGTGCCAACTTTGAGTGTAAGTAACTAGTATTATGCGCGATCGGTAGAAAATGACAGGAATTGACGTCGTTTTGTAACAGTGATCCGCACGATTGAGACGAGATTGGTGCCGTATAACTCACGACGGATTGATTTGCCGGTGCCGGATTTTGGGTTTGGCAAGAAAGCAAAGACCGAGAATGGCGCTACATGTTTGACGGAGAGCGAGCAGGATACCAAGACGGATGAAGAAAAAGAGCACAAGAAGGACGGCGGACGCAAACGTAAATACGTCCCTGGCGGTGTGGGAGATCACATTGTGGCAAAGAAGGATGATGAGATTCGTGGACATACAGCATACTTGACGTTTGCCACCAAGTTTTTTTGTTGAAACTGCATGCTGCGAATGTGCTGCTAGGATAGATAGATGGTGATATACGATTTTTGATTTCTAAGATGACTACGAGGTAGATACCTTTAGACTGAGTAAATTATGCAATTGACAACTTGCAAACATTATAGATACAAGCTTCAACAGTTTAATTACGAAAAGATACCAATGCTTTATTCTCATTCAACAAGTTTTTCGAGAAAAATGTGCCAAACATTTAGACTTTCTGATTTATTAATGATGGAAATAGCCTGCGATATCCTTAAGAAAGATCTCCCATCCGATGGCAATGATGACTTGAAACACAAGCATCCAAATGATAATCCACTCTAGTTTTGAGCCCTGATGATGAGTCAACTGCTGATTCAAGACACCAACTCTATACAAAAAGTAACAACACAGGACATGAGTACCACATTGAAAATGAAGAGGGAATAAAGTGACTGTCAAGCCTACAAGTCACGAAGGATGCTAAGACGCTTGTTCAAGATGGCCACACGGTTCGCCACATCTTGGTACTTCAGCATTTTTTCGTAAAGGAATTTATAATCATCAGCATTTTGTTGTATGAAAAAATACTCGGGCTCGTCCAAGACGTTCGAGTGAATGTTCACGTCAGCAAGCTCGATAAAAATTTGTCCAATGAGTTTCGACGTGTCATTGTGAGAATACCGAATCGACCCGACCGACGCAAGACTAGAAGGTATATGCTTTGTCGAGCGAATGCGATCTCCCACGCGGGTTTCAAACGCACTCAGCGTAGCTGATTGGGCCATCGCAAAAGACAACGCAATCTTTTCGGCCGTATTTTTCGTGCACAGTACGATTGAGTCCTTTGCGATACTTGATCGATCGCCATAGCTGTACTCCATGACTTGTGCATCAATTTGGTTCAACACACTCGAAGAAAACGGTGTCAGCAGCGATAAATACCTAACTTCGTCTTCTCTAGTGAATCCCCAAAAAACACAGCAGCCGGTCCTACCATAAGAATATCTGATTACGCAACAGGATTTATGACACTTTTTGTTAAACTTACTCGAAAGTAAGCATGTGTTTTTTCTGAAGAGCTGGCGCCGTCAATGGATCGTCAACCACTACAGTCTCAATGACTTTTTCTTGAGTGAAGCTCAAGTGAAGAACCTCTTCATACATTGTAATTTTACAATCAGCATAGCTGGTTCTGTCTTGTGCTGCCTTACTTGTTTCAGCACGACGACAGTCATTCGCACTCATCATCTCCATCCACTTTTGGAGTTTAAATAGCGCAATCTGTTCGCATGTGTAATATAAAGCAACTCGTTTTTTACCCATACGAGTAGGTGGGACCTGAGGCTTAGACAAATGAGCCCGTGCCACTACTTCATCGTAATCCGAAGGATGTGCACGCCACCGTCTCCCACTTGGTCGGCGAGCCAACACACCGGATCCACTAGCTCGCTGTATTTACAATAGACAGTCACTTATATATTCAAATATACCACCATACTGCAGTAATCTCACCACTCCGTCTTTAGCTTGTAGTCCAGACCGTCGAGCTTTAGCATCCGGAAATCCAACGGCACGTACAGGTACAGGAAAAAAAGATTTTTTATGGTTTATCGGGGGAAGGTGAGCTCTTAACACTGGCGACAGTGGTGCAATTGATTTGATAGCTGGTATAGTTGTATTCTTAACATGTTCATCTTCGTCACCAAATTTCTCCTTATAACCATCGTTCAGATCATCAGATGATAATGGTAAAGTATGGGTAGATGAGTTGAAAGTGTGGCGAGTGCGGCGGCGATGACGTGCAGGCGTGGGAATCGACTCCGACAGCATGAAAAACAATCTTTGTATGCAATTGAAAAAGCACGCTTTGGAAGAAGTAGAATACGTTTGATAGAATCAATGTCTGTACAAAAAAGTCCCACAACTCGTACCACAAAACGAGACGGGTCTATCGTGCAAAAGATTTCGACATCTTTTTATCTGATACATTATTTATTAAATTTTTATCTGATACATTATTTTTTTATTTTTTTCTTGATGTGCACCAAGTTCATTTTGTAATTTTGGCAGGATTCTACCAAATCTGGTATCCTCCTCATCGCCTATGCAGCTTACAATTTGAGTGCTACTTACCACAAATGCTCATGTCTGTCTATGTAGCTATCTCCCACTCGGACTCGAATTTCTCTACAATATGAGAGATATGAGTAAAATATATCGCTTTGTGACTTCCATACCAAATATCGTTTAATACCAAACAGGGCTGCCAGTCAATCGCGTCAAATCAATGGGCCAGCCGATGCCGACAAAAATTGCTTTGACTTTCACAAATGCGTTTCGCTTCTGCGCCTAAGGCTGCACCAGCAAAAAAACTGCGTATGCAACTGCGCCTGTGACGTATATGGCGAGCTGTAAAACGCCTGCAACTGAGTTGCCCAGGAGAGGAAGGAGCTGGAAAAGCCTTCCTATCAATCTCGATCGCTTACCTTTGACTTCTTCGGTGATCCACAGGCTCCATTGCATGTGGGCGATGATTGTACCGAGCACCCTATAGAGACGCAAACAAGCCTCAGGATTATGACGAATAATCGGAATAGTCTCACAACCCGGGATGAAGCCTATAAACTTGTTAAAGTTGAGACTAACAGACTATGCAAAATACCTCACCCAAAAGGACAGGGATGCGCATGATTTCTAAAGAGAAATACACGACCTAAAGGTTCCTCATTTTGAGGTCACTCGTATCGGAGTCCAGACAAAGAGAAAGATGTCAGATATGATAATCCTCGGTAAATTCCTCGGATGAGTTCAGTGATCGCAGTCTCTAATGCTGTGTCAAGGGACTGTAACTCACCCCTCGTCAATTCAGCACTCAAATCGCAGTCCCGTGAAAGGTTAGCTCAATCTCTTTGTAAGGGGTTTGACGAGAGAAACGGGTCTCACACACCATTGCGCTGAGAAATATACGCTCACCTGCTTCGCGCACCAGGATGAATCTCAGGTGAATATCCTCGCGTGACGTCTATTAAATGGAACTGGTTCATTAAACCGTTGTCCAAGCTTAAACGTACGACCGCTGCTTGCATGCGCTTAGAACCGCGCTCAAAAGTTTCACTCGCTATCGTAAGGGCGGTATAAGGGTTCAATTTCGCACTGACACCACCGCAGAATACCTATTCTCATATTGAGTTAATCTTCAGGGTTTTACCACTCAGAATCGAACCACCTTGAACGCGACACTTTTCTGGGGTGGTTAGTAAAAATCTAGATATCCTACCACTTGATACTATTTGATCTAATTTCACTTCTATATCAATCTTACCAGCCACCAATTTTTAAAATCTCGTTCCTCTATTTATCGATTCAAATGTCAACCCATTCAGCGAGTATTTATATCAACTTCCAATAACGTATCCGACCCTTGTTCCAATTTCGTAGGCAGATTCTTATCTTTATATAGGATTTCGAGTCACGGGATGATTCGGTCACACACTTCAATGCAGTAATATAGCTCTTACAAAACTTGCAAGGTTCTATCACTCTGTGTGCTTCAAAAGAACGACTACGAAGAAGATACTCCCAATACGATGGGACATTTTTGGTGTATCGCCTTGTGTACCCGTTGGTGGAGCTAGTTCACTTTCAATTAATCTTTAATTGGTATTGCTAATTAGGTGGCTTTGATCCTTCGTGTACCGATGTCTTACATATAGTTCGCGCCTCTTTCTTTCCCCGTACCGATTACAATCGTGACTTTTTGCATCAAGTGAGCAGACTTAACTCGAAACTCTAGATGCGCCATCAGCAAGCGTCTTCTTTTTTCAAAGCCGCGTGTGGGTGCAGATTCACCATATCGTGATTCCTTATGTACAACAACATGCTTGAGCTGTACTTGCGTATGTATTACGTGCAACCTACCGGTAAGGCAACGAATTATTACGAGCCTTTCCTGCACTTTGTGTCGATTGCAATCAAGAGAACATTTTAATCAGTCCACAATTTCTATGATATGGCAATGTTCAAGACGATGAAGAGGCAATTTATTGTAGCTTGAAATTTGGCTAGAGAGATAGGCAATATGGTCTTACGTGTAGAGCTTCTATAGTCCAAAAACGTTTTCTTTGGCAATGAGGGAACGATGGTCAAGTGACACCATAAATTTCGTCGGGGTAATTAAGTATTTGTGCTTTGAATAGGCTCGAGTGACTGGTCGCTAAAATTTTTGACTCGGGTGATGCTGAAAATTTTAAGTTCTAAAAGTATATCGAGAACACTTGGATGATGAAGCATGGTGATGCAGAATTGCGTACCTTTCGAAATAACGCTAATGTTAATCCGACTTGGACTCATATGGTAAATCAAGTATTTTGGCGGCTTTATAACAACCGCTTTATTGTTTCGTCGCTGTTAACTATTTTTCCTGTATACAAGTGAAATTTTTAGCACTTGTGTAGAAAGCGGCTTCACTTCTAGTCTGCTAGCTATCCAAGAGCTTTAGGTGTATTTGCTCGTCTCACGTTTACAGGCTTTCCTATCATACTTCAACATACGATTCAAAGACCTCGTCTTTCAAAGTGCTTTTTATTTTACAATGGCCTGTGGTCGGTCATATTGGAGCCCTTTAGCAGCTCTCACGAGCTTTGTGAGGCTAAAAATCTATGACGATTAACAAAAGGCTTCTGAAGCCCGTCAGGGAGCCTATTCTTTGCAAACCACTCCAAATAGAAGTGTCTCTAACCTTAGCGGTCAAGGAGCACCAAACAGACCGCTTTCGCTTTCGCTCTCGCCTTGACCTCGAGTCTTCTTCATGAGGAGCAAGAGCTCCTAGCTCGACCTGGTTTACGCGCTTTAGATTGCTCTCGGTGTCTGCCTTGGCGGTCAGTTCGTAAAAGCAACATATCCACTCTGTTGCACATACGCATCCATTGCACCTGTCGCTTGATCCAAGAAGGCGTAAATTGGAGTTGAAATCGGTGCATGCACATTCATAGTGGAATACGTTGGATATTACATGGTGAAGAAATGCGTTGATTTTTTTGTGGCGAGTGCAAAGTATTGTGGCAAACGATGAGCTAACCAGAGGCCAATATTAATAAGTATAATATATTGACTATAGCCAGGTCTTGGGATAACATATGTGGTACACTTCACAAATCGACTAAATGCGTTTGACGGTACTTCTTCCGGTCATTTGCCTCGGGAGCTACAGCTCCTTTGCCAATGCTGAGATATCGACTCGGGGAGCTGATGGAGCATACAAAAGTTTACGTGGGGATCTCGCTAACCGCAACGTTGTTGCTAGGATACAAACAGCTGGTGATCAAGACATAGCTACTGACGCACCGAACAATGAGATGGGACTGCAAGCTCTGATTGACGCCTATAAGCGTTTACTCGAGAGGATCGCCAAGATTGTTCGGAAGAACCCTAATGTTGCTAAAAAGGCCAAGTCTTTAAAGAACAATGAGGTCAGGAAACTTTCACTGCAAGCTTCCCCTGGACAATTGGGCGAGCGGCTGGAGGCATCTTTAACGAAAGACCATCCAAGTGGGGTCCATCATGATGTTACGGGTATGATCATATCCCTCATAGTGATTATGGGTGGTGCTGGTGCTGCTCTCTTCATCGCCGACGCCCTCACACACGTTTAAATAACTAAAATGTACGCTACTTCTTGTAATGTAGAGGTTGAAAATCAAGAGTGAGTTTTGTTTTGACGTATATAACACTACATGCACCAATCCTTTTGCTACTGATGCAACGTCAGACTCAATGATATGTGTCACTATTATAGCGATTTTAAAGTATGTTTGCTACCTATAGTGGCGCTGGCTAAATGTCGCTGTTTGTCAACGAGATATCAATCTAGCCTCTAGCTACAACCATCACGTACGGTAACTTTTTAATATGCCGCTGTCGTTGTATCGCCAACTCGATTCACTCATATTTGCATGATCTTTAGCACCTTTTTTCTCATCAGCTTACGTCTTTTCAAATTTTACTGAGGCAGTTTTTGAGTGCACCTTGCCGTCACATGCGTGCAATTAGTTATTATTTTACGAGCTCTTAACATTAAATTTTGATCAGCTTATGGAGACAAAGAAAGTTGTCGGTAATCTTATTTTGAAAGAAGTAACACGAAGCGCATTACATTGTTCATCAGGACGAAAAATTTATGCTGTGTCTGTACCGGTGTGTGCTGATTCGCAAGGCTCTTAAATAAAGCGCAGTACTCTAATCTTGCCTTCATAGTCACAGTGCATGCGAAGTATGTGACTGGTCAAAGTAGATTGCTTTTCTACTTTATGCGTGATGATCGTTCAAGTCAGCTGTATGTTTTGAGTGACGAAGATGCGGAAGACACTAAATTGGTAACGGGTTCAGTTTATACTACCCAGTAAGTGATATTAAAGTGCATAAGTCGGTGAAAATGAAGAAACAGAGGGGTGGGTTGATACTGCAGCTTTCGCTTGCAAAGCTGAAGAGGGAAAAAGATTAATATTTGATCGAAACGCTGCACACAGGCATCTTTGACTTTGCATGAAAAAGGTTTTACAGCGTAAATTATCCGAATTACGATGCAAAATACAGCAGCGACTTTAGCACATGTTCGATAGCAAGCGCCTGAGCGTGAGTGTCGAAGGCTGCAGTTTAATTAATTTGGTCGCGAGCTCGTTCGAAGTGGTGCTTCTTTGTCTTCCATAATAAAGTTTCGTGTGAGTTAGTGTGGGGAGTTTCATTGAATTTTAAGGAAAAAAGAAGCTGTGGAAGTGGCTTAGCTATAAAATTTGGTACCTGTACCTGCTCACTGGCTTTGCTAAATTTGAGTTATATAATATTTCATCTATTTAAGCTTGCTTGATGTTAGCGCTATTTAAGTAAACTAAGTAAACGAACTCTTATTTAGTGCTCTTCTCTTTATCATACATGAATTTCTGTACAAAAAATACCTCCTATTAGGTCTCAGGGCCAATATGACTCCCCTGGAAGAGAGCGTACATAGTTGTGTATTAGTCGAGGCTCACTGCCATTGAGATGGTGTCCGTTCGCTATTGATCGACAACGGGCCAAAGCGAAGTTTTCTAAACCGCTACAAAAAGTGCGATATTTTCTTCGCAAATGTCTTATTCAGAGCTATAGGTGGAATTGAGAAGACATTTTAAGTGTGATTTTGTGACTTGAGGGTCATGAAAACGAGTTTGATGCCCAAAAGTTCTCACTGTATGTATTCTCTTCGTTATTTTTACTTGATCATTTTATCATATAAAGCACAAATTTTGACCTCCAAACATACTGAACAGATTATTTTAAAGTAAGAAGCTCTGCATAAAAATGTAGAAGCCGTGAGTGATCGATCAGGATATGGACAAAGTGATGGTTATCTAGATAGTGGGATCAGCTTGGTGCTGAAGGCTATCCGTATCACCTTCATAGCTGTAGTATCTGCATCTCCATTGATCTCACCCAATCACATCGCTAGCTTACATTAGCCAATATGCTATCCCACAAGAACGAATAGAAGGATATCGCAGATTAATTAGCCGACATGGTTTGTGAAGTTGGAGATGGTTATAATCGAAGAAGATATTTTGTTTATTTCACGTTTAGTTTGAAGTATTTTTGAAATAAGTAGTGAAGTCTGTGACGCGTATAATATACGCTATCGCTGTCGTAGTGAAGGCGAGTATAGTGACATGAATGGGTCATTTGAACTTCATCAACGATAGCTCTGCTAAACGAGTATTTATTCATGCTGACGGGTCTTGTCCAGGAACGTCTGACAATGCCTGCGACCTTCGCTTTGACGAGTATCTCTGGACAAAGTCGCGAATATTATCGTAGCCTAACAAATTTTATCCATGTCAGAGTCCCACCAAAGGCAAAAAGGTACTCTTACAAATCGTACCAGTGGAAGATTTAAGCTTGCGGCTCCGTAAAAGTGTGCAATTTTTCGGATGAACGCCATATAGCTTCACAAAAAAAGCATGTGAAATGACGACAAAATATTTGCTCATCATAAAACACTTACCAGTTGTTCACGAAAACCTCACATGCGCTCGTGTCAAATTTTGGACCAGGGGGTAGCGTTACTGGGCTACCAGAATTAGAGTAAGAATCGAAAATTGTTGCATAAGGACTACGTACCAGAACGAGCGACTGCAGCAACATAGACCGGCGCCGAGATGAAAGCTCGAGAAAATTATACCACTAATAATCACGGGGACTATAATTATAGTGGTGATGATCAACTACAAGATGAAGAAGACGTCATAATTAGCAAGATATGTAATCACTCATATTACTTACCATACGTACGTGTATGCGGATGCATAGCTTAGTAGTAGCAAATATATGAGCTGCCATGGTGAGAAACAATGCAAACTGGGGAAAAATTAGCATGAATTCTAATCTTGTGCCGTTGCTTCGGATTATTGCGGCAGCAAATTCCCACGCGCACACGACCATCGCTATCTGTGTCAATCGGGAATTAGTTACAACAAGAATTTTGTAAAAAAAGACATTTGTATACCGCCACCGTCCGCAATGATACGTGCAGAAATTGCTTGGTATACTGGGTCGTCGCGCTTTGCACGTCGTCCCGGCTTGAGCGCCATAGGTTTGTCATTTATCTGTGGTAAATAAGTTGTCACCTTACCAAGTGTTATCGTAAGAAATATCCTTCTGGACTTTTTGGTAATCTTCTTGAGAAAAGACGATAGTTGTTGGGCAAAATTAAATGTAAATTAAGACACGAGGCTAGGCTATACATTTTTGAATTCTACCCAGATTTTGGTGAGATGTAATGTGCCAAGTTTCGGTTGTTGCGCCCACTTCGCTCTTGCAACAACCAAAAGCATGGGAATTGTCGCGGATTCAACGACATTAAAGGTGTTGGTTTGGTCACGGTGCAGAAACTGATGGCTATGCAATCTATCTGGAGCATGTGAGGCACATACAAGAAAGATTGCTCGTCTATCTATGCCTAGCGGCTAAAGGGGAGCTGAAGGCGCTGGAAGCGTGATTCAAAGGTCAATTTGGTTAAATTAACTATTTTAAAGCCGTTTGTGTTGCTTTTAGGATTTACGAATACGAAGACGTCAAAAGCCAAGAACGGCACAAATAAAACCGTATTGCTACTCTCTTTGAAGACGCTGCGAGCAAGAACAAAGATAGCAGGCTTTAGCTCAAAAATGGTACGAAAAGGGATGAGAACTAGGACCTTATCAACAGTAAGCCATCGAGCGTGGCTTCATTCAGAAAAAAAACCATTATAAAATGACCACAGCTTTGGTCCACAAGGTGTTGACATATCCAGCCGTCACTTGATGCCTTTTATTTAAGTAATTATTACCACAGCAGGCCTTTGTCCATGAGGTGCTGACATGGCTAGCCGTCATGAATGCTTTACGTTCAAAGTTGGTGCATAACATCCAAAAATGTCATTTACACATGGTAGAGCATGTATATCCGGAAGAACTCAGTGAAACCAGTAGCATGATTTTTTGTATTTACTTCACGCAGTGCCTTCCTTGTTGTCCTCGCTTGCTTCACTAGGAAGAAAACACGACCGTGTTTGATGGAAACATCACATTCAGCAAGATTTTACAGTATGTCTTGATGCAGTTTTGACATAGGTTAAATATGGCTTTGTCGCACCGCGCTAATGAATAAGGTGCTTTCTAATCTGCCACATGGCTTGCAATTGCCAAAATTGGGATTCCATCTAATGACAGTAATGTTTGATTGCTTATTGAATTAGCAGAATATTGCGGTCGCCTCTCGTCCAGTAAGGACAAAATTTGCTCACGCTGGCATTAGTAAGACTACGAGTACTAAAATTAGCTTTGAAATACTTGTTTTATATCACTAATATTATAAAATATAATATTGACAAAAAAAAGAAGTTTGCTACCAAGGACTATTAATCGAGTTGCACTAAGCATGGATAATTAAAGTGAGTAGACAAATCAATGAATTAGATCACGTCAAAAACGTGGCCGCTACAATTCACTTAGTTGATCTTTTAACGAGACGGGTACAAGCGGAGCTTTCTGCTGCTGACTTCGTATTAAATGACTAGCATTTCAACAATTTACCTGATAAATCACTGTAATATATCACACGGCCAAAACCTTACTTCAATTCTCTATAATCTGGATTTTAAAATAGGTAGCGTACAGAATTACAAGGATGACTACGCCGCTAAGGCGTGAAATTGAGTGCGATGAGGTCAAATCGAAGCTTGCTCAGAGGAGGTGTACAGGAAGTTATGAGACCAATTATGTCTTTCGTCAGAGCAAGTAAAGAAGAGGGGTGGCTTGGCAGAGTAAAGCTTTGGTCAAAACATAAGTACCTTATCTGCTGTCGAGTAATTGAAGCTGAAAGGTGGAAATGCAGAAGAAGCCTAATATAACCATCTAACACCGTGCTCGATCGTGCTCGATCTGTACTCATTTTAGGTTCGATAAGCTTAACGAATGATTAGGCAACGATTTCTTTACATAAAAACAAATAATGTTACAAGACTTCTGGAGGCTGGTAGTGCCACCTTTCGCTTTGATACGATACGTCGCAAACACTATCCTTATTTTGCCGACAAGACCGCATTTGTGTCTTCTGCAGTTACGTAACTTTAAGACGTGGTTTTTGCATGCAGTTGCGCGATTTCATCGATGATGCAATGGTCATCTGCCATTTATAGGGACAACGCACCGGTGAAGCCATCGGATAATGAGCTGTCGGCTTCATCACGAGATCTGAATTTGTCGCACTATCAAGATGCCACCAACCTTACGTCTGCAAGCACGAGACGACTTGGTAGCGTATCAAGCAGCGCAGTATTTTCATCATTGATCATTGCCCTGGGATCGACGAATTAATTGCTGCTTTTATCTTTGTTTTTTCATGAAAATTCCGACTCCTATGCGGTTATTACCCTACGAGACGTGCCACGGCCACTGGTACAATCTGCTTGCGCATGACATATTGCTTACGTGCAGCGATGGCTATGAGCTCGAGATCGACTTCCATGTCTCAATACAATTGTTAGTTGCGGTTTCGTCAAGTAATTGAGGCTATATTTTGGTAAGCAGATCTGAGAAGTCGATGTCTCTGCGGCTGCGCTTCTTGATGTTGAAGACTGTTGCGTATCCGATTGAGGTTTTTTCGTTTATAAGATACGTCATTGGTGTCTTCATACTGCTCTTGGGACTGCGGAGAGCAAAAACATTCCGCTTGACTTTCAAAACGTTGCTACTGACAGAATATCGTTAGAGGAACTTGTGGGGTTTACAAGCTGATTCCAGTTGAGCGGCAAATCATGCTGAGCTTCTTGCTAAAGAATTCCATCTTTTTTTGTTTCGGACTACGCTGCAGTGAGGTGGCTGCTTGTGAGTTCGTTTGATGTTGCTTTGCTGCAATTAATGTCATGACAGGCTGCAGTCGCAATGGCTTGGTTGGCTGAAAGTCAATTGATGTCGTCAATCATGCACAGGTCGGATAGCCTTTATGACCAAAGAGGAAGCGTATCATGGATATGCTGCTACAATTTATTTGCCATGGTTATTTCTAAGACGAGTACCAAGTGGTGGACCCACTCTGACTCGATTACGGAGCTTGCGCGCGCGTCGAAGGTTTTCAGTATATTCGAGCTTAAGCTCTTGTCCATTGCTCCGATACTTAATAGAATTGACCTTTGGATTCAGTACTTTGCAGGCCAACGAGTTGAAAGGATTCCAGCACAGTACATGCGCTTCTTGCATCCAAACACACGGCTACGGCTTCTGCGTTTTAAGTTAAAAGAGCTTCAAATAGAGCAGTGGGGTGACGTACAGTGGCAAGGTTACCTTCTTGACGGCCTTGAAGTGCTTCGTAAGCTTAAAGGGTAGCCTCGTCGGTGCTAAAGATTCGGTTGAATGCTGACTTCTTGGCTACGAAAGTGGCTGGAGCTGTCTGCGGTCGCTGCTAAAGTTGGGCCGGAATAACAACACGCCTAGAACGTTGTCTCGTCTATGACCGTGAACACAAACGCAAAATGGTCACCTCTTAATTGACATTTCACTGACTAAACCTCACTAAAAGGCGTCCAAGAAACCAAATTTGCTGAAGCACAGCAATATAATACGTCTAAGTTTTACCTCTGCTCATAATTTGTTCATATGCTCTTCGTCAGTGGCAGTTACACGCGGCTTGACCGACCCACGCACGGTCGCATTAGTGGAGCCCTGACGCCGCTACGCTCTGCTTTTTTGGTACCGACACGGCTGCAAAGAAGGTATAGTTGTCGGTGCCGGGACGATATCTTGCTGTAAAGGTGACGATTCATCGTGCTTCCGTCTACAATCAAAATGCGTATACACCTGTCGATAGATACAAAACGCAATCGCTCCTTCTATGCTTCCGACTGATCAATTTGCAGATTATGCAACGCACTAATTGCGTGGACACTCAAATACATCACTCGACTCGCGACTCGATTACTCGAAGCCTAACTTGCGCTACGACCCGCGCCGCTCTGCTTGTCTCGGAATCAATGCCAAATTAGGTGTCGTTGATACGTGGTGTACTCACTATGGCTTAGAAAGCGTGTTTATTGGTCTTCTTCTACAAAAAATCGACTGAACTGTTTCATGGTTTGGAACAATTCCGTTACCGCCTATACGAAAGTGCCGAATATATACTGCCAATGCAAGCTAGTTGACACCTTGTTCATAGTGTCTTAATTCGGGGCGTAATTCTTAGAAATGCTGAAAGGATGTCTAGCTGATCGATCTAGCAAACACTATATGAGCAAGTAATACTTGACAGAATAATTTGCATAAACAACCTCGCTTAACGGCTCGAAGTGCGAGACCACTATTGGACCAGTGACGATTCGAGCTGCAATCGAACGCTCTATCGGCAAGCTACGTGCGCATTTAGTAACCTTGGATCACCTTCGTACTAACACAAACAAGTCTCTTTGCGCAGCAAAAAAGCCAACCACGAACTGTATACGTGTTTTTACTGAAATGTTGATGGGATATAAAATTATCTTTTTGATCCAGTGATCAAACACTACCAGCAAAGATACAGGCGGCTATAATGCGGCACAATCGTCAACAGTCTCGCACAACGATTCGAGGCTCTAGATCGGGATTGAGCCAGTTAAAATCTTAGCTGCAGTGTAATACTTTACCACTTGACTTCCCTCGTGTTGAATCAGATTTGACCGCTTTCGTCTTGAACGAAATAAAGTGTTTACGCTACAAAAAAGACGATCACTAACTTAACAATTGCAATTGTATGCGATATTGAAAGATATTCTAGTTTCATTTCGACCGAGCGATTAACACTACCAGCTAAGACTCGACCGAGCATAACGCGTCACAATGATTCGCTTAAACAATCTCACATAACAATTCGAAGCGCGTAACCGTGATCGAACCAGTGACCGTTCGAGTTGCGATTGAACGCTTAACCACTGAGCTACTCAATTTCGCGGCTACCCGACATGTCTGTTTTTCAGAAGAACCTTTCAAACACATGTCGCTCCATTCTATGCCTATCCCACGAAGAATTCAGCTTCGGTGACCTCTTCGCAACTGCCAAGTGACAGTATGAAAGCAAGTGGATTATTCTGCTTGTCTCCTTATATGTCTATATAGAGATTTCTACAGAGTCCCAACAGATTTGGACCTCACGATGTGCAGAAGTGCCTCGACTTCGAAAAGCGTTCGCTGCGCCTACGTCTGACACTTTTTTGTCCTCTCTAAATTTTAAACCATGGCGAGACGATTCGTTTGTCTAGCAACAATCCGTCGAGACAACGCTGAGTTCGGTGCTGCGCTTTGTCGTGTGGGGACACCAAAACCCCTTGCTTGCAATTAAGCGTCAGTACGTTGCTGGTGGAGACTGGTCTTCTACCGCATCTTTCATGGCCGTACGCTCTACCTCACACCCAGCATGACATGGTCATCGACACTAGGCGTACATTTGCAAAAAGACGACTTGAAAAAATCAGGGGTTGCTTTACGGTAAGCCCTGTGTTATAGAAGGGCTTAAGAAATTGTACGCCAATTATAGATCAGTTAAGTCGTCGAACTTTTTGGCGGTAGTCTTTGTATCACGGTGAAGTTAAAAAAAATCATGTCTCGCTCTTAATCGTACAAAGGTGAGCATCCTCGGAGGTGTCTTCATATTCAAGACATTAAATGTGCTCGGTGGCAAATTCTTCATACAAATTTCTAACGAGGATTTAGACACGGACACGAACTTGATTTTACAGCGATTGTTCTTGCCATAATGCAAGTCTGTATAGGACATCCTACGCGAAGTGAAATTTGCGGCTGGCATCCTGTAGGCAACTTGGCGCGTGTACTTCTTGTCGAGTGCAAGTCCAAGCGCAATAACGGTGAAGGGCAGCGTTTGCGGCCAAGTACTGCACCCCACATACGGGGTGAACGTGCTTTCTCAGTCAGAAGTCCTGTCGTATGGCTAGCGCACGCATCACGGTAATGAGCTTGGCGCATACGACAGTGTCTCCCCAACACCAAATCCGTCTTATGAGCCATCTGAGCGGCATCTGCTAAAAGCAAAGGAGCACGCTGCAAATATGATTGCGAAGCTGATGGCCAATCAGACGTGCTGCAGAAGGCAGTGCAGGAAGCAAAGAAACGGGAAGATCAGCTTCGACTGCATGGAGCTCAGCTTGGCAATGCACTCGCTGCCAACCAAATCGTTAAGTACTAAGAAAACAACTCGAACACAGTCTCTACCTCTGTTTTTTCAAAATCCAACGGCATAATTTCTCCATTCGGAAGTTTGAAATATATCTCTGTCAGTGCTTTAATAAGAAGAAGTGTGGCCTCAAGTCGATCAAGTTTCCCATCATGTTGAAGCCTAAATGGCGTCGCCACTACCAACTATTTCCTAAATGCTTCAGTCGATGGAGGAAAAGTACAAGTAAAACAAACGTGACAAGAGATACGAAGTACGCACTCCAAACTCAGGCTGTTGCTGTGGGTGTAGAATACCCTGATGCACTAAAAGCGTCGACTAAGTGCACTTTCTTCGAAGACAAGCATCATACCATTATCAAGAAAGCGGTCAAGGCGTCATTGATCTTCGAGGTGACAGAATCAAAGCCGAACGAAGAGATCACGATGCTTCTTAGCGTGCTTACTGACTGTCTCGCAGATGCGAACAAGAAGGTCGACAGAGTGCACAAATTTTTTTGAGCGCCACAAATCTGACAACATCACTAGAAGGCTATTTGAGTCTCCTCTTGCCCTAAACAGTGCGCTGTCTCTAGCGATGGTGGGATGTAGTCAAGAGATGTTCAAATTCGCGCAATTGCACACGATCAATCGCATCTTGTGTGAAAGTACGCCGTACGTAGAACCACATTTGTCGCAAAGTGGAAAAGGTTGATGCACACACCAGTGTTATCGAAGCGCAGCGACACCTCAAAAACGTACACAAAATGGTGGATGTCGACTGATGAGATCAAGCAGCTGTTTCGCGCGTCTAAAACTTTGGCCATGTTTAACTCATGTCTATGTCGATTGTGTTGACGATCTGCCACAACGACCATTGGATCCAGTATCTAGCAGGTCAGCCGGTAGAGTGAATTTCGGCTCATCAAACGCGACTTCTTCGGGCTTCGCCTCTTGCGGTGGGGACGTGGCGCGTATAGTATGCATTAGCGGATGATAATTTATGGCAAAATTATCTCCTGAAAGACCTCAAGTCAATGCAGAAGCTTGCTGACCTTTATAGTATCGGCTTGTCCGTACAACAGCTTTGAAACATCGATGGTAGAGTCGCGTTGGCTGTGGGAGGCTTGATCACTCCTTGCTAAACTATGCTCATCTACAGCAAAATGGAACAATATTAGTTTTTTATGGTAAACAGGATCACGATGAACGGCCACCTTTTTATCGAAACATCCAAAATGCTCGGTGTCGTGTGAGATCTAGTTTCGTGACAACACGCGCCTCTCCAAGTTAAAGCTCTACACACAAATTCGAAACATGATATCTTCGTTAGCGACCAAAACTCGCAGCTGCTCCAACTTGCACGAGGACGGAGCAATAGTGTTCTCTTTGTGGTCCCCTTAGACTTTTCTGGCTTTATGTTAGCCGTCGAGATCCCAATCTGTGAGTTGGAGGGCGTTACATCGTGATAAAGTTGATGGTGGAAGTGCTCCTATCCTTGCATAACGCGTACGCGCATGTGGACTGCCAAAAAAAAGCAGCCATTTCCTCAAGTCTTGCGACTGAGGAATTCGACGGCCAAGCAACGCACTTGATATTTGGCGATCTCAACACTACCTTGGACCCACGACTTGACTCTTCTACCCATAGCTTGTGCTATGACTGGGAGTAGAGCTTTTTTGAATGACTGGCCAAATTGGGTGCCATTGATGTATGGCGGGTCTCCTTTGACGACAAGCGCGTGTTTAGAGGTCCGCTTCCTCGAAGGTTTCAGCTGGACTACATTCTGCTATCAGCTTTCTTAAATACACGCTTCTTTCACATGTCCAAATACCTCCTGCTGAATTACGCTGGCGACCACCTCACTTCCAATGTCTAGCTTCCAGTGTCATGATCGAAGGCACTTAAAACTCCCTCACTACTCAATTAAGAACCCAGTGGTAGTGTTTGCTATTGAGAAAGGAGCTGCGCTCGTAGGAGAAACGCTGTGTACTGCGCCTAATCCAGGCCAGATCCGAAAGGATGAAAAGCGAGCGTCAAGACTCAGTCGCATAATGCGCAGAAGAAGCTCTAAATTCAGTACTCCCAAGGAATTGATGAAGCAAGGATACAGCCAAACTAAGTCACTGTTCGGTATTGTGTCGCTTTCAGTGACCTGAACAAAACACCTACAATGGAGCCATGAGGAGCTACAAATAGACAGTTGCACGGTCGAGCCGGCACAGCCAAGATACAGCGTCTGATATCTAAGCACATAACTCAGAGAAATGATAGACACGAGCTTGAAACAAGTCTCGACCAAGTAGGTGATTTTACAACCCTCCAAAATTTTTCTTCGCTATCTTGAGCATTGTGGCTCCGAAATGAGAGACGAAAACAGTCCTACAAGAAAAGCTCCTCCACTCGACGCATACATGCAGCATAAACTTTCTAACTCGGTTGTCCGCCTCGTCTCCAAGGCTATTGTGTAATCTTAAGCACGCTTGTCACTGCCTCAGATCTTGCGAGCACAATCAAGGACCCTCAGCACTCGGCCTGGACGAAGTGACTGCAGGTCCCTACAAAAGGATTTTGACATGTCTGGTGAGGGCTTGAGTACCGCGTGAAATGATATGCTTCATCAATAATGCTGCTTCCATCCCAACGGAAGTCTGTAGTTGTCTTTCTGCATAAAAAGGACTCTGAGCAGAGCCTGTCAAATATCGACCCATCGTGCTTGTACAGGTGAACATGAATGTGTTGTTAAAGGCACTAATGTTCCGTATTCGAGCGTCGTTATTAATCTTATTCACCCTGATCAGAAAGGATCTGTCAAAAGTCAATTGATTTACCGCAGGATGAAATCCCTCGACCTGCAAGGTGTCATGAGCTCTGCTGTTCCTGGACTTTACGAATGTATTCGACCGTGCCCTCTGACTAGATGTTTGGTTTCTTGATCGAATGGGATCCGACGTGGAGTCTGTTTGGAGGGTTAAAGTGCATTACACCGACATTCAGGCGCATCTTCGAACCAGCCTGATTATTTAGTATACAATGCGTCTGACAAGAAGAGTAAAACAAGCTGACACGCTGTCAACACTTTTTTTTATTTTGACAATCGAGCCGCTCGGCAACTTGCTGTGGTCTCACGACGAGTACGGAGTGTGTCTAACCTCAGAGAGCTCGGTGCCAGGCACAGCTTGAAATTGTGGACGAGTACTGCAAATTCTATGAAGCGAAGCTAATTTCTTCACGGTGGAAGAGTACGTGAACGTTGTCATATAAGGTTTGCTGGAAAATCACGTGGCGAGCTCTGCCTTCATAGGAGCGTGCTTGATACGATCTTCCGCAACCGATTCGGTTTTACTCGGACGCAGATCTTCACCATGAACAGACTTGGCAAAGTTTCACAAGTCTGGCACATTGTTGGTGTATCAAATAGGGGTCAAACCTCAACGAAGTTTTGGGCTGCACACGTCAAAATCCTTCTAGATGCGTTCACTCGCTAATTTCATGCGGAAATGAAGAGCCTGTTCATCGCAACGAGACTTTGTCATCTTGACTTCTCGCTCCTGTCTTTCACACCGAGCCAGCAGATTCAGTGGCTGCGAGTGCGGTACAAAGAAGCCATCGCGGCTCAGCGCAACACAGCTCTTTCCGTGGCCTTCTGCCACACCGGCACCCTCCATCGGAGTGAGCGCCAGCGAGCAAACTCGTCTCGTACCCAGCGCTTTTTTGCCGTAAGCATTACGACTCAACCAGAAGTCAGTGACATACACAACGTCTCACCTAATTGTGCTGCACGAAAGCAGGGCGTATAAACAATTTTTTGCAGCTGCGCAAGCGTCTCCAGCACCGTTTCCTACCAAATAATGGAGATTTACAGCTCCGTAATACTAATTGGCTGCTCCCGGGTCGATCGAGATTGTATTTTATGTTGGTAACGACTCCAGATATCATCTATTGTACCCGGTACAATAGAGACATACACACTTGTCTTTGACTGCGCTCGCGCACGAGCTTTAAGATCCATCATCTTCCGTGACTATGAAACCATCTTTACATTACCACACAACTGGAGCCAGATCGTGCTCGAAGGTATACAACATGTCGTGAACAGGTGGAAAGACTAACAAACTGTCTTCGCAGAAATGTGTCATATGCTCCGATCAGGCACTCTGCACTTGTTGTGGACTGCCACAACAGTCAATAGTTCAATAGACGTTCGCCAACGCCGGCTATCTTAGTGCTACGGGATCTTTTCACAAGTTTCAATGCCCACATGTGTGCTTATCTCCGTCAAAGTTACGTTGAGCTCCAGTGAATCTCACAACGCCGCCTGTTCCAGAAGCTGAAGAGAAGTCCAATCCAAGAAAGTTCAATGGAACAAAATGACACTTCCACGAGCGCTAGATGCATAGTATACGTTTGTTAGGAATGAGCATGTCTGGCTATCAGTTTAAGATAGTAAGTATGCTAATTATGGGCTGACGACATTAGCGATAGCTTGTGAAGAGGTGTAATCAGCTATTAATGTTATAATAATTAAGAGGACGATGTAACGAGATCAAGCACGATTTTCTGAGACGCCAAAACAAGCATAAATCAGCACTCTGTTCCAAAGCAAGTTACGTGAGCTAACTTTTATTTTTCGCTAGGGCATTTAAAGGCTCATAACAATTAACTTATCATATACAGAGATTTTGTGTGTAATTAGACTGTATTTTAAGAAAAAACCACGCTTATTCGTTCATTTCATTGACGCTGCATCTCTTCGAAACAATAGAGAGAAACACACAAAGAATGCAATTTTAGTGCCAGTACACGTACCTCCTTACATTTTATAGTGCACATTCAAAAAATTTTAAACACACTTCATTACCGAAATCGAGGCGATATTCTCACGAATATAACTGGTTTGCTAGATAAAGGTATAGTGATTAAACGCAGGAGAAAGGTGCATATGGGATTCTATAGACTGGTGTCTACAATTAAACTAAAACGGACTCCGCCAAAGTGAAGCGAATTAAATCATGACGCTACCAGTTTCTTAAGCCTTCTCATGCGTGAATGACACATGTACTATTTGTCGTGCTATCCGTAGGATTATCTACTGATCATTCATTTGCTTCTATCTAAGATCTAGAAATACGTGCTCTTTATCGTAGTTGCTGGATCGATCCTGACAAATTTATCTAAGTCAATACAGCAAACTTTTTTTCGCACGATCATATTTGAAGTTTCTTGTTGTAGCGGCCTTCGCTGTAAAAAAACATTTAGTTGCGCTGCTACTTACACATTAACACTCATTTAAAAAGCGGTCATGCTTTTCATTCAAGATTCGGTTTTCTCAGCGTTGGTTGACGCTGCGCAGCACTTTGATACCGCCGAGATACTTAAGCTGATTTTCAGGTGAAGGTTTATCATTGTTTTGGCGATCATTTGGCATGGCATGGGCCTTTTCGGCTTGCTAACACCAGGTGGCGCACTCGATGGTTTGAATTCTCTGATTGGATGTTCTCCATTTGTTGCAACCAGACTTGACTGTCAGATAAATGTAGGAACAGATTCCTAGATTTCCTCAACACCCACCTCAGGTCCTCGCAGAGGCCAATCATTCATGTTATATCTCGTATCCGTTCGCTCATCACAATACAGTCTGTAGATGGTGTGCTATGTGCGGTGGCGTATTACGTTTGAACAACATTACTACTCGTAGACATTTATTCCTACCAATCTTTTTTGATATTGGGGCCATTAGCGCTGTCATCGTTAGTATATCACTTTAGCCCTCGTCCATTCATCTATCACTCAGCCATGGCGAAATTTCCATGGTAGCGTAGCCATCTATACATACAGGTGTTTTCAGCGCTAAGAAAAGGGTGTCGCTTTATCGTGTCAATCTGTCTCACCTTACATCGATGCAGCATTTTCGTTAAATAGAGCGTTAAAATTAATGAGCGCAGCACCGTCTAGCCGCTGTAAGCTATAAGGTAGAAAAGCGCGGCTCAATTTACATTTTAAGCGCTCACAGATTTACCATCTAATTTAGTAAATACGCTGAAATATTATGCTATGTAAAGTTCTTTAAGATCAATAATATATGTCTTAATCTCAGCTGCAAAAGAAGTTTGGATTGCCCCATACGAAAATGATAGCTTTATATTTCAGCGTTTTTATGAGTTCCAGTAGATCTCTTCGTATCTATAAGTCAGAGATCCACTCACAACGTCTCAATATATCTGGCGGTTTGTGTAGGCTTACGAGTGTAAGACAATCGCTGCATATCTGATCGAAAACATGGAGCACTTATAGGTGAATAGCCATGCTCTTGAATTTAAGTGTCGTCATCGAATATTTGGCACTCTCTAGTCTTAGCAACATAAGATAAGCGCAGCATCAGCGAATCCTTGACAAGTTATGCTGTAAGCTGACCATTGTTTGTAAAGTTTTATTGGCTAATGGGTTTTTCTGTGAGATCGTAACTGCTCTTAGCGTAGCTAGCCCTTTTCAGCAAACTTTCTTCGTCCTTGCCTGTGCTCGCTCGTCACCAGCATCTGCGTTTCGCCAAATACATTTTAATCTATCACTTCACTGCCAAAGTGCAACCTTAATTTTGCCTTACCATCTAACACAGTAAATAAAGCTGTCTCCGTGACATTCGTGTGTGCATTGTTCGAGAAAACATACCATTTAACGAGTTACCTTAGCGATGTGTACGACCTCGGTTAAATGCACACTCGTTTCTACGACGGTTGCTTTGTTGCAAGAGAGACGGTCACTTATTTCAGCGTGGATGTTGAGTGCAAGACACTGTGATACGTTTCTTTAGTTTTTTTCTGTACACACGCAGCGAAACATTTAAGTTCTCGTGACTCAGATCTTCTTGTATGGTAATTGCGTTTTTGTTCTTCTGTCTCTAGCTCCGTTCGAGACGCAAAAGCTGCGGTTTTTTAGATCACAAGGAAGGAGGCCTGACGAATGTGATCATTTGCGTTCGATTGAAGCTGGAATGGTCACTGGTTCAATCCCGGTCTCGCGCTTCAAGTCGTCAGGTTACAATTTTCATGTGTAACACTGTGCCGCATTTTACTCGCCCAGCTTTTGTGCGGGTAGTGTATGCTCTCTACCCTTAAATAAAGAAGCAAGAAATCTTCTCGGCTTTTCAGTAACCGATAATATACAATTATCGGTAGCTTTACCTGTAGCGTAATCTAATTAGTTTGTGTCCGCACAAAAGCGTCAAGCGTATTTGAAAGCGCGGGTAGCTCCGTGATAAAGCGTTTGATTTCAGTTCGAATGATCACTGAATTAATCCCGGTCTCGCGCTACTTGCCGTCACGTGACATTGTTCATGTAAATCATCATGTCGCATTCAAGTCGCTCATATTTTTTGCTGATACTGTATGCTCTTCACACACTTAGAAGAGAAGCTGAATATCCTTTCGACCTTTTCAGTAACTGGCAGTATACAATTAGCGGTAGCTTTAATTGTAGCGTAACCAAGTTTGCTTTTGTCAGCACAAAAGCTTCAAGCGTATTTGAACGCGCGAGTTGCTCAGTGGTCGAGCACTCGATTGCAGCTCGAATGGTCGCTGGTTCAGTCCCGGTCTCGCGCTTCGTGCCGTCAGGAGACAATGTTCATGTGTAACATTGTGTCGCGTTTTACTCGCCCAATTTTTGTGCTGGTAGTGTATGCTCTCTACACTTCAAAAGAGAAGCTAGATACCCTCTCGACTTTCTGTAGCCGACAATCCTACAGTTCGCGGAAGCTTTATTTGTAGCGTAACTAAACTTGATTGTGTCAGCACAAAAGCGTCAAACGTACTTGGATGCGCGGGTAGCTCAGTGGTAGAGCGTTCGATTGCAGCTAAAATGGTCACTGGTTCAATTCAGGTCTCGCGCTTCGAGCCCTCAGGTGACATTGCACATGTGAATCATCGTATCGCGTTATACTCGCTCATATCTTTTTACTGATAGTGTAGGCTGTATATATTTTAGAAGAGAAGCAAGATATCCTCTCGACTTTTCAGTAACATATAATTATACAATATGCGGTTGCTTTCTTTGTAGCGTGCTCAGACTTGTTTGTGTCCGCACGAAAGCGTCAAGCGTATTTGAACGCGCGGGTAGCTCAGTTGAAAGTTTGTCTATATTATAGATGAATTAGACGGTGTGACGTCTCAATTGAACCTAGCTATAAAACTACTATAAATACAATAATGCAGTCTAACGAGTATCTGAACAGCACCGGTGGGTTCAGGATTATATGCGGCACCCAATATGATGTGGACCACAAAATTGTACGTGGTGCCTTCGGGATATGCGCTTGCCGAGGTTCTGATTCGATCTTGGTATGATGTGTGAAAGGTCTTCAAGACATTTAGCGCATAAAGTTTGACAGGTCTTGAGTGTTGTCGGAAGGTATTTTGAAGTTTCAAATCTTGAATTTGCAAAGCACACCAGAAGTACCAAAAGGGTGGTACGTTTTAAGGTCCCGACTTTTGGGGGGTGCGGAGTGTGTGCGGTCTGATTCCGTTGAAGCTGCCCCGGCTCCATCCTCATCACGGAAGGGTGTATTTAAGCCCTCGAGCGAAGCGGCTGTTGATGTCCCCATCCCGTCAATGCGAGGCCAGCTAAAGAAACGGCGAGGAACGTCGTTGAAGGGGAATCTTGAAGCATAACAAGCGTCTTCTCGCTAGCGACGAAGACGAGGCTGAGGATATGGATAGCGAGGAGGCGTCGTCGTATGAAATGGACAGCGTCCAGGTGTCGTTAATTGCGATGGATAGAGATGCGGCGGCATTGGTAAGGTTCAAAAAAGGTGGCTTAGATGCTGTGGGCGAGGTGGTGGCTGGTGGGGCGATTTTGACTTTGATAAAGAAGAAGGTGGTGCCCCGTCATCGGAATGGAGCGGTGAAGATAAATTCGTGTCCTACCGACCCGCCAAGTCCGAGAATCAAGAAGGCGAAGAATAAGCTCCGGCGAAGCGCGCTGACGTATAAGGCAACGTTAAAAACAGTGCCAATATCGCGTGACGCTCACCTGTCTGAGGACTCGGAAGGGAAGCTTTCGGCGGCCGGGGAGCGCTACGTGGTAGCCACCATGCATATTCGCCAGACTAGGGACGGTGTACTCGAATACGAGACTGAGTACACCGACGGCACCCGTCACTGGAACAGACGCAGGCACTTGGTGAAGGGTGGTCTTGAGGAAATGATACAGTCTTTGGACACCTAGATCAAGGTGACGAAGAAGAAGATGCCGTTCGCGCGCTGGTTCCGAGGGACCAAAAATGGGGACAAGTTTATGGAGGCCGGTTCCGATCAGTAGTGCACGTTGATCGAGATCCGCGAGGTCTATGAGGTGCTAGTCCTCGGGTCGTCGGCGTGCGTAACGGAATGGAGGTGGAATGCCTTTAGGAAGAAGCACCAGTTGGAACCAGGAAGTGGGCTTGGAGCTGTAAAGCTGCGAGTGTTCTTGAGGGAGTTGGCTGTCAACGCTGGTAGGCACAAGCTCGATTGGGTGGAGCTGAAAAGAGACCAGGTATACGGACCGGGAAAAGCCGTCAATCGCATTCGATCGAGGACGTGGATGTTGACTGCGGATTTGGAGGATGGGGCCTATGTCTTGGATGCCTCGGTATCTGGACTGGTGCGACATTGTGCCGCGTTGTGGGATATAGGCGGAAGTTTTCAAGTCTTCGACGCCGGAGAATGGGTTGCACTTTACGATGCGATCAGTTTCTTCATCGACATCTACAGTGTCAACCGAGTTTGCCTCCTGACCAAATACGAAGTTCGGCTGGGCTTGGGTGTAGGAAGGAGCAGTCAGGTCCAGTATCCGTGATTATGTCCGATAATAAAGCTTTGAGGTGAAATAGAAGAACTTGTCGTTTCATGAAACGGTCTTCCGCATAATAGAATACAGGGTTAAGTGGACTGAGTGTGCGGGAGTTCTTGCTGGATTAATGAAACAACGCGGACTCGAGTCGACCAGCCCCTCGTCATCCATCGGCTCTTCTACCTCATTCCCATCACTCTTGTCCAAGCTCTCCACCCGGCTTTCCTTTGGGCTCATGCCCATTGTCTCCCTATCGGGTGCAGCCGGAGACAATACAGTCTGCAAAGGGAAGCCAGGTGTCGAACCCGGAAAGGCGGCGTGGGTCATAAAGATAAAGCTCGTGTTGCGCGAATGTTCGACTCATGCACTGGGTCCTTCCACAAACTCGCTGTCTGCTTAAAGATTTCTTCACGCGTCCTCGGTATCTTACAGCCAAATCTTTTCGTCCAATTTGACGCAAAAGTTGTCGAGGGAGTTGGATACAATGCACTCAGCACTCGCTTCAGCGAATGCAGTTGTGCTACCCCATTAACATGATCTTTGAGCTTCTTCATATCAGCAAGCAAGGCAGCGTTGAAACCGAACGGCTTGCCCACACTCGCAAGATGTGTCAGCGTGTCTGAGTTGTACGTATTTTTAAGCGTCTTCCTCACACCCTCAATGCGAGCGTCCGCTACAGCCAAGTGATTCGGTTGTATCTGGATATCTGCCGTCTATTTGACGTCCTTCATCTCATCGACGACTTCCTGGATCATCATCGGCTTTGGCGATGTGGACACTTTTGTGTGCTTCTTTACAAAGAAATGCGACGACCCCGAGCTTTTCTCAATCGCTTCCGGGACCTCTACCTTACAAAGGACGATCTGGTAGCGAGCGGGGCCACACTCCGAGAGCATAGCTGGCGAGAAGTCAAACTCGACTCCTATTGAGTTGAGCACGTCGTAGTAGTTGCTGGTGGCAAGCTTCTGGGCTGGTACTGGCTGAGTGCTCTTAAACATAGAGCCGAAGGTCGTCTCAGCACGGCGACGTGGCGCCTTGTTCTCCCTACTCACCACGGCCTCAGTGCTTGCCAAACATAGCGCTGGTGCCGGTGCAGGCAGTGGTATCGGAGGCAGAAAGCGTAGCGCATGCTTTGGACTACCAGGAGGAGTGACTGAGGAGCCGGTATTGGTGTCAAGTGAGAGCACACTCACCACGTCTTCTTTCTTCGGCCCAAAGTCACTTGCCACAGTACCCAATCCCTTAACGACGTCGGCATACGACGGACCAGACGGTACTGCCGGCGAAGCGGACGATGTGACTCCACCAATGTGGTCGAGGTTGAGCGCGAACGGCGACTTCTGACCAAATCCAAGACGTTGGGACGGAAAAACAGCGTTACGACCCTGGGCTGGATACTGTAAGCAGTTAAATATGATCTGATCACAAACTTTGCCGTCGATGACGACGGCCTTTGGTGGCGTTGACGAGCAAAAATAAACACGCCATTTTGCCGTTGTGAGGCCCGAATGAATACTAACGTCGCGGAAGGTGCCGTAAAGTGGCTCCGCGCCCATCCGGAAAAATTGTTTCATGAGGGAGGCGTGCAAGAAGATGCTATCGACAGCCGAGATGTCGAGGTAGTACCTGTCCGCAAGGATGTCGAAATCCGAGAACGTAAACGTGTGGCCGAGAATACGGACGGGCTGTCGAGTAAGCTCCGCACACGCCTTTCGGTCTTTTTACACGCACACAAAGCTCGCCGGCCTGAGATCTGGCCGATCTGGCAGTCGTTGACTTGCGCTTGAACCACCGGGTTGTCATTGTCTTTGAGAAACGACGTCGCAATCTTGTTGGTGCCAGTACGCTGAAACGCTTGGCCGGTTTTGACGACCGCGTTTTAGGTAGCTTGTACGGCCGGGCGCGCTCGATTGGCGACCACAGCTGACTCCAGTCTATTCCCTTCTCGTAGAGCGCGTCGATGGTGTCAATATCGAGCGCAGACGGACGAGGCGTTATCAGGGCACCCGAGTTCCGGTACCGTGGCGACGCGATGTCACGGCGAATCTCGTCGTCGTGGGCTAGTAGCTCGCGGAGCCTCAAATTTGGCACCGCTGTCGCATTCATCAGGTGTTTGCCAGTCATAGTCGTATCAATCGAGGCGTCGTTGTTGCTGGATCTACCGACAGCAGGAGCACGTCAGTACTTCTAAAAAGCACTGTCATACCACTGCCCACGTCAACGGCTCGAGAAGCGTCTCCGTCACCAGAGGATGGCTGGTCATTAGACTTGATCAGGCCAGTAACGCCACCATATTCGATGGATGGTGCCGCATCTGTCGAACAAGTGGTTGCGGATAACCCATGATTGGGGACATCTGTCACCACACACTCGTTTGCAACAAGTGTCGCAGCATTCAATTAGCGGCTGAAGAGTCACCATGGGTTCGACCCATCTCCGTCGGGAAGAAGACTAAACCGGGCGTGGGAGCAGATGGGTTTGCACCATCATCGCCCATCCCGCAGGTCGGAAGAAGGAGAGGGTCGATCTGGTTCATTTGGAAGGATGGAAAGAGGGTTGGGGTACTTTTGTATTTGACTGGATCGACTTGTGCTCGACGAGGCAAATTGGGAAGAGCGCGGGTAGCTCAGTATAAGTTTGTCTATATTATAAATAATTTAGACGGTGTGACTTCTCAATTGTACCTAGCTATAAATATATACTATAAATACAAAAATGTAGTCTAACGAGTATTTGAACAGCACCGGTGGGTTCAGGATTATATGCGGCACCCAATATGATGTGGACCACAAAAAAATATGTGTGGCCCACTCGAGATATGCGCTTGTTGAGGTTCTGATTCGATCTTGGTATCATGTTTGGAAGGTCTTCAAAAGATCCAGGGTATAAATTTTGACAGGTCTTGAGTTTTGTCGGAAGGTATTCTGAAGTTGTGGGTGGTCAGAATAGCTCTCATTTTCGAATTTGCTAAGAACCCCAGATGTACCAAAAAAATAAACATTTTGGGGTCCCGACTTGGTTTGCTGATCTGACGCTCTTTTTTTCTTGTTTTTAGGATGACAACGACCGCGCTTGAGGAGAGCCCCAACCTGTTGGAGGGAACGGAGTCTGTGCGATCTGATTCCGTTGAAGCTGTCCCGGCTCCATCCCTCCGCAATGAGGAAAGCTCGGGACCTCGCGACGGGTCCGTTGGCAACATCGCCGGTTCTGTGTTCGAAGACGGAACCCTATCGGCGGAGTGTTCGGAGTGTGTTCGATCCGATTCCGTTAAAGCGGTCACGGCACCGACCCTCCAAGGTGTGAGTAATCCTAAAGCTTGTGCAGAATCGGCTGGGGTGTAACAGTGCGCGTGAGAAGGGTCCCTACCGTTGGAGGGTGCGGAGTGTGTGCGGTCTGATTCCGTTGTAGCTGCCCCGGCTCCGCCCTCATTACGGGAGGGTGTTCCTTAGCCCTCGAGCGAAGCGGCTGTTGATGTCCCCATCCCGTCAATGCGAGGCCAGCTGAAGAATCGACGAGGAAAGCCGATGGAAAGGGCAATCCTGAAGCATAACAAGCGTCTCCTAGCTAAAGACGAGGCTGAGGATATGGATAGCGAGGGAGAATCGTCGTATGAAATGGACAGCGACCAGGTATCGTTGGACGCGATGGACAGAGAGGCGGCAGCATTGGTAAGGTTAAAAAAAGGTGGCTTAGATGCTGTGGGCGAGGTGGTGGCTGGTGGGGCGATTTTGACTTTGATAAAGAAGAAGGTGGTGCCCCGCCATCGAAATGGAGCGGTGAAGTCAAACTCGTGTCCTACTGGCCCGCCTAGTCCGAGAACCAAGAAGGCGAAGAGTAAGCTTCGGCGAAGCAAGCTGACGTATAAGGTAACGTTGAAATCAGTGCCAATATCGCGTGACGCCCACCCGTCTGAGGACTCGGAAGGGGGGCTGTCGGCGACCGAGGAGCGCTACGTGGTAGCCACCATTTATAATCGCCGGACTAGGGACGGTGTGCTCGAATACGAGACTGAGTACACCGACGGCACCCGTCACTGGAACAGGCGCAGGCACTTGGTGGAGGGTGGTCTTGAGGAGATGGTACAGTCTGTAGACACCTGGATCAAGGTGACGAAGAAAAGGATGCCGTTCGCGCGCTGATTCCGAGGGACCAAAAATGGAGACAAGTTTATGGAGGTCGGTTCCGATCAGCAGTGCACGTTGATCGCGATCCGCGAGGTCTATGAGTTGCTAGTCCTCGGGTCGTCGGCGTGCGTAACGGAATGGAGGTGGAATGCCTTTAGGAAGAAGCACCAGTTGGAACCAGGAAGTGGGCTTGGAGCTGTAAAGCTGCGAGTGTTCTTGAGGGAGTTGGCTGTCAACGCTGGCAGGCACAAGCTTGATTGGGTAGAGCTGAAAAGAAACCAGGTATACGGACCGGGAAAAGCCGTCAATCGCATTCGAGCGAGGATGTGGATGTTGACTGCGTACTTGGACGATGGGGTCTATGTCTTGGATGCCTCGGTATCTGGACTGGTGCGACATTGTGCCGCGTTGTGGGATATAGGCGGAAGTTTTCAAGTCTTCGACGCCGGAGAATGGGTTGCACTTTGCGATGCGATCAGTTTCTTCATCGACATCTACAGTGTCAACCGAGTTCGCCTCCTGACCAAGTAAGAAATTCGGCTTGGCTTGGGTGTAGGAAGGAGCAGTCAGGTCCAGTACCCGTGATAATGACCGATAATAAAGCTTTGAGGTGAAGAAGAAGAACTTGTCGTTTCATGAAATGGCCTTCCGCATTAGAGAATACAAGGTTATGCGGACCGGGCTTGTGGGAGTTCTTGCTGGATCCATGAAATAACGCGGTCTCGAGTCGACCAGCCCCTCATCATCCATCGGCTTCTCTACCTCAATCCAATCACTCTTGTCCAAATTTTCCACCCGGCTTTCCTCTCGGCTCATACATATTGTCTCCCTATCAGGTGCAGCCGGAGACAATACAGTCTGTAAAGGGAAGCCAGGTATCAAACCGGGAAAGGCAGCGTGGGTCAAGTCAACGGGGCCGGAGGCGTGATGGTGCTGTGGAGACATCTTGGGTTGGTTGTGCAGGAGCTGTAAGAATTTGGGAATGAGATGTTTGGAAACAGACGGTCGTTGGCGTAGATTCGAAACTCTCGAGCAGCATAATGTCAACTCAAAATTCTCTATCGATTGACGTCGGCTACAAACTCGCCCGAACACTGGTGATATCCGATTGCCGGTTTGCAAAGTCATCGAATGCTGAGTTAGTCTTCATCGCTTCGATCACTCGCTGTAACTCGCGTTTTTCTTCTCGATCGTACAACAGCCGTTGGAAGAACCGAACGTGCGCGCAGAACGTCGAGAAGATCACCGCGAACGCCGGAGCTGCTGGTGTCGGCTGTCTTCCGTCGAACAAGCACCTGTTGCGATCCGTCCAGATCGTGTGCAGCGTCACACCTCGGAGAACATGCCAGACGTCAGAGACGACGTCCTCCCTGTGTTGCCACTCATCCCGGATGCAAATCTTCCGTGCTAGCGCAATGTCAATCCACGTCGCGCGTCTCACAAGGAGCGGTGACATCACTTGTTGCACGTTCCTCCAAAGCTGCGAAGCCAGCGTGCAGCCGAAAAACAAGTGTTGCTCCGACTCAATTGCGCTGCAGCCGTCGAGGATACACTTGCGGATGTTCGGGTTCGTGGTCTGGAGGAACCAGAAGTGCGATCAAACGGGCAGGAGCCGGAATGCGAGCTGCCATTAGAGGTCGTCAAAGATCGGCAGCAAAATACGCCGCAGACGCTTCGACAGCTGTACATGCGACTTGATCGTCTTGTCGTCAGCCCTCTCAAAGTGTATCGTCATCGGGTGCGGCTTACGTGGAAGCGCTGACGTCCAGACGACCTGAAGCACCTTTGTACACGTGATGTCCGGGAAGAAATAATCTTTCGCGTTGCTCGTGACGCCAAGGACAAGCAATCGAGTGTCCCTCCAAGACGGATCGCGATCGACACCTCGAGCGCCGAGTCGATCAACGATTTGACTCGCTTCGCTGTGGAGTGCACGCAATCACTTTTGTTGTTGCCCGGGATGAACGCTTGCGAGGGTGAAATCGACGTGTCGTTCGGCGAATTCGCAATGAGTCGGCCACGGAAGCCCTTCTCATGCGAAGTCAGCTAGCGAGCGGAGCGCGAAGACCCGCGAGACATGCAGTCAGAAGCTGCGTTGCGGCTCAGGCACCATGCCGAGGCACCGTCGGTGTGCCGTCGCCGTGCCCGACCGTGTTCGCTGCTCGTACTGGAGTTTAGGGTCGCAGTTGAATCAGATCGGTTGACGAAGACCGGCAACAGTGCGTTCGTTCGGCAAGAGGTCGCGCCACGAGATCTTTTAACGTGTGCAATGCCACCACATCAGTGTTGACTTCCACCACGCCGACGTGTGTCGCCGTGGTGATATCATCAGGAAGTCGAGTGCGTGGCTACCGCCGTATCGAGGGAGAATGGAGCGCAGCAGCTCCACGCTTGGTGTTGTCTAGTTTTGAGACGCCATCGACCGAGCTGAAGGCACAAACTGGAGGAGCAGCTGAAGTCGTTGCCGCTTGAGCTGAGCTCTCAGGTGCGGGACTCTTAAACCCCTGTTTCCGCGCCGCTGGTACAAGAACTCGCTTGGGATCAGTTGGATGTGCGACGCGTGACGATCGTGCTTGCAACTCAGCACGAACCGGTTCAGCATCGACTGCCATCGACGAACGACAGCTGTCGGGACTGACACATGCTGTGTGTAGTGCCACAAGCGCGAGAGCATCATTGTCTGCGCCACGAGGAGTCTACCTCGCAATGTCTGTGCACGCCGATACGACGACTTAAAGCCGCCGTAAAAGCGCTGGTCAAGGGACTCAAGGATGCGGTCGTCCACAAGCGACTGACAAAACGGGATACCAAGGTAATTGACCGACTCCGGCCGGTCGAGGATCTGAATGTCCGGCATCGACGGACACTCGTGGCCGCAATTCAGGGCTAGCAGCACCGACTTTGTCAGATTCATCTTCGCGCCTAAGCCTTGACAGTACGCTTCGATGAATTCGACCTGTGCCTGAAGGTTCGCAATTGAGCTACCGAGGAGTGTCGAGTCGTCCGCGAAGAAGACGCTCGTCGCCGTGTGGTCTTCATTTAGACACACGCCGTACTCTTCGTGCGATCGGAGCAGGTTACCCAGCGGCTCAATCGTCAAGATGAAAAGCAGTGCGGAGAGTGGATCGCCTTGCTTCACTCCACGCGTCGGCTGAAGTGCCGGTTAAACTTCGCCGTTGATGAGAAGATTCGCGAGCGGGTCGGTGTACAGCAGCTTCACCCAGCGGATGAAGCCGTCTCCGATAACCATTCGCTTGAGCAGCTTGAACTTGTATTCCCAGTTCACGCGGTCGAACGCCTTCTGGAAATCCAGGAACAGCGCGTACGCCTCCTCGTCAGGCTCGTCACGAGGTCCTGAAGATCTGTACGATAGCGAACGTGGTGGTGGACCGAGCGGCCGCGAACGAACCCCTTCTTGTCGGGGTGGATCAGTTTGTCGATGACAACCTGGAGACGGAACGTGAGCGCCTTGGACAGCACCTTGACGTCTACCGGAATCAGCGCAATTGGGCGGAAGTTTCCTGGGTCGGCACAAAAGCCTTTCTTGTGTAACAGTACCACAGCTGACTTGCATTGCGACGCCAGCAGTTTCCCGCGCTCAAGGCGGTTCTTAAACACCAGCACGATACATTCGCCGAAGACCACCGGCGCAACCTGGTAAAAACCAGCTGTCAAGCCGTCCATCCCCGGAGACAAAGTCGCCTTCATGTGCTTGATCGCCAGCTCGAGGTCTGACGCGCTGCCGTTCCTGTCCAGAGTGTCGCGGTCGAGCTCAGGCAGTTTGCAAACGCCAGAGTCCAGCAGTTTGCTTTGAAACGCGTCGTCCGGTGGAATTGCCTTGCCGCCAGGACTGTATTCGTCCCCTCTCGGAACCCCAGTATTCGAGGAGCCGGAGGCAGATCTCGTTCAAGTTAGCCGAGATGCGTCCACTTGGCGTGACGACTTTCTCGATGGAGACACGCCGGAGGCTTGTGTCGAGAGGACGAAAGAAGAACTTCGTCAACTCCTCGGAGTTCGTAGCTTGGAAGTCGAAGGCTTCGTCCTGGCTATACTGGTTCGACCTTGTCACCGTCTCTTTGTACTCGCGCATTGCCGCTTCGTACACGTCGCGGTTATCTTCGTCCGACTCCGTCCGGTACTAAACGGCCACGCGGTCAAGCGTAATGCGGGCCTCCACATTACGCTTGACCGCGTGGCCGTTCAGTTTTGAGCATCTTGTGCGCGGATCTTTTCTGGAGGTCCTGAAGTTGCGCCTTGACGCTCGCCTTCCACGATCGGAGCTGTCGTTGGCTTCACGCTGAAGAGCCGAAACGACTTGAGGATAGTCATGAAGGTATCGTGGAAACTTCCAGTAGCTGGGATCCGGACTTGAACCTTACACTGTGCGCCAGGTGATCACCGGCGTGTTTTGGGTCAAAGTACTTAGCGTCGTGAAAAAATTGGTTGCTGAACGACTCAGACAGCAGCACGTATTCAAGTTGGTTCTTGCGAGGCATCGGGCCAGTATAGACGCGCCGCGCTTCGACTTGTTGTAAATACGCCAGGCGTCAGCAACGCCAAGTCGCGCCAACCAGTCAAGGCAGCTCGAGCGACTAGGGTCATAACGGAGGTCCGGCATGGAGCAGTCAAGACTCGGGTCAAGCGGTGTGTTCAAGTCGCCAAGAACGAAGTGGATCGCGGCGTCTTCGAAACCTTCTGTCGCCTGGTTCGAGAAGAACGCCTGCTTCTCTTGCTTGTCGACTGGCGCGTACACATTGTTTATGTAGATGGGAGTAACATTGACCATTACACGCACAACAAGGTATCGGCCGGAGACAGTGAGGTGGGGACCCTCGGCAGCTGATTCGAAGCCAGGAAAATCAGAGCGCAGCAGCGTCTCGGGTCGGTCGATTGAGCAGCGCGTTATCGTCGCTCACGAACAGCTTGTGCGCAAAAGCCGACTCGAGATGGAAGCGGAAGGTGTCAAGGTGGTCGCGGTCGGCGAACTTGGTTTCTTGGAGACAAGATACCGAGTACCTGGAGAGCAGATGCTCGATCAACAGGTGGCCGTTCTTCTTCACGCCGTTGGTGTTTACAGTGAGAACACCAACGTTTGTCCAGGTTGGTCGAGCCGAATCCGCCTTAGCAGCGGGTGGCAAGGCCGCCCGCCACTAGTGTCACCGATCCGTCACCCGCAACCTGGAGCTTTAACACCGACTCGTCAACCGGGTACTCCCCCTCAAGCTTTCTCAGCTCCTCAAGTTCGTCGAGAAGGTAGCCCTGCCACTGGACACGGCTCCAGTGCTTCATGCAGAGAGCGCCGAGGTCCGATCGCAGCAGTTTTAAGAGGGTGTTGGGGTGCAGCAGTCTTGCGTGATGAGCTGGGACCCACTGAACTGGCTCGCCTGTGACGAATTGGATCCAGTGATCGCTCAAAAAGATTGTCGTTGCCGCCGATAACAGGGCGAGCTCAAACACACTCAGCGCCTTAGTGAACCGGGACAGCTCACGAACTTGGTCCGTCGCCGTCCACCACTTCGCGCACGCTTTGAGCAGCTCTTGACGTTTCGAGGGCACAACCATCCCTATCAGCTTCTTCCACTTCGCACTGAACGTGACGTCGTCGTTCGGCGTCGTCGCGCTCAGCACACGGTTGATCATGTGCAGTTGGGCGAGTTCGGCGATCTCGTTGCTATTCTCCGCCATCTTGAGGGACATCGCGCTGTTGAACGCCGGACCCGACTCAACCAGTTTCTTTATCACGTTGTCCGGGCTTGAAGCGTTCTCCATGATCTTCACACTGCCGTTCACCTTGCAGTCTGCTGCCGCAAGAAGGTCGGGAAGTGTGTTGAGCAGCGCAGTGTTCTCGTCGTTCACCATCGACTCCGCACCTTCGACCAACAACGACGCTTTCGCTGTGTTTCTAATCTTGGTGAGGCACTTCTCCACGAAGAAAGCGGTCTCTTTCGACATCTTGAGCGCCTCCGGTATCTTCACTTCGGCCGGGACGATCTGGTGCCGTTTACCGTACTTCGGGTTGATGGCCGCGTCGAAGCTCTGGAACGACGCGGACATCGTCTGGAGCTCCGCAAAGTAGTTCTTCGTCGGCATGCTGGAGAAGTCGAGTCCTTCCCGCGTGCGCTTTTTCTTGTTCTCGACGGTCGTAAAGCCGTCTGTGAGCATTAGCATCGCTGTCAGCTTGGACTTCGGGCTCGAGGGTGGCGAAATTCCGCCTGACGATAAGTCGAGATCGACAGAACGTCATCGATGTCGATCACCTTCTTCGCGAGATGGTTTGCCACTGCTTTGTGGACAAGCTGAGCTCCTGGCTGGAGCTGACCTTCCATCTTCTCTTCAGTCTCGACGGCGTTGCGCAGTGAGGAGAAACGAGATCCAGCAAAAACGGCCGATGCTGCTGGTGGAATCGCCGCAGGTTGGAGAGGCTTCGCGCTGTGCGTTGGTGCGGGCTTTGGAGCCTTCAGCGCCGGATTCGGCGCTGACGTTGTCGAGGATGAACGACTCGGACTGGTCTCCGAAGTCCCCAGGTCAATCCCGCTCATCGAACGAAAGACGAACGGGAGGCGCTGGGATTGGAATGGAGCATATTTGCCGTGCGCCGGGTGCAGCTTGTTGTCGAAGATGACTTGGTCACATACCGAACCGTTTAAAATCAATGGCGGTGGACACTTGGCCGGGAGAAAGAAATTGCGCCAGGTCGCAGACGTGAGGCCTGTCGCCAAGTTCACGCCGCGGAACGTGTTATACATCGGCTGGCAGCCCATGTCAAAAAGTCGGCGCAGCATCAGGTCCGTGTCCGAGTCTGAGTCGACGTTCGAGATGTCTAAAAAAACTTGTTTGCAAGGACGTCGGAAGGCTTGAACGGGTACACGCCACCGAGGATGCTGACGGTCGTCCGCTCGAGCTGCATACACGCGGCCTGGGTTTTCACCTTGAGGCGCAGATTACCACCCGGCATCTTGGACACTTGGCCGACGAGGATTTCTCGTACAGCTGGCTCAGCGCCGGGTTCCCGTGGCTGGTGCCGACGAGTGCAGTCATGATCTTTCGCAGCGGAGTCTTTGTGAACGCTTTGTCCGTCTCGATCACCATATCAAACTTGGCGCGCGGGAGCGGGTACGGGCGGGACTGATCAATGCGAGCGACGATGCCGGACCAGTCACCACCGGCAGCGTACTGACGCTCAATCGCTTCGATGTCTATCGCGAGAGGCTTCGGAGTTTTTACGCGTCGGCGAGCGTCGGCGACAGTAGCATGGTCGCGGCGGAGGGCTTCTTGCTGGAAAAGCAGATCAGCTATTGTCGGTCGCGGGTCAGCGCGATTGGTTGCGCCGGCATCAGCATTCGGCGGAGGTGTGGGCATCACGGCGTCTTTGTCAGGCTAATCTACCTGGGACGACAGAAGTGGTTCAGTCATGTCGCTGTCGTCAGCAAGCTCCGCACTTCCCACCGCGCCTAGCGACACGGAGAGAGCGGAGAGAGGATGCGACGGAGGCGCGAGTTGAGCCGAGGGAGCAGATAGCGAGAGCGCCATTGGGTTGTTGCCAGCGTCATGAACGACAGCGAGAAGATCAGCTGAGACGGTTGTGGCATGTCTAACGGAAGGCGAAGCACCTGCAGTCACCTGCGCTATGCTGAGTGTAAACGGGAGAGTCGAACCAGGAACGACAGGGTCGATCTGAATGGAGCGGGGGAAAGAAGGGGCAGCAGCTGGATTCTCCATCACGATGGGCGGAAAAAGAGGCGGCTGAGATGGGAAGCTAGAAAGCTTTATGGTAATAGGTTCTTGTGAAGAGCCGACTTGTGGAATAGCCGGCAAATTAAGAAGTGCGAGGGTAGCTCAGTGGTAGAGCGTTCGATTGCAGCTCGAATGGTCACTGGTTCAATACCGGTCTCGCGCTCAGAGCCGTCATGTGACATTGCACATGTAAATCATCATATCGTGTGAGGTTTTTGCTGGTAGTGTATGCTGCCTACACTTTAAAAGAGAAGCTAGATACACTCTCGACTTTTCAGAAACCGACAATTCTACAGTTCGCGGTAGCTTTATTTGTAGCGCAACCAAACTTGTTTGAGTCCGCCCAAAGCGTCAAGCATATTTAAACGCGCGGGTAGCTCAGTGGTAGAGCGTTCGATTGCAGCTCGAATGGTCACTGGTTCAATCCCGGTGTCGCGCTTCGAGCCGTCAGGTGACAGTGACCATGTGTAATATTGGGTCGCGTTTTACTCGCCCAATTTTTGTGCTGGTAGTGTATGCCCTCTACACTTTAAAAGAGAAGCTAGATACCATCTTGACTTTTCAGTAACCGACAATCCTACAGTTCGCGGTAGCTTTTTTTGTAGCGCAACCAAACTGGTTTGTGTCCGCACAAAGCGTCAAGCATATTTGAACGCGCGGGTTGCTCAGTTAAGAGTTTGTCTATTACGTTAAAATATACTGAGTTGCTTCTCAATCTACCGGTAACTGACTAATCTTACTGATATAAATACTAATTTACACATTTTGCGAGTTGTACCTTTTATGTACGCGACGCTCCTTGAATCTTACCTGAACAGATGTTTTGTTGTCGATGTTTCTTGGTGGAGGTTGTTATGCCAAAAATTTAAGATCAGCTGGCTCAAACGGTAGAGCACTCGCTTTCCAAGCGGGAGGTCGTGGGTTCAAACCCCACAACGTACAGCATTTGATTCCGGATCGCTCACTCCATAACGTAGAATGGCCGATATGGGTTTCACAACCCTAGCCGAACAAACTTGGAGAGGGTGAGAAAGATCCTCCGCGCGTACACTAAGTCCCATTGGCGGAGTCCCTTCTGTCCAGTCTCCCGGGTACACTGTACCTTAAGAGGCAAAGACAAAACGGCTCCAGGTGTACAGAGGTCGGATCACTCGTCAGAGTTTTCTTTTTTTTTTTCGTCACCTTCACCCTGCAGATGAACTTGATCATGCGCAGCCATGTCTGGTCGCCGATGCCGGAGTCAATGCCGTCTTCGCGCACGATGATGTCTTCGTCGTCTGTCACTCCCATCGCGAAGCAATGAGCACGCATGCTCCGCTTGAATGCACCGACGATGTATACTCCCGGCTTCAGCACTCGCACGCCTTGCTCGTTTGGGAGGACTCGAGTCGCGAAAGCCATGGGGCCCGCACCATCGCCGTCAAAGAGGTTGACCCGGAGTGTCTTGAGGTCGAGCTTAATCCCGCACTTGGTGACGCCCTTGGCGCAGTAGCGCAGGATCTCGCTTGTTTTGTGGAAGCCTTGTTGTAGCTGGACCTTCGCAGCAAGCGCGTCTGTCAGGTACTCCGACCAGATTGCCGGGAGAAAAGCGCTCTGTTCTTGGTAGCCAAGCAGCTAGCGCCATCTGAAAGGCATGTGGCACGCAGGATTTGTCTTCATTGTCAGCGACAGCTGCGAATGCTCGAGCGTTGCGGCTGATGAATGCTTGGAACATCACCTTCCGGTTGGGATACCGCTCGAGATACGAGTCGAGCATCTCGACCAGGTTGGTATTGCCGTCTTCGATCAGCTGGTCTCGTGGCAGCCAGATCGGGTCGGCGCCGTCGCTCCAAGTCACTCGATACTCGAAGCCGCTGGACACCTCTCGTCGGTTGTCGATGCAGTCAATCTCGCCGACCTCAATGCTGGGCTTGGATCGCCGAGTGCGCTTGACTGGGCGCATAGCTTCGAGTTGGTCGGCTGTGCGCTTGCGGAGCGTGTAGCCGCACACAGTTGTTGTCGCAGCAAGGTCGAGAGCAGGAGTCGGGGAAAACGAGGATGCTGGAGTCAGGATGACAGGCCTGTCGTCGATACCGTCGTCGCTGTTGCCGTCGTCGCTGTTGCTGTTGTTATTGCTTGCACCATCGTCGTCTCCTTCGCCATCTTCTTCGCCGCACTGTGAGGCTGGTGGCACGTCGGACGGCCCATCCATGGTGTCGTCGACCAGCCCCTCCTCATCGATCGGTTTCTCAACCCTACCCTCACCGCTCTTGTCCGAGTTCTCTGCCTGGCTTTCCTCTGGGCTCATGCCCCCCGTCCCCCTTTCGGGTGCAAGTCAGGCTTCGAGCCGGTTAAGGCGGCTTGGGTAAAGTCGACGGGGCCGAAGGCGTGGAGGTGCTGAGGGGACATCTTGGTTCGCTTGTGCAGGTGCGGAAAAATTCGGAAATGAGACGCTTGGACATGTGGCGGTCTGTGGCGGAAATTAATAACTCTCAAACAGCATAAGGTAGACTCAATATTCTCGATCGGAGGACATCGGTCATAAACTTGACTTAACACTGGTGATGTTCGGTTGCCGGTCTGCAAAGTCACCGAATGCCGAATGAGTCTTCATCGCTTCGATCACTCGTTGTAGCCCGCGACTCTCTTCCCGATCGTACAACCGCCGTTGGAAGAACCGAACGTGCGCACAGAACGTCGAGAAGATCACCGCGAGCGCCGGAGCTACTGGTGTCGGCTGTCTTCCGTCGAACAGACACCTGTTGCGATCCGTCCAAATCGTGTGTAGCGTCGCAGCTCGGAGAACGTGCCACACGTCGTGCACCACGTCAGCGCACTCGTCCCAGTCTTCGTGGACGCGCAGCTTGTTCCCGAGAGCGATGTCAAGCCAGCCGGAGCGAGAGACGAAGAAAGGCGAGACGAGTATCAAGACCTGCCGCCACAACTGCGATGCGGGCATGCAGTCGAAGATCAGGTGTTGTTCCGTCTCGATTGCTTCGCAGCTATCGCGCACACAGATGCGGATGCCCGGACGTGATGGTTCCAGGAACCATAAGCGTGAGCGCACGGGAAGCAGCCGAAACGCGAGTCGAAACTGCAAGTCGTCGAAGACCGACAGCAAGATCTTACTCAGTCTCCTGCCGTGTTTGACGAATGCTTTGATTCGGTGTTCGTTGACACGCTAAGAGAAAATGGTCATTGGATGTGGCTTGCTCGGCAGCTTGGGTGTCCGGATGACTTCCAGAAGCGCCGATCTCGGGATTGCCGGGATCAAGCACTTCCTCGTGCCACTCGTACATCCCAAGTGCGGGAGTAGACGCTGGGAGCTGGTGTTTGACGAGTTTCGCACCAGCTGCAGTGCACCAAGTCGATCCACAATCTGCGTTGCCTCGCCATACAGTGCACGTAGCCACTTTGCTTGTACACCCGGCAGAACCGGTACAAATGTGAAGTCGATGTGGCGTTGGACGAAGTCTACACAGGTCGGCCACGCCTCATTCTCGAGTCGGAAGTCGGCAAGCGACCGCAGATTAAACACACGCGAGACATGCAGACGAAAGCTGCGCTGTGGCGCGGGAACCATGCCTAGACATCGTCGATGTGCTTCTGTTGTTGCTGTCCGCATGGCCTTCTCATAGTGCAGCTCTGCGTCTGCATGGAACCAGATCGGCTGATTTAGACCATACATTGCGCGATCGTTCCGAGGCAGGCCGCGCCACGTAATCTCCCAGCGCGACTTGTACCACCACGTCCGCGTTGCTCTCCACCATATTGACACTTGACTCCATCCGATGAGCTTGCCGTGTCGAAGCGGAGAGATTATAAGGAAATCCAGCGCGGTGCATCTGCCGTAGCAAGGCATCACGGATGTCAGTAACTCAACGCTCACAGTTGCCCAGTTCCTCACATGGGTCGCACTCGCCGCGTGCATGAACTGCAGCAGTAGTGCGAGACGCTGACACCTAAGTTGCGCGTCGAGTCTTGAAATTCCCAATCCACCGTCACTGCGCCGCTGGTGCAAGAACTCACTCGGGATGAGCTGTACATGCTTTGCATCGCGGTCGTGCTTGCGGCATAAGACGAAGCGGTTGAGCATCGACTGCCAGCGTCGCACAACTGTCTGTGGAATTGCTACATGCTGTGTGTAGTGCCAAAGGCGCGAGAGCACCATCGTCTGTGCTACTAGAAATCGACCACGAAGCGTGCGCGCGCGTCGGTACCAAGCCTTAAAGCCGTCGTAAAAGCGCTGATCAAGAAACTCGATGATCATGTTGTCTAGAGGCGCTTGTCCGAATGGAATGCCCAAGTATTTGACCGTGTCCGTGCGCGCGAGAACATGGACGCCAGGCATCGCAGGGCATACTTCAGCGCCAGCAGCACAGACTTGGACAAGTTGAATTTTGCACCAGAGCCTTGGCAATACTCGTCCACGGACGCAAGTTGCTCCTGGAGGTTCAAGATTGAGCTGGCGAGAAGCGTCGAGTCGTCCGCGAAAAATACACTTGTCACCGTGTGGTCTGCGTTTAGGCACAGGCCGTGTTCCTCGTGCGCGCGTAGCATATTCCCGAGCGGCTCGATCGTGAGCACGAAGAGTAGCGCCGAGAGCGGATCGCCTTGCTTCACGCCGCGTGTCGGATGTAATGCTGGCTGGACGTTGCCGTTGATCAGCAAGTGCGCTTGGGGGTTCGTGTACAACAGCCGGATTCACTTGATGAAGCTCTGTCCAAAGCCCATGCGCTTAAGCAGCCGGAACATGTAGTCCCAGTTGACGCGGTCGAAGGCCTTCTGAAAGTCCAAGAATAGCGCGTATGCCTCTTCGTCACGGTTTGTGACGAGATCTTGTAGGTCGGATAGGAAGCGCACGTGGTGATGGATCGAGCGGCCTTTGACAAATCCCTTCTGGTCCGGATGGATCAAATCAAGGATTACGCCCTGTAGCCGAAACGTAAGCGCTTTCGAAAGCACCTTCACATCGACTGGTATGAGCGCAATCGGCCGGTAATTGCTAGGCTCGGCGCGTGAGCCCTTTTTGTGGAGTATCACGACGGCCGACTTGCGCTGAGACGCCAGGAGCTCACCGCGTCGGAGTCGGTCTGAGAACACAATCGCCAAGCACTCGCCAAACACGTCGGGCGCCACCTGGTAGAAACCAGCGGTCAAGCCATCCATTCCCGGCGATAACGTCGCCTTCATATGCTTGATCGCACCTGCGAGGTCTGCTGCTGTCAACTCAGCGTCGAGCATCTCGCGGTCAGAGTCCGCGACAAAGCACGAGACTGAGTCGAGAAGCTTGCGCTGCATGGCGTCATTGGGTAGATGATCTCGTCCTCCAGGGCTGTCAAGATCTCCCATTTCAAACCCTTAGTGCTCCAGGAAGCGGAGCGATATCTCGTGCGGATTCGTCGAGACACTTCCACTTGGTGTCACAACTTCCTCGATCGAGACTCGTCGCAAGCTCGTCTCCAGCGGACGGAAGAAGTGCTTCGTGGACCTCTCGGAGTTGGCGGCCTGGAAGTCGAACGCAGTGTCTTGATTGTACTGACTCGTCCGCATCACCGTCTCCTTGTAGTTGCTCATCGCTTCGTCGAAGAGCTCGCGCTCAATGTCACTCGACGACACGCGGAATCGCGCGGCAGCTTGGTCCAGCGCGACACGGGAGTCCTCGATGGCTTGTGAGTCCTGCTGTCTGAGCTTCTTCTGCATGTCTTGTAGCTGCTTCTTGATGCTCGCCTTCCACTGGTCCCAGATCTTACCCGGGTTCCCCACGCTGCGCAGTTGATCACGTATTATCTCTGCTTCCTTCTGGATCGCCAAAACGACCTGTGGGAAGTCTAGCAGGTATCGTGGGAACTTCCAGTATCCGCGACCGTGAAGCTGCGTGCTGGAGCGGAGCGAGACGCTGTGCGCAAGGTGGTCGCCGGCATGCTTGGGCAAGAAGTACTTGGACTTGTCGTAGAAGCGGTCACAGAACCGTTCCGACATCAAGATGTAGTCCAGCCGGTTCTTCCGTGGAAGCGGACCGGTGAATACGCGCTTAGTGTCATTGTGGATCCGCCAGGCGTCGACGACCCCAAGCTTTGCAAGCCACTTCAGACAGCTGGAACGACTTGAGTCGTAGCGCAGATCGGGCGTAGAGCAGTCTAGTCGCGGATCAAGCGGTGTGTTCAGGTCCCCGAGCACTAAGTGCGTCGCGTCATCCTCAAATTCATCGGTCGACAAACTCATGAAGAATTGTTGCTTCTCTTGGCGATCAACTGGCGCGTACACGTTGTGAATGTAGACGGGAGCAGGCTCGACCGTCACTTTCACGACGAGGTACCTCCCTGACACTGAAAGGCGCGATATCCCAGCAGCCGTGTCGAAGCCGGGGAAATCGGAGCGTAACAGCGTCAGGACTCCATTGCATCGACCGCGCGTGGGTCGATCCAGCAACGCGTTTGGGTCATTTACGAAGATTTTGTGCGTGAAGCCCGACTCGAGGTGGAAATTGAAGGTTGAGAGGTGTTGTGCGTCGCCAAACTTGGTTTCTTGGACGCACGACACCGAATGCTTTGAGAGGAGGTTGTCAATGAAAAGGTGTCCGTTTTTCTTGATGCCGTTGGTGTTCACGGTCATCAGAGAGACGGCATTCCAGTCGTGCTGTGCAGCCGAGGCAACTTTAGCAACGGGTGGACAAGCCTCGCGCTACCGTCATTGCGTGGCCGTCAGCATCCACGCAGACCTTCAGCACCGACGAGTCGACCGGGTAGTAACCGTCGAGCTTTCGCAGCGCCTCTAGGTCGTCGAGCAAGTGACCCTGCCACTGTACCTCACGCCACTGCTGCAGCAGTGTGAGCCAAGGTCTAACCGCAGCAGTCGCAGCAGCGTGTTTGGGTGCAGGAAACGCATGTGGTGCGCCGGGATCCACTCAACCGGCTGGACCGTAACGTACTGGACCCAATGGTCGTTCTTAAACAGCGTCGGTGCGATCGACATGAGTGCGAGCTCAAACATGCCGAGCGCCTTGGACGCGCGCGACAGCTCTGTGATCGCGTCTGTGTGGGTCCACCACTTGGCACACTCCTTGAAGATGTCTTGACGCTTCGGCAACATCGACATTCCCATGACGCGCTTCCACTTCGTCACAAATGTTGTGTTTTCGTCAGGATACGTCGCGCACAACACGCGGTTAATCGCGTGAAGCTGGTCGAGCTCCTCGATCGAGTTGCCGTCACCATCCATCGCGAGCGATAGCGCGCTGTTGAACGCGAGCGGACAAGCAGCGGCCGACTTCACGATGTGGTCGGGGTTTGTCGCGTTCTCGATGAGCTTCACCATACTGGGAACCTTTGCGTCTGCTTCTGTGAGACCGTCCGGGAGAATGTTGAGCAGTGCTGTATTCTCATCGTTGATCATCGACTCGGTCACCTCAAGTATCGGCGACGCCTTAGCTGCCTTCTTGATCCTTGTGTGGTGCTTCTCAACGAAGAATGCCGACTCCGCTGCGGTCGTCAGCGCCTCGGGACGCTTCACATTGGTCGGCACGACCTGCTTGCGCACACCGTGCTTCTTGTTCGCGGTGGCGTTTTTGACCACGAAATCGACTTCCATAGACTGTAGTGCTTCGAAGTAGTTTGCAGTGGCGACGCCATCGAGGGGCTGCGGTTGCTGCTTCGTGAGCAAAGCAGTGAAGTCGATGTCACTGCGTCTACGCCGCTTTTTATTCTGGACCGTCGAGAATACGTCCGCGTTGCTGCCATTCATCAAGAGTAAGATCGGAGCTTTCGTCTTGCCGTTAGGACTGCCGGGGGAAGAAATTTTTCCGTTGGATCCTTCGAACGTTGAGATCGACAGAGCGCCGTCTTGGGTGCTTGGGATCTTCGCTAGCTGGTTGATGCCAGGAGGCGAGCCATGCGGAGCTCCGCTTTGGAGCTTCCCATTGCGATTCTTGGACTCCTCAACTACCTTCTGCAGCGAGGTCATTCGCTTGCCGTTCGCCGCCGCTTGCGTAGGGATCGTTGGCATAGCTTGTTGATGCTTCTTGGGTTGCTTCGACGCCTGTGACGACGACGACGGCGACTCGGCCGGAGGGTCTGGACGCGGGAAGACTTAGTCGCATGTGGGCAGGTCGATGCCGTGAAGCGAGCGATAACCATACGGTAGACGCTCGAACTGAAACGGTGCGCTCTTGCCGTGAGCTGGGTGCAGCTTGTTGTCGAACAGGATCTGGTCACATACCGAGCCGTTCACCATCAGCTGAAGCGGACACGTGTTCGAGAGGAAGTACACTCGCCACGTCGCCGAAGTGATGCCGGTAGCCATATTTACCTCGCGGAACGTGTCATAGATCGGCTTGCACCCAAGGATGAAGAGCCGATGCAGGATCGCGTCCGTGTTAGTGTCCGAATCGACGTTGGAAATTTCGAGGAAGTACTTGCCTGCGAGGACGTCGAACTCCTTGAACAAGAAGACACCGCCCAAGATGTTCACTTTTGTGGGCTCAAGCTTGAGGCATGCTTCCTTTGTCTTGATCTTTACGCGTAAAATTACCGCCAGGGAGCTTTGACACTTGGCCGATCGCATGCTCGCTGTAAAGGTTCTCAAGCGCGTCGTTACCGTGGTGCGAACCAGCCAGCGACGCCATGATCTTCTGTAGCGGAGTCTTCGCGAAAGTGCGACCCGTGTCAATGACCATGTCGTAACGCGCGCGAGGCAATGCGTACGGCCGCGCGTGGTCCATCTGCGAGGCGATGAATGTACTGGCGCTCGATCGACTCGATGTCACACGCGAGCGGTTTTGGCGTCTCGATGCGGCTTCTATTCGCTTCGACTTTGGCTTTGTCGCGACGGATGGTCTCCTGCTCTCGCAGCAGTGCGGCCATCGTTGGACGCTTGTCGATAGGTGTAGTCAACGCTTTAACAGTTAAAGGTAACTCCATCGGCTCGTCATCGTGATCTGCGATCATAGTCGTGCTGGAGTCGACGGCGTTGGCGGGTGAAAGAACAACAGCAGACACGGCAGCAGCAGCGACGTTTGTAACAGAAATCGGAGGGGCATCCATCGGCTCGTCTTCCGAGTCTTTAAGCGCGGGTGCAGGCGGCTCGGAGGGCGCGGACGAGGGGGGCGACAAAGGTACGAGAGGCGACGGTGGCGCAGCTGGATGGGTGGCTGGCGAGGCGTCATCAGAGGAATCAGAGCCAGTTGGAGAGTCCGAGGGAGATGGACTTCCCGAGGTACTCAAATTGCTGGGTGCCGACTGGATTCTTGATGCAGAGACAGGCGAAGATCCGGCTGCGTCGCGTGGCGACTGGACAGCAGATGGCGAGGAGGCGTAGGGAAGGGGGGTTGCAAGACTTCCTGCGGCTTGATTTTCCATCTGTACTGGTTAGAGAGCAAAAAGATGGCTGGGAAAGAGGGTGAGGGTTGGGTCCTTCTGAAGAGTCGACTTGTGGGGTTGCCGGCAAATTGAGAAGTGCGCGGGTAGCTCAGTGGTAGAGCGTTCGATTGCAGCTCGAATGGTCACTGGTTCAATCCCGGTCTCGCGCTTCGAGCCGTCATGTGACATTGCACATGTGAATCATCGTATCGTGTTATACTCGCTTATAGGTTTTTGCTGGTAGTGTATGCTGTCTACACTTCAAAAGAGAAGCTAGATACCCTCTCGACTTTTCAGTAACCGACAATCCTACAGTTCGCGGTAGCTTTATTTGTAGCGCAACCAAACTGGTTTGTGTCCGCACAAAGCGTCAAGCGTATTTGAACGCGCGGGTAGCTCAGTGGTAGAGCGTTCGATTGCAGCTCGAATGGTCACTGGTTCAATCCCGGTCTCGCGCTTCGAGCCGTCAGGTGACAGTGCCATGTGTAATATTGGGTCGCGTTTTACTCGCCCAATTTTTGTGCTGGTAGTGTATGCTGTCTACACTTCAAAAGAGAAGCTAGATACCCTCTCGACTTTTCAGTAACCGACAATCCTACAGTTCGCGGTAGCTTTTTTGTAGCGCAACCAAACTTGTTTGTGTCCGCACAAAGCGTCAAGCGTATTTGAACGCGCGGGTAGCTCAGTGGTAGAGCGTTCGATTGCAGCTCGAATGGTCACTGGTTCAATCCCGGTCTCGCGCTTCGAGCCGTCAGGTGACAGTGACCATGTGTAATATTGGGTCGCGTTTTACTCGCCCAATTTTTGTGCTGGTAGTGTATGCCCTCTACACCATAAAAGAGAAGCTAGATACCCTCTCGACTTTTCAGTAACCGACAATCCTACAGTTCGCGGTAGCTTTTTTTGTAGCGCAACCAAACTGGTTTGTGTCCGCACAAAGCGTCAAGCGTATTTGAACGCGCGGGTAGCTCAGTGGTAGAGCGTTCGATTGCAGCTCGAATGGTCACTGGTTCAATCCCGGTCTCGCGCTTCGAGCCGTCAGGTGACGGTGCTCATGTGTAATATTGGGTCGCGTTTTACTCGCCCAATTTTTGTGCTGGTAGTGTATGCTGTCTACACTTTAAAAGAGAAGCTAGATACCCTCTCGACTTTTCAGTAACCGACAATCCTACAGTTCGCGGTAGCTTTTTTTGTAGCGCAACCAAACTTGTTTGTGTCCGCACAAAGCGTCAAGCATATTTGAACGCGCGGGTAGCTCAGTGGTAGAGCGTTCGATTGCAGCTCGAATGGTCACTGGTTCAATCCCGGTCTCGCGCTTCGAGCCGTCAGGTGACGGTGCTCATGTGTAATATTGGGTCGCGTTTTACTCGCCCAATTTTTGTGCTGGTAGTGTATGCTGTCTACACTTTAAAAGAGAAGCTAGATACCCTCTCGACTTTTCAGTAACCGACAATCCTACAGTTCGCGGTAGCTTTTTTGTAGCGCAACCAAACTTGTTTGTGTCCGCACAAAGCGTCAAGCGTATTTGAACGCGCGGGTAGCTCAGTGGTAGAGCGTTCGATTGCAGCTCGAATGGTCACTGGTTCAATCCCGGTCTCGCGCTTCGAGCCGTCAGGTGACAGTGACCATGTGTAATATTGGGTCGCGTTTTACTCGCCCAATTTTTGTGCTGGTAGTGTATGCCCTCTACACCATAAAAGAGAAGCTAGATACCCTCTCGACTTTTCAGTAACCGACAATCCTACAGTTCGCGGTAGCTTTTTTTGTAGCGCAACCAAACTGGTTTGTGTCCGCACAAAGCGTCAAGCATATTTAAACGCGCGGGTAGCTCAGTGGTAGAGCGTTCGATTGCAGCTCGAATGGTCACTGGTTCAATCCCGGTCTCGCGCTTCGAGCCGTCAGGTGACGGTGCTCATGTGTAATATTGGGTCGCGTTTTACTCGCCCAATTTTTGTGCTGGTAGTGTATGCTGTCTACACTTTAAAAGAGAAGCTAGATACCCTCTCGACTTTTCAGTAACCGACAATCCTACAGTTCGCGGTAGCTTTTTTTGTAGCGCAACCAAACTTGTTTGTGTCCGCACAAAGCGTCAAGCGTATTTGAACGCGCGGGTAGCTCAGTGGTAGAGCGTTCGATTGCAGCTCGAATGGTCACTGGTTCAATCCCGGTCTCGCGCTTCGAGCCGTCAGGTGACAGTGACCATGTGTAATATTGGGTCGCGTTTTACTCGCCCAATTTTTGTGCTGGTAGTGTATGCTCTACACATAAAAGAGAAGCTAGATACCCTCTCGACTTTTCAGTAACCGACAATCCTACAGTTCGCGGTAGCTTTTTTTGTAGCGCAACCAAACTGGTTTGTGTCCGCACAAAGCGTCAAGCATATTTGAACGCGCGGGTAGCTCAGTGGTAGAGCGTTCGATTGCAGCTCGAATGGTCACTGGTTCAATCCCGGTCTCGCGCTTCGAGCCGTCAGGTGACAGTGACCATGTGTAATATTGGGTCGCGTTTTACTCGCCCAATTTTTGTGCTGGTAGTGTATGCTGTCTACACTTTAAAAGAGAAGCTAGATACCCTCTCGACTTTTCAGTAACCGACAATCCTACAGTTCGCGGTAGCTTTTTTTGTAGCGCAACCAAACTTGTTTGTGTCCGCACAAAGCGTCAAGCATATTTGAACGCGCGGGTAGCTCAGTGGTAGAGCGTTCGATTGCAGCTCGAATGGTCACTGGTTCAATCCCGGTCTCGCGCTTCGAGCCGTCAGGTGACAGTGCCATGTGTAATATTGGGTCGCGTTTTACTCGCCCAATTTTTGTGCTGGTAGTGTATGCTGTCTACACTTTAAAAGAGAAGCTAGATACCCTCTCGACTTTTCAGTAACCGACAATCCTACAGTTCGCGGTAGCTTTTTTTGTAGCGCAACCAAACTGGTTTGTGTCCGCACAAAGCGTCAAGCATATTTGAACGCGCGGGTAGCTCAGTGGTAGAGCGTTCGATTGCAGCTCGAATGGTCACTGGTTCAATCCCGGTCTCGCGCTTCGAGCCGTCAGGTGACAGTGACCATGTGTAATATTGGGTCGCGTTTTACTCGCCCAATTTTTGTGCTGGTAGTGTATGCTGTCTACACTAAAAGAGAAGCTAGATACCCTCTCGACTTTTCAGTAACCGACAATCCTACAGTTCGCGGTAGCTTTTTTTGTAGCGCAACCAAACTGGTTTGTGTCCGCACAAAGCGTCAAGCATATTTAAACGCGCGGGTAGCTCAGTGGTAGAGCGTTCGATTGCAGCTCGAATGGTCACTGGTTCAATCCCGGTCTCGCGCTTCGAGCCGTCAGGTGACGGTGCTCATGTGTAATATTGGGTCGCGTTTTACTCGCCCAATTTTTGTGCTGGTAGTGTATGCCCTCTACACCATAAAAGAGAAGCTAGATACCCTCTCGACTTTTCAGTAACCGACAATCCTACAGTTCGCGGTAGCTTTTTCTGTAGCGCAACCAAACTTGTTTGTGTCCGCACAAAGCGTCAAGCGTATTTGAACGCGCGGGTAGCTCAGTGGTAGAGCGTTCGATTGCAGCTCGAATGGTCACTGGTTCAATCCCGGTCTCGCGCTTCGAGCCGTCAGGTGACAGTGACCATGTGTAATATTGGGTCGCGTTTTACTCGCCCAATTTTTGTGCTGGTAGTGTATGCTGTCTTCACTTTAAAAAAAAGCTAGATACCCTCTCGACTTTTCAGTAACCGACAATCCTACAGTTCGCGGTAGCTTTTTTGTAGCGCAACCAAACTGGTTTGTGTCCGCACAAAGCGTCAAGCATATTTGAACGCGCGGGTAGCTCAGTGGTAGAGCGTTCGATTGCAGCTCGAATGGTCACTGGTTCAATCCCGGTCTCGCGCTTCGAGCCGTCAGGTGACGGTGCTCATGTGTAATATTGGGTCGCGTTTTACTCGCCCAATTTTTGTGCTGGTAGTGTATGCTGTCTACACTTTAAAAGAGAAGCTAGATACCCTCTCGACTTTTCAGTAACCGACAATCCTACAGTTCGCGGTAGCTTTTTTTGTAGCGCAACCAAACTTGTTTGTGTCCGCACAAAGCGTCAAGCGTATTTGAACGCGCGGGTAGCTCAGTGGTAGAGCGTTCGATTGCAGCTCGAATGGTCACTGGTTCAATCCCGGTCTCGCGCTTCGAGCCGTCAGGTGACAGTGCCATGTGTAATATTGGGTCGCGTTTTACTCGCCCAATTTTTGTGCTGGTAGTGTATGCTGTCTACACTAAAAGAGAAGCTAGATACCCTCTCGACTTTTCAGTAACCGACAATCCTACAGTTCGCGGTAGCTTTTTTGTAGCGCAACCAAACTGGTTTGTGTCCGCACAAAGCGTCAAGCATATTTGAACGCGCGGGTAGCTCAGTGGTAGAGCGTTCGATTGCAGCTCGAATGGTCACTGGTTCAATCCCGGTCTCGCGCTTCGAGCCGTCAGGTGACAGTGCCATGTGTAATATTGGGTCGCGTTTTACTCGCCCAATTTTTGTGCTGGTAGTGTATGCTCTACACATAAAAGAGAAGCTAGATACCCTCTCGACTTTTCAGTAACCGACAATCCTACAGTTCGCGGTAGCTTTTTTTGTAGCGCAACCAAACTGGTTTGTGTCCGCACAAAGCGTCAAGCATATTTGAACGCGCGGGTAGCTCAGTGGTAGAGCGTTCGATTGCAGCTCGAATGGTCACTGGTTCAATCCCGGTCTCGCGCTTCGAGCCGTCAGGTGACAGTGACCATGTGTAATATTGGGTCGCGTTTTACTCGCCCAATTTTTGTGCTGGTAGTGTATGCCCTCTACACCATAAAAGAGAAGCTAGATACCCTCTCGACTTTTCAGTAACCGACAATCCTACAGTTCGCGGTAGCTTTTTTTGTAGCGCAACCAAACTGGTTTGTGTCCGCACAAAGCGTCAAGCATATTTGAACGCGCGGGTAGCTCAGTGGTAGAGCGTTCGATTGCAGCTCGAATGGTCACTGGTTCAATCCCGGTCTCGCGCTTCGAGCCGTCAGGTGACAGTGCCATGTGTAATATTGGGTCGCGTTTTACTCGCCCAATTTTTGTGCTGGTAGTGTATGCTGTCTACACTAAAAGAGAAGCTAGATACCCTCTCGACTTTTCAGTAACCGACAATCCTACAGTTCGCGGTAGCTTTTTTTGTAGCGCAACCAAACTGGTTTGTGTCCGCACAAAGCGTCAAGCATATTTGAACGCGCGGGTAGCTCAGTGGTAGAGCGTTCGATTGCAGCTCGAATGGTCACTGGTTCAATCCCGGTCTCGCGCTTCGAGCCGTCAGGTGACAGTGACCATGTGTAATATTGGGTCGCGTTTTACTCGCCCAATTTTTGTGCTGGTAGTGTATGCTGTCTACACCATAAAAGAGAAGCTAGATACCCTCTCGACTTTTCAGTAACCGACAATCCTACAGTTCGCGGTAGCTTTTTTTGTAGCGCAACCAAACTGGTTTGTGTCCGCACAAAGCGTCAAGCATATTTGAACGCGCGGGTAGCTCAGTGGTAGAGCGTTCGATTGCAGCTCGAATGGTCACTGGTTCAATCCCGGTCTCGCGCTTCGAGCCGTCAGGTGACAGTGACCATGTGTAATATTGGGTCGCGTTTTACTCGCCCAATTTTTGTGCTGGTAGTGTATGCCCTCTACACCATAAAAGAGAAGCTAGATACCCTCTCGACTTTTCAGTAACCGACAATCCTACAGTTCGCGGTAGCTTTTTTTGTAGCGCAACCAAACTGGTTTGTGTCCGCACAAAGCGTCAAGCATATTTAAACGCGCGGGTAGCTCAGTGGTAGAGCGTTCGATTGCAGCTCGAATGGTCACTGGTTCAATCCCGGTCTCGCGCTTCGAGCCGTCAGGTGACAGTGACCATGTGTAATATTGGGTCGCGTTTTACTCGCCCAATTTTTGTGCTGGTAGTGTATGCCCTCTACACCATAAAAGAGAAGCTAGATACCCTCTCGACTTTTCAGTAACCGACAATCCTACAGTTCGCGGTAGCTTTTTTTGTAGCGCAACCAAACTGGTTTGTGTCCGCACAAAGCGTCAAGCATATTTAAACGCGCGGGTAGCTCAGTGGTAGAGCGTTCGATTGCAGCTCGAATGGTCACTGGTTCAATCCCGGTCTCGCGCTTCGAGCCGTCAGGTGACAGTGACCATGTGTAATATTGGGTCGCGTTTTACTCGCCCAATTTTTGTGCTGGTAGTGTATGCCCTCTACACCATAAAAGAGAAGCTAGATACCCTCTCGACTTTTCAGTAACCGACAATCCTACAGTTCGCGGTAGCTTTTTTTGTAGCGCAACCAAACTGGTTTGTGTCCGCACAAAGCGTCAAGCATATTTGAACGCGCGGGTAGCTCAGTGGTAGAGCGTTCGATTGCAGCTCGAATGGTCACTGGTTCAATCCCGGTCTCGCGCTTCGAGCCGTCAGGTGACAGTGACCATGTGTAATATTGGGTCGCGTTTTACTCGCCCAATTTTTGTGCTGGTAGTGTATGCCCTCTACACCATAAAAGAGAAGCTAGATACCCTCTCGACTTTTCAGTAACCGACAATCCTACAGTTCGCGGTAGCTTTTTTTGTAGCGCAACCAAACTGGTTTGTGTCCGCACAAAGCGTCAAGCATATTTAAACGCGCGGGTAGCTCAGTGGTAGAGCGTTCGATTGCAGCTCGAATGGTCACTGGTTCAATCCCGGTCTCGCGCTTCGAGCCGTCAGGTGACAGTGACCATGTGTAATATTGGGTCGCGTTTTACTCGCCCAATTTTTGTGCTGGTAGTGTATGCCCTCTACACCATAAAAGAGAAGCTAGATACCCTCTCGACTTTTCAGTAACCGACAATCCTACAGTTCGCGGTAGCTTTTTTTGTAGCGCAACCAAACTGGTTTGTGTCCGCACAAAGCGTCAAGCATATTTAAACGCGCGGGTAGCTCAGTGGTAGAGCGTTCGATTGCAGCTCGAATGGTCACTGGTTCAATCCCGGTCTCGCGCTTCGAGCCGTCAGGTGACGGTGCTCATGTGTAATATTGGGTCGCGTTTTACTCGCCCAATTTTTGTGCTGGTAGTGTATGCCCTCTACACCATAAAAGAGAAGCTAGATACCCTCTCGACTTTTCAGTAACCGACAATCCTACAGTTCGCGGTAGCTTTTTTTGTAGCGCAACCAAACTGGTTTGTGTCCGCACAAAGCGTCAAGCATATTTGAACGCGCGGGTAGCTCAGTGGTAGAGCGTTCGATTGCAGCTCGAATGGTCACTGGTTCAATCCCGGTCTCGCGCTTCGAGCCGTCAGGTGACAGTGACCATGTGTAATATTGGGTCGCGTTTTACTCGCCCAATTTTTGTGCTGGTAGTGTATGCCTCTACACATAAAAGAGAAGCTAGATACCCTCTCGACTTTTCAGTAACCGACAATCCTACAGTTCGCGGTAGCTTTTTTTGTAGCGCAACCAAACTGGTTTGTGTCCGCACAAAGCGTCAAGCATATTTGAACGCGCGGGTAGCTCAGTGGTAGAGCGTTCGATTGCAGCTCGAATGGTCACTGGTTCAATCCCGGTCTCGCGCTTCGAGCCGTCAGGTGACAGTGACCATGTGTAATATTGGGTCGCGTTTTACTCGCCCAATTTTTGTGCTGGTAGTGTATGCCCTCTACACCATAAAAGAGAAGCTAGATACCCTCTCGACTTTTCAGTAACCGACAATCCTACAGTTCGCGGTAGCTTTTTTTGTAGCGCAACCAAACTGGTTTGTGTCCGCACAAAGCGTCAAGCATATTTAAACGCGCGGGTAGCTCAGTGGTAGAGCGTTCGATTGCAGCTCGAATGGTCACTGGTTCAATCCCGGTCTCGCGCTTCGAGCCGTCAGGTGACAGTGACCATGTGTAATATTGGGTCGCGTTTTACTCGCCCAATTTTTGTGCTGGTAGTGTATGCCCTCTACACATAAAAGAGAAGCTAGATACCCTCTCGACTTTTCAGTAACCGACAATCCTACAGTTCGCGGTAGCTTTTTTTGTAGCGCAACCAAACTGGTTTGTGTCCGCACAAAGCGTCAAGCATATTTGAACGCGCGGGTAGCTCAGTGGTAGAGCGTTCGATTGCAGCTCGAATGGTCACTGGTTCAATCCCGGTCTCGCGCTTCGAGCCGTCAGGTGACAGTGACCATGTGTAATATTGGGTCGCGTTTTACTCGCCCAATTTTTGTGCTGGTAGTGTATGCCCTCTACACCATAAAAGAGAAGCTAGATACCCTCTCGACTTTTCAGTAACCGACAATCCTACAGTTCGCGGTAGCTTTTTTTGTAGCGCAACCAAACTGGTTTGTGTCCGCACAAAGCGTCAAGCATATTTAAACGCGCGGGTAGCTCAGTGGTAGAGCGTTCGATTGCAGCTCGAATGGTCACTGGTTCAATCCCGGTCTCGCGCTTCGAGCCGTCAGGTGACAGTGACCATGTGTAATATTGGGTCGCGTTTTACTCGCCCAATTTTTGTGCTGGTAGTGTATGCCCTCTACACATAAAAGAGAAGCTAGATACCCTCTCGACTTTTCAGTAACCGACAATCCTACAGTTCGCGGTAGCTTTTTTTGTAGCGCAACCAAACTGGTTTGTGTCCGCACAAAGCGTCAAGCATATTTAAACGCGCGGGTAGCTCAGTGGTAGAGCGTTCGATTGCAGCTCGAATGGTCACTGGTTCAATCCCGGTCTCGCGCTTCGAGCCGTCAGGTGACAGTGACCATGTGTAATATTGGGTCGCGTTTTACTCGCCCAATTTTTGTGCTGGTAGTGTATGCCCTCTACACCATAAAAGAGAAGCTAGATACCCTCTCGACTTTTCAGTAACCGACAATCCTACAGTTCGCGGTAGCTTTTTTTGTAGCGCAACCAAACTGGTTTGTGTCCGCACAAAGCGTCAAGCATATTTAAACGCGCGGGTAGCTCAGTGGTAGAGCGTTCGATTGCAGCTCGAATGGTCACTGGTTCAATCCCGGTCTCGCGCTTCGAGCCGTCAGGTGACAGTGACCATGTGTAATATTGGGTCGCGTTTTACTCGCCCAATTTTTGTGCTGGTAGTGTATGCCCTCTACACCATAAAAGAGAAGCTAGATACCCTCTCGACTTTTCAGTAACCGACAATCCTACAGTTCGCGGTAGCTTTTTTTGTAGCGCAACCAAACTGGTTTGTGTCCGCACAAAGCGTCAAGCATATTTAAACGCGCGGGTAGCTCAGTGGTAGAGCGTTCGATTGCAGCTCGAATGGTCACTGGTTCAATCCCGGTCTCGCGCTTCGAGCCGTCAGGTGACAGTGACCATGTGTAATATTGGGTCGCGTTTTACTCGCCCAATTTTTGTGCTGGTAGTGTATGCCCTCTACACCATAAAAGAGAAGCTAGATACCCTCTCGACTTTTCAGTAACCGACAATCCTACAGTTCGCGGTAGCTTTTTTTGTAGCGCAACCAAACTGGTTTGTGTCCGCACAAAGCGTCAAGCATATTTGAACGCGCGGGTAGCTCAGTGGTAGAGCGTTCGATTGCAGCTCGAATGGTCACTGGTTCAATCCCGGTCTCGCGCTTCGAGCCGTCAGGTGACAGTGACCATGTGTAATATTGGGTCGCGTTTTACTCGCCCAATTTTTGTGCTGGTAGTGTATGCCCTCTACACCATAAAAGAGAAGCTAGATACCCTCTCGACTTTTCAGTAACCGACAATCCTACAGTTCGCGGTAGCTTTTTTTGTAGCGCAACCAAACTGGTTTGTGTCCGCACAAAGCGTCAAGCATATTTGAACGCGCGGGTAGCTCAGTGGTAGAGCGTTCGATTGCAGCTCGAATGGTCACTGGTTCAATCCCGGTCTCGCGCTTCGAGCCGTCAGGTGACAGTGACCATGTGTAATATTGGGTCGCGTTTTACTCGCCCAATTTTTGTGCTGGTAGTGTATGCCCTCTACACCATAAAAGAGAAGCTAGATACCCTCTCGACTTTTCAGTAACCGACAATCCTACAGTTCGCGGTAGCTTTTTTTGTAGCGCAACCAAACTGGTTTGTGTCCGCACAAAGCGTCAAGCATATTTGAACGCGCGGGTAGCTCAGTGGTAGAGCGTTCGATTGCAGCTCGAATGGTCACTGGTTCAATCCCGGTCTCGCGCTTCGAGCCGTCAGGTGACAGTGACCATGTGTAATATTGGGTCGCGTTTTACTCGCCCAATTTTTGTGCTGGTAGTGTATGCCCTCTACACCATAAAAGAGAAGCTAGATACCCTCTCGACTTTTCAGTAACCGACAATCCTACAGTTCGCGGTAGCTTTTTTTGTAGCGCAACCAAACTGGTTTGTGTCCGCACAAAGCGTCAAGCATATTTGAACGCGCGGGTAGCTCAGTGGTAGAGCGTTCGATTGCAGCTCGAATGGTCACTGGTTCAATCCCGGTCTCGCGCTTCGAGCCGTCAGGTGACAGTGACCATGTGTAATATTGGGTCGCGTTTTACTCGCCCAATTTTTGTGCTGGTAGTGTATGCCCTCTACACCATAAAAGAGAAGCTAGATACCCTCTCGACTTTTCAGTAACCGACAATCCTACAGTTCGCGGTAGCTTTTTTTGTAGCGCAACCAAACTGGTTTGTGTCCGCACAAAGCGTCAAGCATATTTAAACGCGCGGGTAGCTCAGTGGTAGAGCGTTCGATTGCAGCTCGAATGGTCACTGGTTCAATCCCGGTCTCGCGCTTCGAGCCGTCAGGTGACAGTGACCATGTGTAATATTGGGTCGCGTTTTACTCGCCCAATTTTTGTGCTGGTAGTGTATGCCCTCTACACCATAAAAGAGAAGCTAGATACCCTCTCGACTTTTCAGTAACCGACAATCCTACAGTTCGCGGTAGCTTTTTTTGTAGCGCAACCAAACTGGTTTGTGTCCGCACAAAGCGTCAAGCATATTTAACGCGCGGGTAGCTCAGTGGTAGAGCGTTCGATTGCAGCTCGAATGGTCACTGGTTCAATCCCGGTCTCGCGCTTCGAGCCGTCAGGTGACAGTGACCATGTGTAATATTGGGTCGCGTTTTACTCGCCCAATTTTTGTGCTGGTAGTGTATGCCCTCTACACCATAAAAGAGAAGCTAGATACCCTCTCGACTTTTCAGTAACCGACAATCCTACAGTTCGCGGTAGCTTTTTTTGTAGCGCAACCAAACTGGTTTGTGTCCGCACAAAGCGTCAAGCATATTTGAACGCGCGGGTAGCTCAGTGGTAGAGCGTTCGATTGCAGCTCGAATGGTCACTGGTTCAATCCCGGTCTCGCGCTTCGAGCCGTCAGGTGACAGTGACCATGTGTAATATTGGGTCGCGTTTTACTCGCCCAATTTTTGTGCTGGTAGTGTATGCCCTCTACACCATAAAAGAGAAGCTAGATACCCTCTCGACTTTTCAGTAACCGACAATCCTACAGTTCGCGGTAGCTTTTTTTGTAGCGCAACCAAACTGGTTTGTGTCCGCACAAAGCGTCAAGCATATTTGAACGCGCGGGTAGCTCAGTGGTAGAGCGTTCGATTGCAGCTCGAATGGTCACTGGTTCAATCCCGGTCTCGCGCTTCGAGCCGTCAGGTGACAGTGACCATGTGTAATATTGGGTCGCGTTTTACTCGCCCAATTTTTGTGCTGGTAGTGTATGCCCTCTACACCATAAAAGAGAAGCTAGATACCCTCTCGACTTTTCAGTAACCGACAATCCTACAGTTCGCGGTAGCTTTTTTTGTAGCGCAACCAAACTGGTTTGTGTCCGCACAAAGCGTCAAGCATATTTAAACGCGCGGGTAGCTCAGTGGTAGAGCGTTCGATTGCAGCTCGAATGGTCACTGGTTCAATCCCGGTCTCGCGCTTCGAGCCGTCAGGTGACAGTGACCATGTGTAATATTGGGTCGCGTTTTACTCGCCCAATTTTTGTGCTGGTAGTGTATGCCCTCTACACCATAAAAGAGAAGCTAGATACCCTCTCGACTTTTCAGTAACCGACAATCCTACAGTTCGCGGTAGCTTTTTTTGTAGCGCAACCAAACTGGTTTGTGTCCGCACAAAGCGTCAAGCATATTTAAACGCGCGGGTAGCTCAGTGGTAGAGCGTTCGATTGCAGCTCGAATGGTCACTGGTTCAATCCCGGTCTCGCGCTTCGAGCCGTCAGGTGACAGTGACCATGTGTAATATTGGGTCGCGTTTTACTCGCCCAATTTTTGTGCTGGTAGTGTATGCCCTCTACACCATAAAAGAGAAGCTAGATACCCTCTCGACTTTTCAGTAACCGACAATCCTACAGTTCGCGGTAGCTTTTTTTGTAGCGCAACCAAACTGGTTTGTGTCCGCACAAAGCGTCAAGCATATTTAAACGCGCGGGTAGCTCAGTGGTAGAGCGTTCGATTGCAGCTCGAATGGTCACTGGTTCAATCCCGGTCTCGCGCTTCGAGCCGTCAGGTGACAGTGACCATGTGTAATATTGGGTCGCGTTTTACTCGCCCAATTTTTGTGCTGGTAGTGTATGCTCTACACATAAAAGAGAAGCTAGATACCCTCTCGACTTTTCAGTAACCGACAATCCTACAGTTCGCGGTAGCTTTTTTTGTAGCGCAACCAAACTGGTTTGTGTCCGCACAAAGCGTCAAGCATATTTGAACGCGCGGGTAGCTCAGTGGTAGAGCGTTCGATTGCAGCTCGAATGGTCACTGGTTCAATCCCGGTCTCGCGCTTCGAGCCGTCAGGTGACAGTGACCATGTGTAATATTGGGTCGCGTTTTACTCGCCCAATTTTTGTGCTGGTAGTGTATGCCCTCTACACCATAAAAGAGAAGCTAGATACCCTCTCGACTTTTCAGTAACCGACAATCCTACAGTTCGCGGTAGCTTTTTTTGTAGCGCAACCAAACTGGTTTGTGTCCGCACAAAGCGTCAAGCATATTTAAACGCGCGGGTAGCTCAGTGGTAGAGCGTTCGATTGCAGCTCGAATGGTCACTGGTTCAATCCCGGTCTCGCGCTTCGAGCCGTCAGGTGACAGTGACCATGTGTAATATTGGGTCGCGTTTTACTCGCCCAATTTTTGTGCTGGTAGTGTATGCCCTCTACACCATAAAAGAGAAGCTAGATACCCTCTCGACTTTTCAGTAACCGACAATCCTACAGTTCGCGGTAGCTTTTTTTGTAGCGCAACCAAACTGGTTTGTGTCCGCACAAAGCGTCAAGCATATTTGAACGCGCGGGTAGCTCAGTGGTAGAGCGTTCGATTGCAGCTCGAATGGTCACTGGTTCAATCCCGGTCTCGCGCTTCGAGCCGTCAGGTGACAGTGACCATGTGTAATATTGGGTCGCGTTTTACTCGCCCAATTTTTGTGCTGGTAGTGTATGCCCTCTACACCATAAAAGAGAAGCTAGATACCCTCTCGACTTTTCAGTAACCGACAATCCTACAGTTCGCGGTAGCTTTTTTTGTAGCGCAACCAAACTGGTTTGTGTCCGCACAAAGCGTCAAGCATATTTAAACGCGCGGGTAGCTCAGTGGTAGAGCGTTCGATTGCAGCTCGAATGGTCACTGGTTCAATCCCGGTCTCGCGCTTCGAGCCGTCAGGTGACAGTGACCATGTGTAATATTGGGTCGCGTTTTACTCGCCCAATTTTTGTGCTGGTAGTGTATGCCCTCTACATAAAAGAGAAGCTAGATACCCTCTCGACTTTTCAGTAACCGACAATCCTACAGTTCGCGGTAGCTTTTTTTGTAGCGCAACCAAACTGGTTTGTGTCCGCACAAAGCGTCAAGCATATTTAAACGCGCGGGTAGCTCAGTGGTAGAGCGTTCGATTGCAGCTCGAATGGTCACTGGTTCAATCCCGGTCTCGCGCTTCGAGCCGTCAGGTGACAGTGACCATGTGTAATATTGGGTCGCGTTTTACTCGCCCAATTTTTGTGCTGGTAGTGTATGCCCTCTACACATAAAAGAGAAGCTAGATACCCTCTCGACTTTTCAGTAACCGACAATCCTACAGTTCGCGGTAGCTTTTTTTGTAGCGCAACCAAACTGGTTTGTGTCCGCACAAAGCGTCAAGCATATTTAAACGCGCGGGTAGCTCAGTGGTAGAGCGTTCGATTGCAGCTCGAATGGTCACTGGTTCAATCCCGGTCTCGCGCTTCGAGCCGTCAGGTGACAGTGACCATGTGTAATATTGGGTCGCGTTTTACTCGCCCAATTTTTGTGCTGGTAGTGTATGCCCTCTACACCATAAAAGAGAAGCTAGATACCCTCTCGACTTTTCAGTAACCGACAATCCTACAGTTCGCGGTAGCTTTTTTTGTAGCGCAACCAAACTGGTTTGTGTCCGCACAAAGCGTCAAGCATATTTGAACGCGCGGGTAGCTCAGTGGTAGAGCGTTCGATTGCAGCTCGAATGGTCACTGGTTCAATCCCGGTCTCGCGCTTCGAGCCGTCAGGTGACAGTGACCATGTGTAATATTGGGTCGCGTTTTACTCGCCCAATTTTTGTGCTGGTAGTGTATGCCCTCTACACCATAAAAGAGAAGCTAGATACCCTCTCGACTTTTCAGTAACCGACAATCCTACAGTTCGCGGTAGCTTTTTTTGTAGCGCAACCAAACTGGTTTGTGTCCGCACAAAGCGTCAAGCATATTTAAACGCGCGGGTAGCTCAGTGGTAGAGCGTTCGATTGCAGCTCGAATGGTCACTGGTTCAATCCCGGTCTCGCGCTTCGAGCCGTCAGGTGACAGTGACCATGTGTAATATTGGGTCGCGTTTTACTCGCCCAATTTTTGTGCTGGTAGTGTATGCCCTCTACACCATAAAAGAGAAGCTAGATACCCTCTCGACTTTTCAGTAACCGACAATCCTACAGTTCGCGGTAGCTTTTTTTGTAGCGCAACCAAACTGGTTTGTGTCCGCACAAAGCGTCAAGCATATTTAAACGCGCGGGTAGCTCAGTGGTAGAGCGTTCGATTGCAGCTCGAATGGTCACTGGTTCAATCCCGGTCTCGCGCTTCGAGCCGTCAGGTGACAGTGACCATGTGTAATATTGGGTCGCGTTTTACTCGCCCAATTTTTGTGCTGGTAGTGTATGCCCTCTACACCATAAAAGAGAAGCTAGATACCCTCTCGACTTTTCAGTAACCGACAATCCTACAGTTCGCGGTAGCTTTTTTTGTAGCGCAACCAAACTGGTTTGTGTCCGCACAAAGCGTCAAGCATATTTGAACGCGCGGGTAGCTCAGTGGTAGAGCGTTCGATTGCAGCTCGAATGGTCACTGGTTCAATCCCGGTCTCGCGCTTCGAGCCGTCAGGTGACAGTGACCATGTGTAATATTGGGTCGCGTTTTACTCGCCCAATTTTTGTGCTGGTAGTGTATGCCCTCTACACATAAAAGAGAAGCTAGATACCCTCTCGACTTTTCAGTAACCGACAATCCTACAGTTCGCGGTAGCTTTTTTTGTAGCGCAACCAAACTGGTTTGTGTCCGCACAAAGCGTCAAGCATATTTAAACGCGCGGGTAGCTCAGTGGTAGAGCGTTCGATTGCAGCTCGAATGGTCACTGGTTCAATCCCGGTCTCGCGCTTCGAGCCGTCAGGTGACAGTGACCATGTGTAATATTGGGTCGCGTTTTACTCGCCCAATTTTTGTGCTGGTAGTGTATGCCCTCTACACATAAAAGAGAAGCTAGATACCCTCTCGACTTTTCAGTAACCGACAATCCTACAGTTCGCGGTAGCTTTTTTTGTAGCGCAACCAAACTGGTTTGTGTCCGCACAAAGCGTCAAGCATATTTGAACGCGCGGGTAGCTCAGTGGTAGAGCGTTCGATTGCAGCTCGAATGGTCACTGGTTCAATCCCGGTCTCGCGCTTCGAGCCGTCAGGTGACAGTGACCATGTGTAATATTGGGTCGCGTTTTACTCGCCCAATTTTTGTGCTGGTAGTGTATGCCCTCTACACCATAAAAGAGAAGCTAGATACCCTCTCGACTTTTCAGTAACCGACAATCCTACAGTTCGCGGTAGCTTTTTTTGTAGCGCAACCAAACTGGTTTGTGTCCGCACAAAGCGTCAAGCATATTTGAACGCGCGGGTAGCTCAGTGGTAGAGCGTTCGATTGCAGCTCGAATGGTCACTGGTTCAATCCCGGTCTCGCGCTTCGAGCCGTCAGGTGACAGTGACCATGTGTAATATTGGGTCGCGTTTTACTCGCCCAATTTTTGTGCTGGTAGTGTATGCCCTCTACACCATAAAAGAGAAGCTAGATACCCTCTCGACTTTTCAGTAACCGACAATCCTACAGTTCGCGGTAGCTTTTTTTGTAGCGCAACCAAACTGGTTTGTGTCCGCACAAAGCGTCAAGCATATTTAAACGCGCGGGTAGCTCAGTGGTAGAGCGTTCGATTGCAGCTCGAATGGTCACTGGTTCAATCCCGGTCTCGCGCTTCGAGCCGTCAGGTGACAGTGACCATGTGTAATATTGGGTCGCGTTTTACTCGCCCAATTTTTGTGCTGGTAGTGTATGCCCTCTACACCATAAAAGAGAAGCTAGATACCCTCTCGACTTTTCAGTAACCGACAATCCTACAGTTCGCGGTAGCTTTTTTTGTAGCGCAACCAAACTGGTTTGTGTCCGCACAAAGCGTCAAGCATATTTGAACGCGCGGGTAGCTCAGTGGTAGAGCGTTCGATTGCAGCTCGAATGGTCACTGGTTCAATCCCGGTCTCGCGCTTCGAGCCGTCAGGTGACAGTGACCATGTGTAATATTGGGTCGCGTTTTACTCGCCCAATTTTTGTGCTGGTAGTGTATGCTCTACACCATAAAAGAGAAGCTAGATACCCTCTCGACTTTTCAGTAACCGACAATCCTACAGTTCGCGGTAGCTTTTTTTGTAGCGCAACCAAACTGGTTTGTGTCCGCACAAAGCGTCAAGCATATTTGAACGCGCGGGTAGCTCAGTGGTAGAGCGTTCGATTGCAGCTCGAATGGTCACTGGTTCAATCCCGGTCTCGCGCTTCGAGCCGTCAGGTGACAGTGACCATGTGTAATATTGGGTCGCGTTTTACTCGCCCAATTTTTGTGCTGGTAGTGTATGCCCTCTACACCATAAAAGAGAAGCTAGATACCCTCTCGACTTTTCAGTAACCGACAATCCTACAGTTCGCGGTAGCTTTTTTTGTAGCGCAACCAAACTGGTTTGTGTCCGCACAAAGCGTCAAGCATATTTAAACGCGCGGGTAGCTCAGTGGTAGAGCGTTCGATTGCAGCTCGAATGGTCACTGGTTCAATCCCGGTCTCGCGCTTCGAGCCGTCAGGTGACAGTGACCATGTGTAATATTGGGTCGCGTTTTACTCGCCCAATTTTTGTGCTGGTAGTGTATGCCCTCTACACCATAAAAGAGAAGCTAGATACCCTCTCGACTTTTCAGTAACCGACAATCCTACAGTTCGCGGTAGCTTTTTTTGTAGCGCAACCAAACTGGTTTGTGTCCGCACAAAGCGTCAAGCATATTTGAACGCGCGGGTAGCTCAGTGGTAGAGCGTTCGATTGCAGCTCGAATGGTCACTGGTTCAATCCCGGTCTCGCGCTTCGAGCCGTCAGGTGACAGTGACCATGTGTAATATTGGGTCGCGTTTTACTCGCCCAATTTTTGTGCTGGTAGTGTATGCTCTACACATAAAAGAGAAGCTAGATACCCTCTCGACTTTTCAGTAACCGACAATCCTACAGTTCGCGGTAGCTTTTTTTGTAGCGCAACCAAACTGGTTTGTGTCCGCACAAAGCGTCAAGCATATTTGAACGCGCGGGTAGCTCAGTGGTAGAGCGTTCGATTGCAGCTCGAATGGTCACTGGTTCAATCCCGGTCTCGCGCTTCGAGCCGTCAGGTGACAGTGACCATGTGTAATATTGGGTCGCGTTTTACTCGCCCAATTTTTGTGCTGGTAGTGTATGCCCTCTACACATAAAAGAGAAGCTAGATACCCTCTCGACTTTTCAGTAACCGACAATCCTACAGTTCGCGGTAGCTTTTTTTGTAGCGCAACCAAACTGGTTTGTGTCCGCACAAAGCGTCAAGCATATTTGAACGCGCGGGTAGCTCAGTGGTAGAGCGTTCGATTGCAGCTCGAATGGTCACTGGTTCAATCCCGGTCTCGCGCTTCGAGCCGTCAGGTGACAGTGACCATGTGTAATATTGGGTCGCGTTTTACTCGCCCAATTTTTGTGCTGGTAGTGTATGCCTCTACATAAAAGAGAAGCTAGATACCCTCTCGACTTTTCAGTAACCGACAATCCTACAGTTCGCGGTAGCTTTTTTTGTAGCGCAACCAAACTGGTTTGTGTCCGCACAAAGCGTCAAGCATATTTGAACGCGCGGGTAGCTCAGTGGTAGAGCGTTCGATTGCAGCTCGAATGGTCACTGGTTCAATCCCGGTCTCGCGCTTCGAGCCGTCAGGTGACAGTGACCATGTGTAATATTGGGTCGCGTTTTACTCGCCCAATTTTTGTGCTGGTAGTGTATGCCCTCTACACCATAAAAGAGAAGCTAGATACCCTCTCGACTTTTCAGTAACCGACAATCCTACAGTTCGCGGTAGCTTTTTTTGTAGCGCAACCAAACTGGTTTGTGTCCGCACAAAGCGTCAAGCATATTTAAACGCGCGGGTAGCTCAGTGGTAGAGCGTTCGATTGCAGCTCGAATGGTCACTGGTTCAATCCCGGTCTCGCGCTTCGAGCCGTCAGGTGACAGTGACCATGTGTAATATTGGGTCGCGTTTTACTCGCCCAATTTTTGTGCTGGTAGTGTATGCCCTCTACACATAAAAGAGAAGCTAGATACCCTCTCGACTTTTCAGTAACCGACAATCCTACAGTTCGCGGTAGCTTTTTTTGTAGCGCAACCAAACTGGTTTGTGTCCGCACAAAGCGTCAAGCATATTTGAACGCGCGGGTAGCTCAGTGGTAGAGCGTTCGATTGCAGCTCGAATGGTCACTGGTTCAATCCCGGTCTCGCGCTTCGAGCCGTCAGGTGACAGTGACCATGTGTAATATTGGGTCGCGTTTTACTCGCCCAATTTTTGTGCTGGTAGTGTATGCTCTACACATAAAAGAGAAGCTAGATACCCTCTCGACTTTTCAGTAACCGACAATCCTACAGTTCGCGGTAGCTTTTTTTGTAGCGCAACCAAACTGGTTTGTGTCCGCACAAAGCGTCAAGCATATTTGAACGCGCGGGTAGCTCAGTGGTAGAGCGTTCGATTGCAGCTCGAATGGTCACTGGTTCAATCCCGGTCTCGCGCTTCGAGCCGTCAGGTGACAGTGACCATGTGTAATATTGGGTCGCGTTTTACTCGCCCAATTTTTGTGCTGGTAGTGTATGCTCTACACATAAAAGAGAAGCTAGATACCCTCTCGACTTTTCAGTAACCGACAATCCTACAGTTCGCGGTAGCTTTTTTTGTAGCGCAACCAAACTGGTTTGTGTCCGCACAAAGCGTCAAGCATATTTGAACGCGCGGGTAGCTCAGTGGTAGAGCGTTCGATTGCAGCTCGAATGGTCACTGGTTCAATCCCGGTCTCGCGCTTCGAGCCGTCAGGTGACAGTGACCATGTGTAATATTGGGTCGCGTTTTACTCGCCCAATTTTTGTGCTGGTAGTGTATGCCCTCTACACATAAAAGAGAAGCTAGATACCCTCTCGACTTTTCAGTAACCGACAATCCTACAGTTCGCGGTAGCTTTTTTTGTAGCGCAACCAAACTGGTTTGTGTCCGCACAAAGCGTCAAGCATATTTGAACGCGCGGGTAGCTCAGTGGTAGAGCGTTCGATTGCAGCTCGAATGGTCACTGGTTCAATCCCGGTCTCGCGCTTCGAGCCGTCAGGTGACAGTGACCATGTGTAATATTGGGTCGCGTTTTACTCGCCCAATTTTTGTGCTGGTAGTGTATGCCCTCTACACCATAAAAGAGAAGCTAGATACCCTCTCGACTTTTCAGTAACCGACAATCCTACAGTTCGCGGTAGCTTTTTTTGTAGCGCAACCAAACTGGTTTGTGTCCGCACAAAGCGTCAAGCATATTTGAACGCGCGGGTAGCTCAGTGGTAGAGCGTTCGATTGCAGCTCGAATGGTCACTGGTTCAATCCCGGTCTCGCGCTTCGAGCCGTCAGGTGACAGTGACCATGTGTAATATTGGGTCGCGTTTTACTCGCCCAATTTTTGTGCTGGTAGTGTATGCCTCTACACTTAAAAGAGAAGCTAGATACCCTCTCGACTTTTCAGTAACCGACAATCCTACAGTTCGCGGTAGCTTTTTTTGTAGCGCAACCAAACTGGTTTGTGTCCGCACAAAGCGTCAAGCATATTTGAACGCGCGGGTAGCTCAGTGGTAGAGCGTTCGATTGCAGCTCGAATGGTCACTGGTTCAATCCCGGTCTCGCGCTTCGAGCCGTCAGGTGACAGTGACCATGTGTAATATTGGGTCGCGTTTTACTCGCCCAATTTTTGTGCTGGTAGTGTATGCCCTCTACACCATAAAAGAGAAGCTAGATACCCTCTCGACTTTTCAGTAACCGACAATCCTACAGTTCGCGGTAGCTTTTTTTGTAGCGCAACCAAACTGGTTTGTGTCCGCACAAAGCGTCAAGCATATTTGAACGCGCGGGTAGCTCAGTGGTAGAGCGTTCGATTGCAGCTCGAATGGTCACTGGTTCAATCCCGGTCTCGCGCTTCGAGCCGTCAGGTGACAGTGACCATGTGTAATATTGGGTCGCGTTTTACTCGCCCAATTTTTGTGCTGGTAGTGTATGCCCTCTACACTTTTAAAGAGAAGCTAGATACCCTCTCGACTTTTCAGTAACCGACAATCCTACAGTTCGCGGTAGCTTTTTTTGTAGCGCAACCAAACTGGTTTGTGTCCGCACAAAGCGTCAAGCATATTTGAACGCGCGGGTAGCTCAGTGGTAGAGCGTTCGATTGCAGCTCGAATGGTCACTGGTTCAATCCCGGTCTCGCGCTTCGAGCCGTCAGGTGACAGTGACCATGTGTAATATTGGGTCGCGTTTTACTCGCCCAATTTTTGTGCTGGTAGTGTATGCTGTCTACACTTTAAAAGAGAAGCTAGATACCCTCTCGACTTTTCAGTAACCGACAATCCTACAGTTCGCGGTAGCTTTTTTTGTAGCGCAACCAAACTTGTTTGTGTCCGCACAAAGCGTCAAGCGTATTTGAACGCGCGGGTAGCTCAGTGGTAGAGCGTTCGATTGCAGCTCGAATGGTCACTGGTTCAATCCCGGTCTCGCGCTTCGAGCCGTCAGGTGACAGTGACCATGTGTAATATTGGGTCGCGTTTTACTCGCCCAATTTTTGTGCTGGTAGTGTATGCCCTCTACACATAAAAGAGAAGCTAGATACCCTCTCGACTTTTCAGTAACCGACAATCCTACAGTTCGCGGTAGCTTTTTTTGTAGCGCAACCAAACTGGTTTGTGTCCGCACAAAGCGTCAAGCATATTTGAACGCGCGGGTAGCTCAGTGGTAGAGCGTTCGATTGCAGCTCGAATGGTCACTGGTTCAATCCCGGTCTCGCGCTTCGAGCCGTCAGGTGACAGTGACCATGTGTAATATTGGGTCGCGTTTTACTCGCCCAATTTTTGTGCTGGTAGTGTATGCTCTACACTTAAAAGAGAAGCTAGATACCCTCTCGACTTTTCAGTAACCGACAATCCTACAGTTCGCGGTAGCTTTTTTTGTAGCGCAACCAAACTGGTTTGTGTCCGCACAAAGCGTCAAGCATATTTGAACGCGCGGGTAGCTCAGTGGTAGAGCGTTCGATTGCAGCTCGAATGGTCACTGGTTCAATCCCGGTCTCGCGCTTCGAGCCGTCAGGTGACAGTGACCATGTGTAATATTGGGTCGCGTTTTACTCGCCCAATTTTTGTGCTGGTAGTGTATGCTCTACACTTAAAAGAGAAGCTAGATACCCTCTCGACTTTTCAGTAACCGACAATCCTACAGTTCGCGGTAGCTTTTTTTGTAGCGCAACCAAACTGGTTTGTGTCCGCACAAAGCGTCAAGCATATTTGAACGCGCGGGTAGCTCAGTGGTAGAGCGTTCGATTGCAGCTCGAATGGTCACTGGTTCAATCCCGGTCTCGCGCTTCGAGCCGTCAGGTGACAGTGACCATGTGTAATATTGGGTCGCGTTTTACTCGCCCAATTTTTGTGCTGGTAGTGTATGCTCTACACATAAAAGAGAATCTGGATACCCTCTCGACTTTTCAGTAACCGACAATCCTACAGTTCGCGGTAGCTTTTTTGTAGCGCAACCAAACTGGTTTGTGTCCGCACAAAGCGTCAAGCATATTTGAACGCGCGGGTAGCTCAGTGGTAGAGCGTTCGATTGCAGCTCGAATGGTCACTGGTTCAATCCCGGTCTCGCGCTTCGAGCCGTCAGGTGACAGTGCCATGTGTAATATTGGGTCGCGTTTTACTCGCCCAATTTTTGTGCTGGTAGTGTATGCTGTCTACACTTCAAAAGAGAAACTAGATACCCTCTCGACTTTTCAGTAACCGACAATCCTACAGTTCGCGGTAGCTTTATTTGTAGCGCAACCAAACTGGTTTGTGTCCGCACAAAGCGTCAAGCATATTTGAACGCGCGGGTAGCTCAGTGGTAGAGCGTTCGATTGCAGCTCGAATGGTCACTGGTTCAATCCCGGTCTCGCGCTTCGAGCCGTCAGGTGACAGTGACCATGTGTAATATTGGGTCGCGTTTTACTCGCCCAATTTTTGTGCTGGTAGTGTATGCCGTCTACACTTCAAAAGAGAAGCTAGATACCCTCTCGACTTTTCAGTAACCGACAATCCTACAGTTCGCGGTAGCTTTTTTTGTAGCGCAACCAAACTGGTTTGTGTCCGCACAAAGCGTCAAGCATATTTGAACGCGCGGGTAGCTCAGTGGTAGAGCGTTCGATTGCAGCTCGAATGGTCACTGGTTCAATCCCGGTCTCGCGCTTCGAGCCGTCAGGTGACAGTGACCATGTGTAATATTGGGTCGCGTTTTACTCGCCCAATTTTTGTGCTGGTAGTGTATGCCCTCTACACATAAAAGAGAAGCTAGATACCCTCTCGACTTTTCAGTAACCGACAATCCTACAGTTCGCGGTAGCTTTTTTTGTAGCGCAACCAAACTGGTTTGTGTCCGCACAAAGCGTCAAGCATATTTGAACGCGCGGGTAGCTCAGTGGTAGAGCGTTCGATTGCAGCTCGAATGGTCACTGGTTCAATCCCGGTCTCGCGCTTCGAGCCGTCAGGTGACAGTGACCATGTGTAATATTGGGTCGCGTTTTACTCGCCCAATTTTTGTGCTGGTAGTGTATGCCCTCTACACTTTGAAAGAGAAGCTAGATACCCTCTCGACTTTTCAGTAACCGACAATCCTACAGTTCGCGGTAGCTTTTTTGTAGCGCAACCAAACTGGTTTGTGTCCGCACAAAGCGTCAAGCATATTTGAACGCGCGGGTAGCTCAGTGGTAGAGCGTTCGATTGCAGCTCGAATGGTCACTGGTTCAATCCCGGTCTCGCGCTTCGAGCCGTCAGGTGACAGTGACCATGTGTAATATTGGGTCGCGTTTTACTCGCCCAATTTTTGTGCTGGTAGTGTATGCTCTACACTTAAAAGAGAAGCTAGATACCCTCTCGACTTTTCAGTAACCGACAATCCTACAGTTCGCGGTAGCTTTTTTGTAGCGCAACCAAACTTGTTTGTGTCCGCACAAAGCGTCAAGCATATTTGAACGCGCGGGTAGCTCAGTGGTAGAGCGTTCGATTGCAGCTCGAATGGTCACTGGTTCAATCCCGGTCTCGCGCTTCGAGCCGTCAGGTGACGGTGCTCATGTGTAATATTGGGTCGCGTTTTACTCGCCCAATTTTTGTGCTGGTAGTGTATGCCCTTTACACTTTGAAAGAGAAGCTAGATACCCTCTCGACTTTTCAGTAACCGACAATCCTACAGTTCGCGGTAGCTTTTTTTGTAGCGCAACCAAACTTGTTTGTGTCCGCACAAAGCGTCAAGCGTATTTGAACGCGCGGGTAGCTCAGTGGTAGAGCGTTCGATTGCAGCTCGAATGGTCACTGGTTCAATCCCGGTCTCGCGCTTCGAGCCGTCAGGTGACAGTGCCATGTGTAATATTGGGTCGCGTTTTACTCGCCCAATTTTTGTGCTGGTAGTGTATGCTCTACACTTAAAAGAGAAGCTAGATACCCTCTCGACTTTTCAGTAACCGACAATCCTACAGTTCGCGGTAGCTTTTTTTGTAGCGCAACCAAACTGTTTGTGTCCGCACAAAGCGTCAAGCATATTTGAACGCGCGGGTAGCTCAGTGGTAGAGCGTTCGATTGCAGCTCGAATGGTCACTGGTTCAATCCCGGTCTCGCGCTTCGAGCCGTCAGGTGACAGTGACCATGTGTAATATTGGGTCGCGTTTTACTCGCCCAATTTTTGTGCTGGTAGTGTATGCCCTGTACACTTCAAAAGAGAATCTGGATACCCTCTCGACTTTTCAGTAACCGACAATCCTACAATTCGCGGTAGCTTTTTTGTAGCGCAACCAAACTGTTTGTGTCCGCACAAAGCGTCAAGCATATTTGAACGCGCGGGTAGCTCAGTGGTAGAGCGTTCGATTGCAGCTCGAATGGTCACTGGTTCAATCCCGGTCTCGCGCTTCGAGCCGTCAGGTGACAGTGACCATGTGTAATATTGGGTCGCGTTTTACTCGCCCAATTTTTGTGCTGGTAGTGTATGCTGTCTACACTTAAAACAGAAGCTAGATACCCTCTCGACTTTTCAGTAACCGACAATCCTACAGTTCGCGGTAGCTTTTTTTGTAGCGCAACCAAACTGGTTTGTGTCCGCACAAAGCGTCAAGCATATTTGAACGCGCGGGTAGCTCAGTGGTAGAGCGTTCGATTGCAGCTCGAATGGTCACTGGTTCAATCCCGGTCTCGCGCTTTGAGCCGGCAGGTGACAGTGCCATGTGTAATATTGGGTCGCGTTTTACTCGCCCAATTTTTGTGCTGGTAGTGTATGCTGTCTACACTTCAAAAGAGAAGCTAGATACCCTCTCGACTTTTCAGTAACCGACAATCCTACAGTTCGCGGTAGCTTTATTTGTAGCGCAACCAAACTGTTTGTGTCCGCACAAAGCGTCAAGCGTATTTGAACGCGCGGGTAGCTCAGTGGTAGAGCGTTCGATTGCAGCTCGAATGGTCACTGGTTCAATCCCGGTCTCGCGCTTCGAGCCGTCAGGTGACAGTGACCATGTGTAATATTGGGTCGCGTTTTACTCGCCCAATTTTTGTGATGGTAGTGTATGCCTCTACACTTAAAAGAGAAGCTAGATACCCTCTCGACTTTTCAGTAACCGACAATCCTACAATTCGCGGTAGCTTTATTTGTAGCGCAACCAAACTTGTTTGTGTCCGCACAAAGCGTCAAGCGTATTTGAACGCGCGGGTAGCTCAGTGGTAGAGCGTTCGATTGCAGCTCGAATGGTCACTGGTTCAATCCCGGTCTCGCGCTTCGAGCCGTCAGGTGACAGTGACCATGTGTAATATTGGGTCGCGTTTTACTCGCCCAATTTTTGTGCTGGTAGTGTATGCTGTCTACACTTCAAAAGAGAAGCTAGATACCCTCTCGACTTTTCAGTAACCGACAATCCTACAGTTCGCGGTAGCTTTTTTTGTAGCGCAACCAAACTGGTTTGTGTCCGCACAAAGCGTCAAGCATATTTGAACGCGCGGGTAGCTCAGTGGTAGAGCGTTCGATTGCAGCTCGAATGGTCACTGGTTCAATCCCGGTCTCGCGCTTCGAGCCGTCAGGTGACAGTGACATGTGTAATATTGGGTCGCGTTTTACTCGCCCAATTTTTGTGCTGGTAGTGTATGCTGTCTACACTTCAAAAGAGAAGCTAGATACCCTCTCGACTTTTCAGTAACCGACAATCCTACAATTCGCGGTAGCTTTATTTGTAGCGCAACCAAACTGTTTGTGTCCGCACAAAGCGTCAAGCGTATTTGAACGCGCGGGTAGCTCAGTGGTAGAGCGTTCGATTGCAGCTCGAATGGTCACTGGTTCAATCCCGGTCTCGCGCTTCGAGCCGTCAGGTGACAGTGCCATGTGTAATATTGGGTCGCGTTTTACTCGCCCAATTTTTGTGCTGGTAGTGTATGCCCTCTACACTTTAAAAAAAAGCTAGATACTCTCTCGACTTTTCAGTAACCGACAATCCTACAGTTCGCGGTAGCTTTTTTGTAGCGCAACCAAACTGTTTGTGTCCGCACAAAGCGTCAAGCGTATTTGAACGCGCGGGTAGCTCAGCGTTCGATTGGTCGAATGGTCACTGGTTCAATTGGGTCGCGTTTTACTCGCCCAATTTTTGTGCTGGTAGTGTATGCTGTCTACACTTCAAAAGAGAAGCTAGATACCCTCTCGACTTTTCAGTAACCGACAATCCTACAGTTCGCGGTAGCTTTATTTGTAGCGCAACCAAACTTGTTTGTGTCCGCACAAAGCGTCAAGCGTATTTGAACGCGCGGGTAGCTCAGTGGTAGAGCGTTCGATTGCAGCTCGAATGGTCACTGGTTCAACTCGCGCTTCGACTGGTTCAATCCTCGGTTTTTGCTGGTAGTGTATGCTGTCTACACTTCAAAAGAGAAGCTAGATACCCTCTCGACTTTTCAGTAACCGACAATCCTACAGTTCGCGGTAGCTTTTTTGTAGCGCAACCAAACTGTTTGTGTCCGCACAAAGCGTCAAGCGTATTTGAACGCGCGGGTAGCTCAGTGGTAGAGCGTTCGATTGCAGCTCGAATGGTCACTGGTTCAATCCCGGTCTCGCGCTTCGAGCCGTCAGGTGACAGTGACCATGTGTAATATTGGGTCGCGTTTTACTCGCCCAATTTTTGTGCTGGTAGTGTATGCTGTCTACACTTCAAAAGAGAAGCTAGATACCCTCTCGACTTTTCAGTAACCGACAATCCTACAGTTCGCGGTAGCTTTTTTTGTAGCGCAACCAAACTGTTTGTGTCCGCACAAAGCGTCAAGCATATTTGAACGCGCGGGTAGCTCAGTGGTAGAGCGTTCGATTGCAGCTCGAATGGTCACTGGTTCAATCCCGGTCTCGCGCTTCGAGCCGTCAGGTGACAGTGACCATGTGTAATATTGGGTCGCGTTTTACTCGCCCAATTTTTGTGCTGGTAGTGTATGCTGTCTACACTTCAAAAGAGAAGCTAGATACCCTCTCGACTTTTCAGTAACCGACAATCCTACAGTTCGCGGTAGCTTTTTTTGTAGCGCAACCAAACTGTTTGTGTCCGCACAAAGCGTCAAGCATATTTGAACGCGCGGGTAGCTCAGTGGTAGAGCGTTCGATTGCAGCTCGAATGGTCACTGGTTCAATCCCGGTCTCGCGCTTCGAGCCGTCATGTGACATTGCACATGTGAATATTGGGTCGCGTTTTACTCGCCCAATTTTTTGCTGGTAGTGTATGCTGTCTACACTTCAAAAGAGAAGCTAGATACCCTCTCGACTTTTCAGTAACCGACAATCCTACAGTTCGCGGTAGCTTTATTTGTAGCGCAACCAAACTTGTTTGTGTCCGCACAAAGCGTCAAGCGTATTTGAACGCGCGGGTAGCTCAGTGGTAGAGCGTTCGATTGCAGCTCGAATGGTCACTGGTTCAATCCCGGTCTCGCGCTTCGAGCCGTCAGGTGACAGTGCCATGTGTAATATTGGGTCGCGTTTTACTCGCCCAATTTTTGTGCTGGTAGTGTATGCTGTCTACACTTCAAAAGAGAAGCTAGATACCCTCTCGACTTTTCAGTAACCGACAATCCTACAGTTCGCGGTAGCTTTTTTGTAGCGCAACCAAACTTGTTTGTGTCCGCACAAAGCGTCAAGCGTATTTGAACGCGCGGGTAGCTCAGTGGTAGAGCGTTCGATTGCAGCTCGAATGGTCACTGGTTCAATCCCGGTCTCGCGCTTCGAGCCGTCAGGTGACAGTGACCATGTGTAATATTGGGTCGCGTTTTACTCGCCCAATTTTTGTGCTGGTAGTGTATGCTGTCTACACTTCAAAAGAGAAGCTAGATACCCTCTCGACTTTTCAGTAACCGACAATCCTACAGTTCGCGGTAGCTTTTTTGTAGCGCAACCAAACTGTTTGTGTCCGCACAAAGCGTCAAGCATATTTGAACGCGCGGGTAGCTCAGTGGTAGAGCGTTCGATTGCAGCTCGAATGGTCACTGGTTCAATCCCGGTCTCGCGCTTCGAGCCGTCAGGTGACGGTGCTCATGTGTAATATTGGGTCGCGTTTTACTCGCAATTTTTGTGCTGGTAGTGTATGCTGTCTACACTTTAAAAGAGAAGCTAGATACCCTCTCGACTTTTCAGTAACCGACAATCCTACAGTTCGCGGTAGCTTTTTTTGTAGCGCAACCAAACTTGTTTGTGTCCGCACAAAGCGTCAAGCGTATTTGAACGCGCGGGTAGCTCAGTGGTAGAGCGTTCGATTGCAGCTCGAATGGTCACTGGTTCAATCCCGGTCTCGCGCTTCGAGCCGTCAGGTGACAGTGACATGTGTAATATTGGGTCGCGTTTTACTCGCCCAATTTTTGTGCTGGTAGTGTATGCTGTCTACACTTTAAAAGAGAAGCTAGATACCCTCTCGACTTTTCAGTAACCGACAATCCTACAGTTCGCGGTAGCTTTTTTTGTAGCGCAACCAAACTTGTTTGTGTCCGCACAAAGCGTCAAGCGTATTTGAACGCGCGGGTAGCTCAGTGGTAGAGCGTTCGATTGCAGCTCGAATGGTCACTGGTTCAATCCCGGTCTCGCGCTTCGAGCCGTCAGGTGACAGTGACCATGTGTAATATTGGGTCGCGTTTTACTCGCCCAATTTTTGTGCTGGTAGTGTATGCTGTCTACACTTCAAAAGAGAAGCTAGATACCCTCTCGACTTTTCAGTAACCGACAATCCTACAGTTCGCGGTAGCTTTTTTGTAGCGCAACCAAACTGTTTGTGTCCGCACAAAGCGTCAAGCATATTTGAACGCGCGGGTAGCTCAGTGGTAGAGCGTTCGATTGCAGCTCGAATGGTCACTGGTTCAATCCCGGTCTCGCGCTTCGAGCCGTCATGTGACAGTGACATGTGTAATATTGGGTCGCGTTTTACTCGCCCAATTTTTGTGCTGGTAGTGTATGCTGTCTACACTTCAAAAGAGAAGCTAGATACCCTCTCGACTTTTCAGAAACCGACAATCCTACAGTTCGCGGTAGCTTATTTGTAGCGCAACCAAACTTATTGTGTCCGCACAAAGCGTCAAGCGTATTTGAACGCGCGGGTAGCTCAGTGGTAGAGCGTTCGATTGCAGCTCGAATGGTCACTGGTTCAATCCCGGTCTCGCGCTTCGAGCCGTCAGTGACAGTGACCATGTGAATATTGGGTCGCGTTTACTCGCAATTTTTGTGCTGGTAGTGTATGCTGTCTACACTTCAAAAGAGAAGCTAGATACCCTCTCGACTTTTCAGTAACCGACAATCCTACAGTTCGCGGTAGCTTTATTTGTAGCGCAACCAAACTTGTTTGTGTCCGCACAAAGCGTCAAGCGTATTTGAACGCGCGGGTAGCTCAGTGGTAGAGCGTTCGATTGCAGCTCGAATGGTCACTGGTTCAATCCCGGTCTCGCGCTTCGAGCCGTCAGGTGACAGTGACATGTGAATAGGTCGCGTTTTACTCGCCCATTTTTGTGCTGGTAGTGTATGCTGTCTACACTTCAAAAGAGAAGCTAGATACCCTCTCGACTTTTCAGTAACCGACAATCTACAGTTCGCGGTAGCTTTATTTGTAGCGCAACCAAACTTGTTTGTGTCCGCACAAAGCGTCAAGCGTATTTGAACGCGCGGGTAGCTCAGTGGTAGAGCGTTCGATTGCAGCTCGAATGGTCACTGGTTCAATCCCGGTCTCGCGCTTCGAGCCGTCATGTGACATTGCACATGTGAATCAGCGTATCGTGTTATACTCGCTTATAGTTTTTGCTGGTAGTGTATGCTGTCTACACTTCAAAAGAGAAGCTAGATACCCTCTCGACTTTTCAGTAACCGACAATCCTACAGTTCGCGGTAGCTTATTTGTAGCGCAACCAAACTTGTTTGTGTCCGCACAAAGCGTCAAGCGTATTTGAACGCGCGGGTAGCTCAGTGGTAGAGCGTTCGATTGCAGCTCGAATGGTCACTGGTTCAATCCCGGTCTCGCGCTTCGAGCCGTCATGTGACATTGACATGTGAATAGGTCGCGTTTTACTCGCATATTTTGTGCTGGTAGTGTATGCTGTCTACACTTCAAAAGAGAAGCTAGATACCCTCTCGACTTTTCAGTAACCGACAATCCTACAGTTCGCGGTAGCTTTATTTGTAGCGCAACCAAACTTGTTTGTGTCCGCACAAAGCGTCAAGCGTATTTGAACGCGCGGGTAGCTCAGTGGTAGAGCGTTCGATTGCAGCTCGAATGGTCACTGGTTCAATCCCGGTCTCGCGCTTCGAGCCGTCATGTGACAGTGACCATGTGTAATATTGGGTCGCGTTTTACTCGCCCAATTTTTGTGCTGGTAGTGTATGCTGTCTACACTTCAAAAGAGAAGCTAGATACCCTCTCGACTTTTCAGTAACCGACAATCTTACAGTTCGCGGTAGCTTTATTTGTAGCGCAACCAAACTTGTTTGTGTCCGCACAAAGCGTCAAGCGTATTTGAACGCGCGGGTAGCTCAGTGGTAGAGCGTTCGATTGCAGCTCGAATGGTCACTGGTTCAATCCCGGTCTCGCGCTTCGAGCCGTCATGTGACATTGCACATGTGAATCAGCGTATCGTGTTATACTCGCTTATAGTTTTTGCTGGTAGTGTATGCTGTCTACACTTCAAAAGAGAAGCTAGATACCCTCTCGACTTTTCAGTAACCGACAATCCTACAGTTCGCGGTAGCTTTATTTGTAGCGCAACCAAACTTGTTTGTGTCCGCACAAAGCGTCAAGCGTATTTGAACGCGCGGGTAGCTCAGTGGTAGAGCGTTCGATTGCAGCTCGAGTGGTCACTAGTTCAATCCCGGTCTCGCGCTTCGAGCCGTCATGTGACAGTGACCATGTGTAATATTGGGTCGCGTTTTACTCGCCCAATTTTTGTGCTGGTAGTGTATGCTGTCTACACTTCAAAAGAGAAGCTAGATACCCTCTCGACTTTTCAGTAACCGACAATCTACAGTTCGCGGTAGCTTTATTTGTAGCGCAACCAAACTTGTTTGTGTCCGCACAAAGCGTCAAGCGTATTTGAACGCGCGGGTAGCTCAGTGGTAGAGCGTTCGATTGCAGCTCGAATGGTCACTGGTTCAATCCCGGTCTCGCGCTTCGAGCCGTCATGTGACATTGCACATGTGAATCAGCGTATCGTGTTATACTCGCTTATAGTTTTTGCTGGTAGTGTATGCTGTCTACACTTCAAAAGAGAAGCTAGATACCCTCTCGACTTTTCAGTAACCGACAATCTTACAGTTCGCGGTAGCTTTATTTGTAGCGCAACCAAACTTGTTTGTGTCCGCACAAAGCGTCAAGCGTATTTGAACGCGCGGGTAGCTCAGTGGTAGAGCGTTCGATTGCAGCTCGAATGGTCACTGGTTCAATCCCGGTCTCGCGCTTCGAGCCGTCATGTGACATTGCACATGTGAATCAGCGTATCGTGTTATACTCGCTTATAGTTTTTGCTGGTAGTGTATGCTGTCTACACTTCAAAAGAGAAGCTAGATACCCTCTCGACTTTTCAGTAACCGACAATCTACAGTTCGCGGTAGCTTTATTTGTAGCGCAACCAAACTTGTTTGTGTCCGCACAAAGCGTCAAGCGTATTTGAACGCGCGGGTAGCTCAGTGGTAGAGCGTTCGATTGCAGCTCGAATGGTCACTGGTTCAATCCCGGTCTCGCGCTTCGAGCCGTCATGTGACATTGCACATGTGAATCAGCGTATCGTGTTATACTCGCTTATAGTTTTTGCTGGTAGTGTATGCTGTCTACACTTCAAAAGAGAAGCTAGATACCCTCTCGACTTTTCAGTAACCGACAATCTTACAGTTCGCGGTAGCTTTATTTGTAGCGCAACCAAACTTGTTTGTGTCCGCACAAAGCGTCAAGCGTATTTGAACGCGCGGGTAGCTCAGTGGTAGAGCGTTCGATTGCAGCTCGAATGGTCACTGGTTCAATCCCGGTCTCGCGCTTCGAGCCGTCATGTGACATTGCACATGTGAATCATTGGGTTCGCGTTTTACTCGCTTATAGTTTTTGCTGGTAGTGTATGCTGTCTACACTTCAAAAGAGAAGCTAGATACCCTCTCGACTTTTCAGTAACCGACAATCCTACAGTTCGCGGTAGCTTTATTTGTAGCGCAACCAAACTTGTTTGTGTCCGCACAAAGCGTCAAGCGTATTTGAACGCGCGGGTAGCTCAGTGGTAGAGCGTTCGATTGCAGCTCGAATGGTCACTGGTTCAATCCCGGTCTCGCGCTTCGAGCCGTCATGTGACATTGCACATGTGAATCATCGTATTGTGTTATCCTCGCTTATAGTTTTTGCTGGTAGTGTATGCTGTCTACACTTCAAAAGAGAAGCTAGATACCCTCTCGACTTTTCAGTAACCGACAATCCTACAGTTCGCGGTAGCTTTATTTGTAGCGCAACCAAACTTGTTTGTGTCCGCACAAAGCGTCAAGCGTATTTGAACGCGCGGGTAGCTCAGTGGTAGAGCGTTCGATTGCAGCTCGAATGGTCACTGGTTCAATCCCGGTCTCGCGCTTCGAGCCGTCATGTGACATTGCACATGTGAATCAGCGTATCGTTTACTACTCGCTTATTTTTTGCTGGTAGTGTATGCTGTCTACACTTCAAAAGAGAAGCTAGATACCCTCTCGACTTTTCAGTAACCGACAATCTACAGTTCGCGGTAGCTTATTTGTAGCGCAACCAAACTTGTTTGTGTCCGCACAAAGCGTCAAGCGTATTTGAACGCGCGGGTAGCTCAGTGGTAGAGCGTTCGATTGCAGCTCGAATGGTCACTGGTTCAATCCCGGTCTCGCGCTTCGAGCCGTCATGTGACATTGCACATGTGAATCAGCGTCGTGTTATACTCGCTTATAGTTTTTGCTGGTAGTGTATGCTGTCTACACTTCAAAAGAGAAGCTAGATACCCTCTCGACTTTTCAGTAAACGACAATCCTACAGTTCGCGGTAGCTTTATTTGTAGCGCAACCAAACTTGTTTGTGTCCGCACAAAGCGTCAAGCGTATTTGAACGCGCGGGTAGCTCAGTGGTAGAGCGTTCGATTGCAGCTCGAATGGTCACTGGTTCAATCCCGGTCTCGCGCTTCGAGCCGTCATGTGACATTGCACATGTGAATCAGCGTATCGTGTTATACTCGCTTATAGTTTTTGCTGGTAGTGTATGCTGTCTACACTTCAAAAGAGAAGCTAGATACCCTCTCGACTTTTCAGTAACCGACAATCTACAGTTCGCGGTAGCTTTATTTGTAGCGCAACCAAACTTGTTTGTGTCCGCACAAAGCGTCAAGCGTATTTGAACGCGCGGGTAGCTCAGTGGTAGAGCGTTCGATTGCAGCTCGAATGGTCACTGGTTCAATCCCGGTCTCGCGCTTCGAGCCGTCATGTGACATTGCACATGTGAATCAGCGTATCGTGTTATACTCGCTTATAGTTTTTGCTGGTAGTGTATGCTGTCTACACTTCAAAAGAGAAGCTAGATACTCTCTCGACTTTTCAGTAACCGACAATCTTACAGCTCGCAGTAGCTTATTTGTAGCGCAACAAAACTTGTTTGTGTCCGCACAAAGCGTCATGCTTATTTGAACGCGCGGGTAGCTCAGTGGTAGAGCGTTCGATTGCAGCTCGAATGGTCACTGGTTCAATCCCGGTCTCGCGCTTCGAGCCGTCAGGTGACAGTGACCATGTGTAATATTGGGTCGCGTTTTACTCGCCCAATTTTTGCTGGTAGTGTATGCTGTCTACACTTCAAAAGAGAAGCTAGATACCCTCTCGACTTTTCAGTAACCGACAATCTACAGTTCGGTACAGCTAGCTTATTTGTAGCGCAACCAAACTTGTTTGTGTCCGCACAAAGCGTCAAGCGTATTTGAACGCGCGGGTAGCTCAGTGGTAGAGCGTTCGATTGCAGCTCGAATGGTCACTGGTTCAATCCCGGTCTCGCGCTTCGAGCCGTCATGTGACATTGCACATGTGAATATTGGTCGTTTTACTCGCTTATAGGTTTTTGCTGGTAGTGTATGCTGTCTACACTTCAAAAGAGAAGCTAGATACCCTCTCGACTTTTCAGTAACCGACAATCTTACAGTTCGCGGTAGCTTTATTTGTAGCGCAACCAAACTTGTTTGTGTCCGCACAAAGCGTCAAGCGTATTTGAACGCGCGGGTAGCTCAGTGGTAGAGCGTTCGATTGCAGCTCGAATGGTCACTGGTTCAATCCCGGTCTCGCGCTTCGAGCCGTCATGTGACATTGCACATGTGAATCAGCGTATCGTGTTATACTCGCTTATAGTTTTTGCTGGTAGTGTATGCTGTCTACACTTCAAAAGAGAAGCTAGATACCCTCTCGACTTTTCAGTAACCGACAATCCTACAGTTCGCGGTAGCTTTATTTGTAGCGCAACCAAACTTGTTTGTGTCCGCACAAAGCGTCAAGCGTATTTGAACGCGCGGGTAGCTCAGTGGTAGAGCGTTCGATTGCAGCTCGAATGGTCACTGGTTCAATCCCGGTCTCGCGCTTCGAGCCGTCATGTGACATTGCACATGTGAATCAGCGTATCGTGTTATACTCGCTTATAGTTTTTGCTGGTAGTGTATGCTGTCTACACTTCAAAAGAGAAGCTAGATACCCTCTCGACTTTTCAGTAACCGACAATCTACAGTTCGCGGTAGCTTTATTTGTAGCGCAACCAAACTTGTTTGTGTCCGCACAAAGCGTCAAGCGTATTTGAACGCGCGGGTAGCTCAGTGGTAGAGCGTTCGATTGCAGCTCGAATGGTCACTGGTTCAATCCCGGTCTCGCGCTTCGAGCCGTCATGTGACATTGCACATGTGAATCATCGTGCTGTGTTATACTCGCTTATAGTTTTTGCTGGTAGTGTATGCTGTCTACACTTCAAAAGAGAAGCTAGATACCCTCTCGACTTTTCAGTAACCGACAATCTTACAGTTCGCGGTAGCTTTATTTGTAGCGCAACCAAACTTGTTTGTGTCCGCACAAAGCGTCAAGCGTATTTGAACGCGCGGGTAGCTCAGTGGTAGAGCGTTCGATTGCAGCTCGAATGGTCACTGGTTCAATCCCGGTCTCGCGCTTCGAGCCGTCATGTGACATTGCACATGTGAATCAGCGTATCGTGTTATACTCGCTTATAGGTTTTTGCTGGTAGTGTATGCTGTCTACACTTCAAAAGAGAAGCTAGATACCCTCTCGACTTTTCAGTAACCGACAATCTACAGTTCGCGGTAGCTTTATTTGTAGCGCAACCAAACTTGTTTGTGTCCGCACAAAGCGTCAAGCGTATTTGAACGCGCGGGTAGCTCAGTGGTAGAGCGTTCGATTGCAGCTCGAATGGTCACTGGTTCAATCCCGGTCTCGCGCTTCGAGCCGTCATGTGACATTGCACATGTGAATCAGCGTATTCGTGTTATACTCGCTTATAGTTTTTGCTGGTAGTGTATGCTGTCTACACTTCAAAAGAGAAGCTAGATACCCTCTCGACTTTTCAGTAACCGACAATCTACAGTTCGCGGTAGCTTTATTTGTAGCGCAACCAAACTTGTTTGTGTCCGCACAAAGCGTCAAGCGTATTTGAACGCGCGGGTAGCTCAGTGGTAGAGCGTTCGATTGCAGCTCGAATGGTCACTGGTTCAATCCCGGTCTCGCGCTTCGAGCCGTCATGTGACATTGCACATGTGAATCAGCGTATCGTGTTATACTCGCTTATAGTTTTTGCTGGTAGTGTATGCTGTCTACACTTCAAAAGAGAAGCTAGATACCCTCTCGACTTTTCAGTAACCGACAATCCTACAGTTCGCGGTAGCTTTATTTGTAGCGCAACCAAACTTGTTTGTGTCCGCACAAAGCGTCAAGCGTATTTGAACGCGCGGGTAGCTCAGTGGTAGAGCGTTCGATTGCAGCTCGAATGGTCACTGGTTCAATCCCGGTCTCGCGCTTCGAGCCGTCATGTGACATTGCACATGTGAATCAGTCGCGTTTACTCGCTTATTTTTTGCTGGTAGTGTATGCTGTCTACACTTCAAAAGAGAAGCTAGATACCCTCTCGACTTTTCAGTAACCGACAATCTTACAGTTCGCGGTAGCTTTATTTGTAGCGCAACCAAACTTGTTTGTGTCCGCACAAAGCGTCAAGCGTATTTGAACGCGCGGGTAGCTCAGTGGTAGAGCGTTCGATTGCAGCTCGAATGGTCACTGGTTCAATCCCGGTCTCGCGCTTCGAGCCGTCATGTGACATTGCACATGTGAATCAGCGTATCGTGTTATACTCGCTTATAGTTTTTGCTGGTAGTGTATGCTGTCTACACTTCAAAAGAGAAGCTAGATACCCTCTCGACTTTTCAGTAACCGACAATCCTACAGTTCGCGGTAGCTTTATTTGTAGCGCAACCAAACTTGTTTGTGTCCGCACAAAGCGTCAAGCGTATTTGAACGCGCGGGTAGCTCAGTGGTAGAGCGTTCGATTGCAGCTCGAATGGTCACTGGTTCAATCCCGGTCTCGCGCTTCGAGCCGTCATGTGACATTGCACATGTGAATCAGCGTATCGTGTTATACTCGCTTATAGTTTTTGCTGGTAGTGTATGCTGTCTACACTTCAAAAGAGAAGCTAGATACCCTCTCGACTTTTCAGTAACCGACAATCTACAGTTCGCGGTAGCTTTATTTGTAGCGCAACCAAACTTGTTTGTGTCCGCACAAAGCGTCAAGCGTATTTGAACGCGCGGGTAGCTCAGTGGTAGAGCGTTCGATTGCAGCTCGAATGGTCACTGGTTCAATCCCGGTCTCGCGCTTCGAGCCGTCATGTGACATTGCACATGTGAATCAGCGTATCGTGTTATACTCGCTTATAGTTTTTGCTGGTAGTGTATGCTGTCTACACTTCAAAAGAGAAGCTAGATACCCTCTCGACTTTTCAGTAACCGACAATCTTACAGTTCGCGGTAGCTTTATTTGTAGCGCAACCAAACTTGTTTGTGTCCGCACAAAGCGTCAAGCGTATTTGAACGCGCGGGTAGCTCAGTGGTAGAGCGTTCGATTGCAGCTCGAATGGTCACTGGTTCAATCCCGGTCTCGCGCTTCGAGTTCGCGGTAGCTTTATTTGTAGCGCAACCAAACTTGTTTGTGTCCGCACAAAGCGTCAAGCGTATTTGAACGCGCGGGTAGCTCAGTGGTAGAGCGTTCGATTGCAGCTCGAATGGTCACTGGTTCAATCCCGGTCTCGCGCTTCGAGCCGTCATGTGACATTGCACATGTGAATCATCGTATCGTGTTATACTCGCTTATAGGTTTTTGCTGGTAGTGTATGCTGTCTACACTTCAAAAGAGAAGCTAGATACCCTCTCGACTTTTCAGTAACCGACAATCCTACAGTTCGCGGTAGCTTTATTTGTAGCGCAACCAAACTTGTTTGTGTCCGCACAAAGCGTCAAGCGTATTTGAACGCGCGGGTAGCTCAGTGGTAGAGCGTTCGATTGCAGCTCGAATGGTCACTGGTTCAATCCCGGTCTCGCGCTTCGAGCCGTCATGTGACATTGCACATGTGAATCATCGTGCTGTGTTATCCTCGCTTATAGTTTTTTGCTGGTAGTGTATGCTGTCTACACTTCAAAAGAGAAGCTAGATACCCTCTCGACTTTTCAGTAACCGACAATCTACAGTTCGCGGTAGCTTTATTTGTAGCGCAACCAAACTTGTTTGTGTCCGCACAAAGCGTCAAGCGTATTTGAACGCGCGGGTAGCTCAGTGGTAGAGCGTTCGATTGCAGCTCGAATGGTCACTGGTTCAATCCCGGTCTCGCGCTTCGAGCCGTCATGTGACATTGCACATGTGAATCAGCGTATCGTGTTATACTCGCTTATAGGTTTTTGCTGGTAGTGTATGCTGTCTACACTTCAAAAGAGAAGCTAGATACCCTCTCGACTTTTCAGTAACCGACAATCCTACAGTTCGCGGTAGCTTTATTTGTAGCGCAACCAAACTTGTTTGTGTCCGCACAAAGCGTCAAGCGTATTTGAACGCGCGGGTAGCTCAGTGGTAGAGCGTTCGATTGCAGCTCGAATGGTCACTGGTTCAATCCCGGTCTCGCGCTTCGAGCCGTCATGTGACATTGCACATGTGAATCAGCGTTCGTGTTATACTCGCTTATAGTTTTTGCTGGTAGTGTATGCTGTCTACACTTCAAAAGAGAAGCTAGATACCCTCTCGACTTTTCAGTAACCGACAATCTTACAGTTCGCGGTAGCTTTATTTGTAGCGCAACCAAACTTGTTTGTGTCCGCACAAAGCGTCAAGCGTATTTGAACGCGCGGGTAGCTCAGTGGTAGAGCGTTCGATTGCAGCTCGAATGGTCACTGGTTCAATCCCGGTCTCGCGCTTCGAGCCGTCATGTGACATTGCACATGTGAATCAGCGTATCGTGTTATACTCGCTTATAGTTTTTGCTGGTAGTGTATGCTGTCTACACTTCAAAAGAGAAGCTAGATACCCTCTCGACTTTTCAGTAACCGACAATCTTACAGTTCGCGGTAGCTTTATTTGTAGCGCAACCAAACTTGTTTGTGTCCGCACAAAGCGTCAAGCGTATTTGAACGCGCGGGTAGCTCAGTGGTAGAGCGTTCGATTGCAGCTCGAATGGTCACTGGTTCAATCCCGGTCTCGCGCTTCGAGCCGTCATGTGACATTGCACATGTGAATCAGCGTATCGTGTTATACTCGCTTATAGGTTTTTGCTGGTAGTGTATGCTGTCTACACTTCAAAAGAGAAGCTAGATACCCTCTCGACTTTTCAGTAACCGACAATCTACAGTTCGCGGTAGCTTTATTTGTAGCGCAACCAAACTTGTTTGTGTCCGCACAAAGCGTCAAGCGTATTTGAACGCGCGGGTAGCTCAGTGGTAGAGCGTTCGATTGCAGCTCGAATGGTCACTGGTTCAATCCCGGTCTCGCGCTTCGAGCCGTCATGTGACATTGCACATGTGAATCAGCGTGTTATACTCGCTTATAGTTTTTGCTGGTAGTGTATGCTGTCTACACTTCAAAAGAGAAGCTAGATACCCTCTCGACTTTTCAGTAACCGACAATCTACAGTTCGCGGTAGCTTTATTTGTAGCGCAACCAAACTTGTTTGTGTCCGCACAAAGCGTCAAGCGTATTTGAACGCGCGGGTAGCTCAGTGGTAGAGCGTTCGATTGCAGCTCGAATGGTCACTGGTTCAATCCCGGTCTCGCGCTTCGAGCCGTCATGTGACATTGCACATGTGAATCAGCGTATCGTGTTATACTCGCTTATAGTTTTTGCTGGTAGTGTATGCTGTCTACACTTCAAAAGAGAAGCTAGATACCCTCTCGACTTTTCAGTAACCGACAATCTTACAGTTCGCGGTAGCTTTATTTGTAGCGCAACCAAACTTGTTTGTGTCCGCACAAAGCGTCAAGCGTATTTGAACGCGCGGGTAGCTCAGTGGTAGAGCGTTCGATTGCAGCTCGAATGGTCACTGGTTCAATCCCGGTCTCGCGCTTCGAGCCGTCATGTGACATTGCACATGTGAATCAGCGTATCGTGTTATACTCGCTTATAGGTTTTTGCTGGTAGTGTATGCTGTCTACACTTCAAAAGAGAAGCTAGATACCCTCTCGACTTTTCAGTAACCGACAATCTTACAGTTCGCGGTAGCTTTATTTGTAGCGCAACCAAACTTGTTTGTGTCCGCACAAAGCGTCAAGCGTATTTGAACGCGCGGGTAGCTCAGTGGTAGAGCGTTCGATTGCAGCTCGAATGGTCACTGGTTCAATCCCGGTCTCGCGCTTCGAGCCGTCATGTGACATTGCACATGTGAATCAGCGTATCGTGTTATACTCGCTTATAGTTTTTGCTGGTAGTGTATGCTGTCTACACTTCAAAAGAGAAGCTAGATACCCTCTCGACTTTTCAGTAACCGACAATCTACAGTTCGCGGTAGCTTTATTTGTAGCGCAACCAAACTTGTTTGTGTCCGCACAAAGCGTCAAGCGTATTTGAACGCGCGGGTAGCTCAGTGGTAGAGCGTTCGATTGCAGCTCGAATGGTCACTGGTTCAATCCCGGTCTCGCGCTTCGAGCCGTCATGTGACATTGCACATGTGAATCATCGTGTTGTGTTATACTCGCTTATAGTTTTTGCTGGTAGTGTATGCTGTCTACACTCCAAAAGAGAAGCTAGATACCCTCCCGACTTTTCAGTAACCGACAATCTACAGTTCGCGGTAGCTTTATTTGTAGCGCAACCAAACTTGTTTGTGTCCGCACAAAGCGTCAAGCGTATTTGAACGCGCGGGTAGCTCAGTGGTAGAGCGTTCGATTGCAGCTCGAATGGTCACTGGTTCAATCCCGGTCTCGCGCTTCGAGCCGTCATGTGACATTGCACATGTGAATCATCGTGTTTTGTATACTCGCTTATAGGTTTTTGCTGGTAGTGTATGCTGTCTACACTTCAAAAGAGAAGCTAGATACCCTCTCGACTTTTCAGTAACCGACAATCTTACAGTTCGCGGTAGCTTTATTTGTAGCGCAACCAAACTTGTTTGTGTCCGCACAAAGCGTCAAGCGTATTTGAACGCGCGGGTAGCTCAGTGGTAGAGCGTTCGATTGCAGCTCGAATGGTCACTGGTTCAATCCCGGTCTCGCGCTTCGAGCCGTCATGTGACATTGCACATGTGAATCATCGTGTTGTGTTATACTCGCTTATAGTTTTTGCTGGTAGTGTATGCTGTCTACACTTCAAAAGAGAAGCTAGATACCCTCTCGACTTTTCAGTAACCGACAATCTTACAGCGGTAGCTTTATTTGTAGCGCAACCAAACTTGTTTGTGTCCGCACAAAGCGTCAAGCGTATTTGAACGCGCGGGTAGCTCAGTGGTAGAGCGTTCGATTGCAGCTCGAATGGTCACTGGTTCAATCCCGGTCTCGCGCTTCGAGCCGTCATGTGACATTGCACATGTGAATCAGCGTATCGTGTTATACTCGCTTATAGTTTTTGCTGGTAGTGTATGCTGTCTACACTTCAAAAGAGAAGCTAGATACCCTCTCGACTTTTCAGTAACCGACAATCTTACAGTTCGCGGTAGCTTTATTTGTAGCGCAACCAAACTTGTTTGTGTCCGCACAAAGCGTCAAGCGTATTTGAACGCGCGGGTAGCTCAGTGGTAGAGCGTTCGATTGCAGCTCGAATGGTCACTGGTTCAATCCCGGTCTCGCGCTTCGAGCCGTCATGTGACATTGCACATGTGAATCATCGTGTGTGTTATACTCGCTTATAGTTTTTGCTGGTAGTGTATGCTGTCTACACTTCAAAAGAGAAGCTAGATACCCTCTCGACTTTTCAGTAACCGACAATCTTACAGTTCGCGGTAGCTTTATTTGTAGCGCAACCAAACTTGTTTGTGTCCGCACAAAGCGTCAAGCGTATTTGAACGCGCGGGTAGCTCAGTGGTAGAGCGTTCGATTGCAGCTCGAATGGTCACTGGTTCAATCCCGGTCTCGCGCTTCGAGCCGTCATGTGACATTGCACATGTGAATCATATCGTGTTATACTCGCTTATAGGTTTTTGCTGGTAGTGTATGCTGTCTACACTTCAAAAGAGAAGCTAGATACCCTCTCGACTTTTCAGTAACCGACAATCTTACAGTTCGCGGTAGCTTTATTTGTAGCGCAACCAAACTTGTTTGTGTCCGCACAAAGCGTCAAGCGTATTTGAACGCGCGGGTAGCTCAGTGGTAGAGCGTTCGATTGCAGCTCGAATGGTCACTGGTTCAATCCCGGTCTCGCGCTTCGAGCCGTCATGTGACATTGCACATGTGAATCATCGTTGTGTTATACTCGCTTATAGTTTTTGCTGGTAGTGTATGCTGTCTACACTTCAAAAGAGAAGCTAGATACCCTCTCGACTTTTCAGTAACCGACAATCTTACAGTTCGCGGTAGCTTTATTTGTAGCGCAACCAAACTTGTTTGTGTCCGCACAAAGCGTCAAGCGTATTTGAACGCGCGGGTAGCTCAGTGGTAGAGCGTTCGATTGCAGCTCGAATGGTCACTGGTTCAATCCCGGTCTCGCGCTTCGAGCCGTCATGTGACATTGCACATGTGAATCATCGTGTGTGTTATACTCGCTTATAGTTTTTGCTGGTAGTGTATGCTGTCTACACTTCAAAAGAGAAGCTAGATACCCTCTCGACTTTTCAGTAACCGACAATCTTACAGTTCGCGGTAGCTTTATTTGTAGCGCAACCAAACTTGTTTGTGTCCGCACAAAGCGTCAAGCGTATTTGAACGCGCGGGTAGCTCAGTGGTAGAGCGTTCGATTGCAGCTCGAATGGTCACTGGTTCAATCCCGGTCTCGCGCTTCGAGCCGTCATGTGACATTGCACATGTGAATCATCGTATGTGTTATACTCGCTTATAGTTTATTGCTTTAGTGTTGCTGTCTACTAAAGAGAAGCTAGATACCCTCTCGACTTTTCAGTAACCGACAATCTTACAGTTCGCGGTAGCTTTATTTGTAGCGCAACCAAACTTGTTTGTGTCCGCACAAAGCGTCAAGCGTATTTGAACGCGCGGGTAGCTCAGTGGTAGAGCGTTCGATTGCAGCTCGAATGGTCACTGGTTCAATCCCGGTCTCGCGCTTCGAGCCGTCATGTGACATTGCACATGTGAATCAGCGTATCGTGTTATACTCGCTTATAGGTTTTTGCTGGTAGTGTATGCTGTCTACACTTCAAAAGAGAAGCTAGATACCCTCTCGACTTTTCAGTAACCGACAATCTTACAGTTCGCGGTAGCTTTATTTGTAGCGCAACCAAACTTGTTTGTGTCCGCACAAAGCGTCAAGCGTATTTGAACGCGCGGGTAGCTCAGTGGTAGAGCGTTCGATTGCAGCTCGAATGGTCACTGGTTCAATCCCGGTCTCGCGCTTCGAGCCGTCATGTGACATTGCACATGTGAATCATCGTATCGTGTTATACTCGCTTATAGGTTTTTGCTGGTAGTGTATGCTGTCTACACTTCAAAAGAGAAGCTAGATACCCTCTCGACTTTTCAGTAACCGACAATCTACAGTTCGCGGTAGCTTTATTTGTAGCGCAACCAAACTTGTTTGTGTCCGCACAAAGCGTCAAGCGTATTTGAACGCGCGGGTAGCTCAGTGGTAGAGCGTTCGATTGCAGCTCGAATGGTCACTGGTTCAATCCCGGTCTCGCGCTTCGAGCCGTCATGTGACATTGCACATGTGAATCATCGTATCGTGTTATACTCGCTTATAGGTTTTTGCTGGTAGTGTATGCTGTCTACACTTCAAAAGAGAAGCTAGATACCCTCTCGACTTTTCAGTAACCGACAATCTTACAGTTCGCGGTAGCTTTATTTGTAGCGCAACCAAACTTGTTTGTGTCCGCACAAAGCGTCAAGCGTATTTGAACGCGCGGGTAGCTCAGTGGTAGAGCGTTCGATTGCAGCTCGAATGGTCACTGGTTCAATCCCGGTCTCGCGCTTCGAGCCGTCATGTGACATTGCACATGTGAATCAGCGTATCGTGTTATACTCGCTTATAGGTTTTTGCTGGTAGTGTATGCTGTCTACACTTCAAAAGAGAAGCTAGATACCCTCTCGACTTTTCAGTAACCGACAATCTACAGTTCGCGGTAGCTTTATTTGTAGCGCAACCAAACTTGTTTGTGTCCGCACAAAGCGTCAAGCGTATTTGAACGCGCGGGTAGCTCAGTGGTAGAGCGTTCGATTGCAGCTCGAATGGTCACTGGTTCAATCCCGGTCTCGCGCTTCGAGCCGTCATGTGACATTGCACATGTGAATCAGCGTATCGTGTTATACTCGCTTATAGGTTTTTGCTGGTAGTGTATGCTGTCTACACTTCAAAAGAGAAGCTAGATACCCTCTCGACTTTTCAGTAACCGACAATCTTACAGTTCGCGGTAGCTTTATTTGTAGCGCAACCAAACTTGTTTGTGTCCGCACAAAGCGTCAAGCGTATTTGAACGCGCGGGTAGCTCAGTGGTAGAGCGTTCGATTGCAGCTCGAATGGTCACTGGTTCAATCCCGGTCTCGCGCTTCGAGCCGTCATGTGACATTGCACATGTGAATCAGCGTATCGTGTTATACTCGCTTATAGGTTTTTGCTGGTAGTGTATGCTGTCTACACTTCAAAAGAGAAGCTAGATACCCTCTCGACTTTTCAGTAACCGACAATCTACAGTTCGCGGTAGCTTTATTTGTAGCGCAACCAAACTTGTTTGTGTCCGCACAAAGCGTCAAGCGTATTTGAACGCGCGGGTAGCTCAGTGGTAGAGCGTTCGATTGCAGCTCGAATGGTCACTGGTTCAATCCCGGTCTCGCGCTTCGAGCCGTCATGTGACATTGCACATGTGAATCATCGTATGTGTTATACTCGCTTATAGTTTTTGCTGGTAGTGTATGCTGTCTACACTTCAAAAGAGAAGCTAGATACCCTCTCGACTTTTCAGTAACCGACAATCTTACAGTTCGCGGTAGCTTTATTTGTAGCGCAACCAAACTTGTTTGTGTCCGCACAAAGCGTCAAGCGTATTTGAACGCGCGGGTAGCTCAGTGGTAGAGCGTTCGATTGCAGCTCGAATGGTCACTGGTTCAATCCCGGTCTCGCGCTTCGAGCCGTCATGTGACATTGCACATGTGAATCAGCGTATCGTGTTATACTCGCTTATAGGTTTTTGCTGGTAGTGTATGCTGTCTACACTTCAAAAGAGAAGCTAGATACCCTCTCGACTTTTCAGTAACCGACAATCTACAGTTCGCGGTAGCTTTATTTGTAGCGCAACCAAACTTGTTTGTGTCCGCACAAAGCGTCAAGCGTATTTGAACGCGCGGGTAGCTCAGTGGTAGAGCGTTCGATTGCAGCTCGAATGGTCACTGGTTCAATCCCGGTCTCGCGCTTCGAGCCGTCATGTGACATTGCACATGTGAATCATCGTGTTGTGTTATACTCGCTTATAGTTTTTGCTGGTAGTGTATGCTGTCTACACTTCAAAAGAGAAGCTAGATACCCTCTCGACTTTTCAGTAACCGACAATCTTACAGTTCGCGGTAGCTTTATTTGTAGCGCAACCAAACTTGTTTGTGTCCGCACAAAGCGTCAAGCGTATTTGAACGCGCGGGTAGCTCAGTGGTAGAGCGTTCGATTGCAGCTCGAATGGTCACTGGTTCAATCCCGGTCTCGCGCTTCGAGCCGTCATGTGACATTGCACATGTGAATCATCGTTCGTGTTATACTCGCTTATAGGTTTTTGCTGGTAGTGTATGCTGTCTACACTTCAAAAGAGAAGCTAGATACCCTCTCGACTTTTCAGTAACCGACAATCTACAGTTCGCGGTAGCTTTATTTGTAGCGCAACCAAACTTGTTTGTGTCCGCACAAAGCGTCAAGCGTATTTGAACGCGCGGGTAGCTCAGTGGTAGAGCGTTCGATTGCAGCTCGAATGGTCACTGGTTCAATCCCGGTCTCGCGCTTCGAGCCGTCATGTGACATTGCACATGTGAATCAGCGTATCGTGTTATACTCGCTTATAGTTTTTGCTGGTAGTGTATGCTGTCTACACTTCAAAAGAGAAGCTAGATACCCTCTCGACTTTTCAGTAACCGACAATCTACAGTTCGCGGTAGCTTTATTTGTAGCGCAACCAAACTTGTTTGTGTCCGCACAAAGCGTCAAGCGTATTTGAACGCGCGGGTAGCTCAGTGGTAGAGCGTTCGATTGCAGCTCGAATGGTCACTGGTTCAATCCCGGTCTCGCGCTTCGAGCCGTCATGTGACATTGCACATGTGAATCATCGTTGTGTTATACTCGCTTATAGTTTTTGCTGGTAGTGTATGCTGTCTACACTTCAAAAGAGAAGCTAGATACCCTCTCGACTTTTCAGTAACCGACAATCTTACAGTTCGCGGTAGCTTTATTTGTAGCGCAACCAAACTTGTTTGTGTCCGCACAAAGCGTCAAGCGTATTTGAACGCGCGGGTAGCTCAGTGGTAGAGCGTTCGATTGCAGCTCGAATGGTCACTGGTTCAATCCCGGTCTCGCGCTTCGAGCCGTCATGTGACATTGCACATGTGAATCATCGTGTTGTGTTATACTCGCTTATAGTTTTTGCTGGTAGTGTATGCTGTCTACACTTCAAAAGAGAAGCTAGATACCCTCTCGACTTTTCAGTAACCGACAATCTTACAGTTCGCGGTAGCTTTATTTGTAGCGCAACCAAACTTGTTTGTGTCCGCACAAAGCGTCAAGCGTATTTGAACGCGCGGGTAGCTCAGTGGTAGAGCGTTCGATTGCAGCTCGAATGGTCACTGGTTCAATCCCGGTCTCGCGCTTCGAGCCGTCATGTGACATTGCACATGTGAATCATCGTATCGTGTTATACTCGCTTATAGTTTTTGCTGGTAGTGTATGCTGTCTACACTTCAAAAGAGAAGCTAGATACCCTCTCGACTTTTCAGTAACCGACAATCTACAGTTCGCGGTAGCTTTATTTGTAGCGCAACCAAACTTGTTTGTGTCCGCACAAAGCGTCAAGCGTATTTGAACGCGCGGGTAGCTCAGTGGTAGAGCGTTCGATTGCAGCTCGAATGGTCACTGGTTCAATCCCGGTCTCGCGCTTCGAGCCGTCATGTGACATTGCACATGTGAATCATCGTGTTATACTCGCTTATAGTTTTTGCTGGTAGTGTATGCTGTCTACACTTCAAAAGAGAAGCTAGATACCCTCTCGACTTTTCAGTAACCGACAATCTTACAGTTCGCGGTAGCTTTATTTGTAGCGCAACCAAACTTGTTTGTGTCCGCACAAAGCGTCAAGCGTATTTGAACGCGCGGGTAGCTCAGTGGTAGAGCGTTCGATTGCAGCTCGAATGGTCACTGGTTCAATCCCGGTCTCGCGCTTCGAGCCGTCATGTGACATTGCACATGTGAATCATCGTATCGTGTTATACTCGCTTATAGGTTTTTGCTGGTAGTGTATGCTGTCTACACTTCAAAAGAGAAGCTAGATACCCTCTCGACTTTTCAGTAACCGACAATCTACAGTTCGCGGTAGCTTTATTTGTAGCGCAACCAAACTTGTTTGTGTCCGCACAAAGCGTCAAGCGTATTTGAACGCGCGGGTAGCTCAGTGGTAGAGCGTTCGATTGCAGCTCGAATGGTCACTGGTTCAATCCCGGTCTCGCGCTTCGAGCCGTCATGTGACATTGCACATGTGAATCATCGTATCGTGTTATACTCGCTTATAGGTTTTTGCTGGTAGTGTATGCTGTCTACACTTCAAAAGAGAAGCTAGATACCCTCTCGACTTTTCAGTAACCGACAATCTTACAGTTCGCGGTAGCTTTATTTGTAGCGCAACCAAACTTGTTTGTGTCCGCACAAAGCGTCAAGCGTATTTGAACGCGCGGGTAGCTCAGTGGTAGAGCGTTCGATTGCAGCTCGAATGGTCACTGGTTCAATCCCGGTCTCGCGCTTCGAGCCGTCATGTGACATTGCACATGTGAATCATCGTATCGTGTTATACTCGCTTATAGGTTTTTGCTGGTAGTGTATGCTGTCTACACTTCAAAAGAGAAGCTAGATACCCTCTCGACTTTTCAGTAACCGACAATCTACATTCGCGGTAGCTTTATTTGTAGCGCAACCAAACTTGTTTGTGTCCGCACAAAGCGTCAAGCGTATTTGAACGCGCGGGTAGCTCAGTGGTAGAGCGTTCGATTGCAGCTCGAATGGTCACTGGTTCAATCCCGGTCTCGCGCTTCGAGCCGTCATGTGACATTGCACATGTGAATCATCGTGTTATACTCGCTTATAGTTTTTGCTGGTAGTGTATGCTGTCTACACTTCAAAAGAGAAGCTAGATACCCTCTCGACTTTTCAGTAACCGACAATCTTACAGTTCGCGGTAGCTTTATTTGTAGCGCAACCAAACTTGTTTGTGTCCGCACAAAGCGTCAAGCGTATTTGAACGCGCGGGTAGCTCAGTGGTAGAGCGTTCGATTGCAGCTCGAATGGTCACTGGTTCAATCCCGGTCTCGCGCTTCGAGCCGTCATGTGACATTGCACATGTGAATCATCGTATCGTGTATACTCGCTTATAGTTTTTGCTGGTAGTGTATGCTGTCTACACTCCAAAAGAGAAGCTAGATACCCTCTCGACTTTTCAGTAACCGACAATCTTACAGTTCGCGGTAGCTTTATTTGTAGCGCAACCAAACTTGTTTGTGTCCGCACAAAGCGTCAAGCGTATTTGAACGCGCGGGTAGCTCAGTGGTAGAGCGTTCGATTGCAGCTCGAATGGTCACTGGTTCAATCCCGGTCTCGCGCTTCGAGCCGTCATGTGACATTGCACATGTGAATCATCGTATCGTGTTATACTCGCTTATAGGTTTTTGCTGGTAGTGTATGCTGTCTACACTTCAAAAGAGAAGCTAGATACCCTCTCGACTTTTCAGTAACCGACAATCTTACAGTTCGCGGTAGCTTTATTTGTAGCGCAACCAAACTTGTTTGTGTCCGCACAAAGCGTCAAGCGTATTTGAACGCGCGGGTAGCTCAGTGGTAGAGCGTTCGATTGCAGCTCGAATGGTCACTGGTTCAATCCCGGTCTCGCGCTTCGAGCCGTCATGTGACATTGCACATGTGAATCAGCGTATCGTGTTATACTCGCTTATAGGTTTTTGCTGGTAGTGTATGCTGTCTACACTTCAAAAGAGAAGCTAGATACCCTCTCGACTTTTCAGTAACCGACAATCTACAGTTCGCGGTAGCTTTATTTGTAGCGCAACCAAACTTGTTTGTGTCCGCACAAAGCGTCAAGCGTATTTGAACGCGCGGGTAGCTCAGTGGTAGAGCGTTCGATTGCAGCTCGAATGGTCACTGGTTCAATCCCGGTCTCGCGCTTCGAGCCGTCATGTGACATTGCACATGTGAATCATCGTGTTGTGTTATACTCGCTTATAGTTTTTGCTGGTAGTGTATGCTGTCTACACTTCAAAAGAGAAGCTAGATACCCTCTCGACTTTTCAGTAACCGACAATCTACAGTTCGCGGTAGCTTTATTTGTAGCGCAACCAAACTTGTTTGTGTCCGCACAAAGCGTCAAGCGTATTTGAACGCGCGGGTAGCTCAGTGGTAGAGCGTTCGATTGCAGCTCGAATGGTCACTGGTTCAATCCCGGTCTCGCGCTTCGAGCCGTCATGTGACATTGCACATGTGAATCATCGTATCGTGTTATACTCGCTTATAGGTTTTTGCTGGTAGTGTATGCTGTCTACACTTCAAAAGAGAAGCTAGATACCCTCTCGACTTTTCAGTAACCGACAATCCTACAGTTCGCGGTAGCTTTATTTGTAGCGCAACCAAACTTGTTTGTGTCCGCACAAAGCGTCAAGCGTATTTGAACGCGCGGGTAGCTCAGTGGTAGAGCGTTCGATTGCAGCTCGAATGGTCACTGGTTCAATCCCGGTCTCGCGCTTCGAGCCGTCATGTGACATTTGTGAGCGCCATGTGACATTGCAAGACAGCTGGCTCAAACGGTAGAGCACCCGCTTTCCAAGCGGGAGGTCGTGGGTTCAAACCCCACAACGTACAGCTTTTGATTCCGGATCGCTTCCCCCATAACGTAGAATGGCCGATATGGGTTTCACAACCCTAGCCGAACAAACTTGGAGAGGGTGAGAAAGATCCACCGCGCGTACACTAAGTCCCATTGGCGGAGTCCCTTCTGTCCAGTCTCCCGGGTACACTGTACCTTAAGAGGCAAAGACAAAACGGCTCCAGGTGTACAGAGGTCGGATCACTCATCAGAGTTTCCTTTTTAACCTTTTTTTTTTTTTTTTTACGTCACCTTTACCCTGCGGATGAACTTGATCATGCGCAGCCATGTCTGGTCGCCGATGCCGGAGTCAATGCCGTCTTCGCGCACGATGATGTCTTCGTCGTCTGTCACTTCCATCGCGAAGCAATGTGCACGCATGTTTCGCTTGAATGCACCGACGATGTATACTCCCGGCTCCAGCACTCGCACGCCTTGCTCGTTTGGGAGGACTCGAGTCGCGAAAGCCATGGGGCCCGCACCATCGCCGTCAAAGAGGTTGACCCGGAGTGTCTTGAGGTCGAGCTTAATCCCGCACTTGGTGACGCCCTTGGCGCAGTAGCGCAGGATCTCGCTTGTTTTGTGGAACCCTTGTTGTAGCTGGACCTTCGCAGCAAGCGCGTCTGTCAGGTACTTCGACCAGATCGCCGGAAGAAGGGCGCTCTGTTCTTGGTAGCCAAGCAGCTCGAGCGCCATCTGGAAGGCATGTGGCACGCAAGAATTATCTTCATTGTCGGCAACAGCTGCGAACGCCCGGGCGTTGCGGCTGACGAATGCTTGGAACGTCACCTCCCGGTTGGGATATCGCTCGAGATACGAGTCGAGCGCCTCAACCAGGTTAGTGTTGCCGTCTTCGATAAGCTGGTCTCGTGGCAGCCAGATTGGGTCGGCGCCGTCGCTCCAAGTCACGCGATACTCGAAGCCGCTGGATACCTCCCGTCGGTTGTCGATGCAGTCAATCTCTCCGATCTCCACGCTGGGCTTGGTCCGCCGAGTGCGCTTGACTGGGCGCATAGCTTCGAGTTGGTCGGCTGTGCGCTTGCGGAGCGTGTAGCCGCACACAGTTGTCGTCGAAGCTTGGGAGGCGAGATGAACGGGGGAGGTTGGAATCAGAGTGACAGGCTCGTCGTCGACACCGTCGTCGTCGCCTGCACTTCCTTTGCTGACGTCAACGACGACAACACCGCCATTGTCTTCACAGTCGGCAGGTTTGTCGCCTTTGTTGTCGTCGGCATCTTCGTCGCTGTCTTCATTGCTGTTGCCGTCGTCGCTGTTGCTATCGATATTGGTTGCACCATCGTCGTCGTCTCCTTCGCCATCGTCTTCGCCGCACTGCGAGGCTGATGGCACGTCAGACGGCCCAGCCATGGTGTCATCGACCAGCCCCTCCTCATCCAACGGCTCCTCAACCTCATCTCCACCACTCTTGTCCGAGCTCTTCGCCTGGCTTTTCTCTGGGCTCATGCCCCCCGTCTCCCTTTCGGGTGCAGCCGGAGACAATACAGTCCGCAGAGGAAGGCCAGGTTTCGAGCTGGTAAAGGCGGCTTGGGTGAAGTCGACGGGGCCGAAGGCGTGGAGGTGCTGTGGAGACATCTTTAGTCGCTTGTGCAGGAGCTGGAAAATTCGGAAATGAGATGGTTGGACACGTGGCGGTCTGTGTCGGGGATTAAAAACTCTCAAACAGCATAACGTCGACTCGAAATTCTTTATCGGAGAACCTCGGCTACAGACTTGACCGAACACTGGTGATTTCCGGTTGCCGGTTTGTAAAGTCACCAAATGCTGAATGAGTCTTCATCGCTTCGATCACTCGCTTTAGCTCGCAATTCTCTTCTCGATCGTACAACCGCCGTTGAAAGAATCGAACGTGCGCACAACGTCGAGAAGATCACCGCGAGCGCCGGAGCTGCAGGAGTCGGTTGTCTTCCGTCAAACAGGCACCTGTTGCGATCCGTCCAAATCGTGTGTAGCGTCGCAGCTCGGAGAACGTGCCATACGTCGTGAACCACGTCAGCGCACTCGTCCCATTCTTCGCGGACGCGCAGCTTGTTCCCGAGAGCGATGTCAAGCCAGCCAGAGCGAGAGACGAAGAAAGGCGCAACGAGTATCGAGATCTGCCGCCACACCTGCGATGCGGGCATGCAGTCAAAGAACAAATGTTGCTCTGTCTCGATTGCTTCGCAGCTGTCGCGAACACAGATGCGGATACCCGGACGTGATGCTTCTAGGGACCAAAAGCGTGAGCACACGGGAAGCAGCCGGAAGGCGAGTCGAAACTGCAAGTTGTCGAAGACCGGCAGCAAGATCCTTCTCAGTCTCTTGCCGTGTTCGGCGAATGTCTTGATCCGTTGCTTGTCGACACGCTGAGAGAAGATTGCCATCGGATGTGGCTTGATTGGCAGCTTGGGTGTCCAGATGACTTGCAGAAGCGCCGATCTCGGGATCACCGGGATCAAGCACTTCCTCATGCCACTCGTGCATCCCAGGTGCGGAAGCAGACGCTGCGGGCTGGTGCTGAACGAGTCTTGTAGCTGCAGTGCACCAAGTCGTTCCACAATTTGCGTTGCCTCGCGATGCAGTGCACGTAGCCACTTTGCTTGTACACCCGGCAGAACCGGAGCGAAGGTGAAGTCGAGGTGGCGTTGAACGAAGTTATCACAAGTCGGCCACGCCTCACCCTCGAGTCGGAAGTCTGCAAGCGACCGCAGATCAAACACACGCGAGACATTCAGACGAAAGCTGCGCTGTGGCTCGGGGACCATGCCGAGACATCGCCGATGCGCTTCCGTCGTTGCTGTCCGCATGGTCTTCTCATAGTGTAGCTCTGCGTCTGCGTGAAACCAGATCGGCTGGTTCATACCATACATCGTGCGCTCGTTTGGAAGTAGGTCGCGCCACGTAATCTCCCAGCGCGTCTTGTACCACCTTGTCCACGTTACTCTCCACCATACCGACGCTTGACTCCATCCGATTAGCTCGCCGTGTCGAAGCAGAGAGATTGTGAGGAAGTCCAGCGCGGTGCATCTGCCGTAGCAAGGCATCATGAATGTCAGTAGCTCGATGCTCGCCGTTGCCCAGTTCCTTACATGCGTCGCACTTGCCGCTTGCATGAACTGCAGTAGTAGTGCGAGACGCTGACACTTAAGCTGCGCATCAAGTCTTGGAATTCCCAATCCACCGTCACTGCGCCGCTGGTGCAAGAACTCACTCGGGATGAGCTGCACATGCTTTGCATCGCGGTCGTGCTTGCGGCTTAAGACGAAGCGGTTGAGCATCGACTGCCAGCGTCGCACAACTGTCTGCGGAATAGCTACATGCTGTATGTAGTGCCACAGGCGCGAGAGCACCATCGTCTGTGCTACTAGGAGTCGACCACGAAGCGTGCGCGCGCGTCGGTACCAAGCCTTGAAGCCGTCGTAAAAGCGCTGGTCAAGGAACTCGATGATGATGTTGTCCAGAGGCGCTTGTCCAAATGGGATGCCTAAGTATTTGACCGTGTCCGTGCGCGCGAGAATATGTACGCCAGGCATTGCTGGGCATATGGCATTCCGATTCAGCGCCAGCAGCACAGACTTGGACAAGTTGAGTTTTGCGCCAGAGCCTTGGCAATACTCGTCCACGGACGCAAGTTGCTCTTGAAGATTCACGATCGAGCTGGCGAGAAGCGTCGAGTCATCCGCAAAGAATATGCTCGTCACCGTGTGGTCTTCATTCAGACACACACCGTGTTCTTCATGCGCGCGCAGCATGTTCCCGAGCGGCTCGATCGTGAGCACGAAGAGCAACGCCGAGAGTGGATCGCCTTGCTTCACGCCGCGCGTTGGATGCAATGCTGGCTGGACGTTCCCGTTGATCAGCAAGTGCGCTTGGGGGTTGTGTACAACAGCTGGATCCACTTGATGAAGCCCTGTCCGAAGCTCATGCGCTCAAGCAGCCGGAACATGTAGTCCCAGTTGACACGGTCGAAGGCCTTCTGGAAGCCCAAGAACAGCGCGTATGCCTCTTCGTCGCGGCTTGTGACGAGATCTTGCAGATCGGAGAGGAAGCGCACGTGGTGATGTATCGAGCGGCCTTTGACAAACCCCTTTTGATCCGGATGAATCAAGTCGGGGATCACGCCCTGCAACCGATACGTCAGCGCTTTTGACAGCACCTTCACATCGACTGGTATGAGAGCGATCGGCCGGTAGTTGCCAGGCTCGGCGCGTGAGCTCTTCTTGTGTAGTAGCACGACTGCCGACTTGCGCTGAGACGCCATGAGCTCGCCACGTCGGAGTTGGTCCGAGAACACAGTTGCCAAGCACTCACCGAACACAACTGGCGCCACCTGGTAGAAACCAGCGGTCAAGCCATCCATCCCTGGTGATGACGTCGCCTTCATATGCTTGATCGCACCTGCGAGGTCTGCTGCTGTTAACTCAGCGTCAAGCATTTCGCGGTCAGAGTCCGAGACGAAGCACGAGCCTGAATCAAGAAGCTTGCGCTGCATGGCGTCATCGGGTGGAGGAACTCTTCCTGTCGGACTATCGAGGTCTCCCATCTCGGAACCTCAGTGCCCCAGGAAACGGAGCGAGATCTCGTGAGGGTTCGTCGAGACTCCTCCACTCGGTGTCACGACTTCCTCGATCGAGACTCGTCGCAAGCTCGTGTCCAACGGACGGAAGAAGTGTTTAGTGGACTTCTCGGAGTTGGCGACCTGGAAGTCGAACGCAGTGTCTTGATCGTACTGACTTGTCCGCGTCACCGTCTCCTTGTAGTTGCTCATCGCTTCGTCGAAGAGCTCGCGGTCGTAGTCACTCGACGACACACGGAACCGTGTGGCAGCTTGGTCCAGCGTGACGCGGGAGTCCTCGATGGCTTGTGAGTCTTGCTGTCTAAGCTTCTTCTGCATGTCTTGTAGCTGCTTCTTGATGCTCGCCTTCCAGTGCTCCCAGATCTTCCCCGGGTTCTCCACGATGCGCAGTTGATCACGTTTCATCTCTGCCTCCTTCTCGATCGCCGAAACGATATGTGGGAAGTCTAGAAAATACCGTGGGAACTTCCAGTATCCGCGACCGTGAAGCTGCGTGCTGGAGCGGAGCGAGACGCTGTGCGCAAGGTGGTCGCCGGCATGCTTGGGCAAGAAGTACTTGGATTTGTCGTAGAAGCGGTCACAGAACCGTTCCGACATCAAGATGTAGTCCAACCGGTTCTTCCGTGGAAGTGGACCGGTGAATACGCGCATAGTGTCCTTGTGGATCCGCCAGGCGTCGACGACCCCAAGCTTTGCGAGCCACTCCAGACAGCTGGAACGACTTGAGTCGTAGCGCAGATCGGGCGTAGAGCAGTCTAGTCGCGGATCAAGCGGTGTGTTCAGGTCCCCGAGCACTAAGTGCGTCGCGTCATCCTCAAATTCATCGGTTGACAGACTCATGAAGAATTGTTGCCTCTCTTGGCGATCAACTGGCGCGTATACGTTGTGAATGTAGACGGGAGCAGGCTCGACCGTCACTTTCACGACGAGGTACCTCCCTGACACTGAAAGGCGCGATATCTCAGCAGCCGTGTCGAAGTCGGGGAAATCGGAGCGTAACAGCGTCAGAACTCCGTTGCATCGACCGCGCGTGGGTCGATCCAGCAACGCGTTTGGGTCATTTACGAAGATTTTGTGCGTGAAGCTCGAGTCGAGGTGGAAATTGAAGGTTGAGAGGTGTTGTGCGTCGCCAAACTTGGTTTCTTGGACGCACGACACCGAATGCTTTGAGAGGAGGTTGTCAATGAAAAGGTGGCCGTTTTTCTTGATGCCGTTGGTGTTCACGGTCATCAGAGAAACGGCATTCCAGGCGTGCTGTGCAGCCGAGGCAACTTTAGCAACGGGTGGACAAGCCTCCCGCTACCGTCATTGCGTGGCCGTCAGCATCCACGCAGACCTTCAGCACCGACGAGTTGACCGGGTAGTGACCTTCGAGCTTTCGCAGCGCCTATAGGTCGTCGAGCAAGTGACCTTGCCCCTGTACCTCACTCCACTGCTGCAAGCAGTGTGAACCAAGGTCTGACCGCAGCAGTCGCAGCAGCGTGTTTGGGTGCAGGAAACGCATGTGGTGCGCCGGGATCCACTCAACCGGCTGGCCCGTAACGTACTAGACCCAATGGTCGTTCTTAAACAGCGTTGGTGCGATCGACATGAGTGCGAGCTCAAACATGCCGAGCGCCTTGGACGCGCGCGACAGCTCTGTGATCGCGTCTGTGTGGGTCCACCACTTGGCACACTCCTTGAAGATGTCTTGACGCTTCGGCAACATCGACATCCCCATGACGCGCTTCCACTTCGTCACAAATGTTGTGTCTTCGTCAGGATACGTCGCGCACAACACGTGGTTGATCGCGTGAAGCTGGGCGAGCTCCTCGATCGAGTTGCCGTCACCATCTATCGCGAGCGATAGCGCGCTGTTGAACGCGAGCGGACAAGCAGCGGCCGACTTCACGATGTGGTCGGGGTTTGTCGCGCTCTCGATGAGCTTCACCATACTGGGAACCTTTGCGTCTGCTTCTGTGAGACGGTCCGGGAGAATGTTGGGCAGTGCTGTATTCTCATCGTTGATCATCGACTCGGTCACCTCAAGTATCGGCGACGCCTTAGCTGCCTTCTTGATCCTTGTGTGGTGCTTCTCAACGAAGAATGCCGACTCCGCTGCGGTCGTCAGCGGCTCGGGAAGCTTCACATTGGTCGGCACGACCTGCGTGCGCACGCCGTGCTTCTTGTTCGCGGTGGCGTTTTTGACCACGAGATCGACTTCCATAGACTGGAGTGCTTCGAAGTAGTTTGCAGTCGCGACGCCATCGAGGGGCTGCGGTTGCTGCTTCGTGAGCAAAGCAGTGAAGTCGATGTTATTGCGTCTACGCCTCTTTTTATTCTGGACCGTCGAAAATACGTCCGCGTTGCTGCCATTCATCAAAAGTAAGATCGGAGCTTTCGTCTTGCCGTTAGGACTGCCAAGGGGAGAAATTTTGCCGTTGGATCCTTCGAACGTTGAGATCGACAGAGCGTCGTCTTTGGTGCTTGGGATCTTCGCGAGCTGGTTGGTGCCAGGAGGCGAGCCATGCGGAGCTCCGCTTTGGAGCTTCCCATTGCGCTTCTTGGACTCCTCAACTGCCTTCTGCAGCGAGGTCATTCGCTTGCCGTTCGCCGCCGCTTGCGTAGGGATCGTTGGCATAGCTTGTTGATGTTGCTTGAGTTGCTTCGACGCCTGTGACGACGACGACGGCGACTCGACCGGAGGGTCTGGACGCGGGAAGACTTCGTCGCTTGTGAGCAGGTCGATGCCGTGGAGCGAGCGATAACCATATGGTAGACGCTCGGACTGAAACGGTGCGCTCTTGCCGTGAGCTGGGTGCAGCTTGTTGTCGAACAGGATCTGGTCACATACCGAGCCGTTCACCATCAGCTGTAGTGGACACGTGTTCGAGAGGAAGTACACTCGCCACGTCGCCGAGGTGATGCCGGTAGCCGTATTTACCTCGCGGAACGTGTCATAGATCGGCTTGCACCCAAGGATGAAGAGCCGATGCAGAATCGCGTCCGTGTTAGTGTCCGAATCGACGTTGGAAATGTCGAGGAAGTACTTGCCTGCGAGGACGTCGAACTTCTTGAACGAGAAGACACCGCCCAAGATGTTCACTTTTGTGCGCTCAAGCTTGAGGCAAGCTTCCTTTGTCTTGATGTTTACGCGTAAATTACCGCCAGGGAGCTTCGACACTTGGCCGATCGCATGCTCGCTGTACAGGTTCTCAAGCGCGTCGTTACCGTGGTGCGAACCAGCCAGCGACGCCATGATCTTCTGTAGCGGAGTCTTCGCGAAAGTGCGACCCATGTCAATGACCATGTCGTAACGCGCGCGGGGCAATGCGTACGGCCGCGCTTGGTCCATCTGCGAGGCGATGAATGACCAGCCACGCCCAGCAGCGTACTGGCGCTCGATCGACTCGATGTCACACGCGAGCGGTTTTGGCGTCTCGATGCGGCTTCTATTCGCTTCGACTTTGGCTTCGTCGCGACGGATGGTCTCCTGCTCTCGCAGCAGTACGGCCATCGTTGGACGCTTGTCGATAGGTGTAGTCAACGCTTTAACAGTTGGAGGCAACTCCATCGGCTCATCATCGTGGTCTGCGATCACAGTCGTGCTGGAGTCCACGGCGTTGGCGGGGGAAAGAACAACAGCAGACACGGCAGCAGCAGCGACGTTGGTGACAGAAATCGGAGGCGCGTCCATCGGCTTGTCTTCCGAGTTTGTAAGCGAGGGTGCAGGCGGCTCGGAGGGCGTGGACGAGGGGGGCGACAAAGGTACGGGAGGCGACGGTGGCGCAGCTGGATGGGTGGCTGGCGAGGCGTCATCAGAGGAACTAGAGCCGGTTGGAGAATCCGAGGGAGATGGACTTCCCGAGGTACTCAGATTGCTGGGTGCCGACTGGATTCTTGATGCAGAGACAGGCGAAGATCCGGCTGCGTCGCGTGGCGACTGGACAGCAGATGGCGAGGAGGCGTAGGGAAGGGGGGTTGCAAAACTTCCTGCGGGTCGATTTTGCATCTGTACTGGCTAGAGAGCAAAAAGATGGCTGGGAAAGAGGGTGAGGGTTGGGTTCTTCTGAAGAGTCGACTTGTGGGGTTGCCGGCAAATTGAGAAGTGCGCGGGTAGCTCAGTGGTAGAGCGTTCGATTGCAGCTCGAATGGTCACTGGTTTAATCCCGGTCTCGCGCTTCGAGCCGTCATGTGACATTGCACATGTGAATCCTCGTGCTGTGTTATCCTCGCTTATAGTTTTTTGTTGGTAGTTTGTGCTGTCTACACTTCAAAAGAGAAGCTAGATACCCTCTCGACTTTTCAGTAACCGACAATTACACACGCGGTAGCGTAACCAAACTTGTTTGTGTAATAATGAAAGCGATTGAGCGTAAGTGAACGCGCGGGTAGCTCAGTGGTGAAGCGTTCGATTGCTGCTCGAATGGTCACTGGCTCAACCCTCGGTCTCACTCTACTGCTGACATTGTTTTCGTGACTCATCTTTTCGCGTTATGCTCGCCCGTATTTTTTGCTGGTAGTGTAAGTTGTCTACACTTCAAAAGAGAAGCTGATTATCCTCTCGAATTTTCAGTAATTGACGATTATTTAGTTCGTGGTAGCTTATTTTGTAGCGTGACCAAAAAAAATTGTTTGTGTAAGCACAAAAGCATCAAGCGTAATTGAACGCGCGGGTAGCTCAGTGTTAACATGTTCGATTGCAGCTCGAATGGTCACTGGTTTAATCCCGGTCTCGCGCTTCGAGCTGTCAGGTGACATTGTTTACGCGGATCAATGTCTCGCGTTATACTCGCTCATATTAACGCTCTCTACACTTTTAAAAAAAAACTAGATATGATCTCGACTCTCTAGATATTGACAAATTTTTCAGTTCGTCGTGGCCTTTTTAACTTAATTGTGATAGCGCAAGTGTAATTAAACGTGCGGGTAGCTTATTGATTGTGTGTTCTACTGTAGCTCGTATGGTCATTGGTTCCTTTCCGGTCTCGCGCTTACCTATGAACAACTTGCGCGTATAATTGCATTTGACCGCTTTTGTGCTTACACAAACAAGTAGGTCTAAGCCACAAATAAGCCAGCAACAAACTAATTCCATGAGAAGTTGCAAGAAAATATAGTCTTTCATTCGGAATGAGAGTGCAATCACTACCAGCAAAGATATGAGCAAGTGCAACGAAACACAATGAACTGCGAATAAAATCTCAAATTACTATTTAAAATGCAAGACTGGGATATAAGTAGTGACCATTATAGCTGCTACTAATTTCTTTACCGCTTATCTACTTGTGCATTCAATTACATTTAGCTGTTTTCGTGCTTTTAAAATAAGTTTGACTACGCCTTTCTTTAACGCAAAACCAGTTTGTGTGCGTTAGTACAAAAGCGATCAATGATAATTGGATACGCGAGTCAGTCAAAGGTAGAGCTTTTGATGGCAGCTCGAATGATCACTAGTTCAATTTCAATCTCGCGTGGGAAACGTAACGTGAAATTGTTTACGCGAACCATTGTGTCGCGTTATCCTTGCTCATATTTCTGCTGGTAGTATATGCCCTTTCAATTCGAAAGAGAAGCTGGATACGTCTTCTTCTTTTCAGTATATGACAAGCATACAGTTCGTGGTTGCCTTCTTGTAGCGTAGACAGACTTGTTTGTTCAGGCACAAAAGCGTTCAAATGTGATTACACGCGCGAGTTGCTTATTGAAAATTTATTCGATTGCAGCTCGAATGGTCACTAGTCAAATCCCGGTCTCGCGCTTCGAGCTAATACTTGAGATTGTTTACGCAGGTGATTGTGTCGCGGTGCACTCACTCGTATCTTTGCTGGTAGCATTTGCTCTTTCAATTCGAAAGAGAGGCTAGATGACCTTCCAATTTTTCAGCTAGTGACAATTATACAGTTAGTGGTTGTATTCTTCAAGCGAAAAAGACTGTTTAGTTATGCACAAAGTGATCAATTGTAATTGAACACGCGGGTGCCTCAGTGATAGAGCATTCGATTGCAGCCTTAATGGTTTCTAGTTGCATCTCAGTCTCCCGCCGCAAAAATGTTATTTGAGATTATATACGCTGATCATTATGTCTTGGTATACTCGCTCAAACCTTTGCCGGTGATGTTTGCTCTCAATTGGAGATTGAAGCTAATTATCCTGCCAACCTCTTTAGTAGATAAAGATCACACACTTCTTGGTTGCCATCTTGTGGCAACCACGCACTGTATGATGATCATTTACTGAAATGTTGAAAGTATAAATAGCTTCTCTTCCAAATTGAGAGAGCAATCACTATTAGCAAAGATATGAGCGAGTATGACACGACACAGTAGATTGCGTAAACAACCTCACGTAACGGTTCGACGCAAGAGATCGGGTTGAATTAGTGATTAAAGAGCTGCAATCGAAAGCACTACCACTGGATGACATCTTTTATACAGTCGTCTTATTAGCTCACAACTGTCGTTGATAGTGCTGCTGCTTTAGAAATGTGCTGATTGTTTTTACATACCTTTATCAGTTCAGCGTCTGACTGCTGAGCTACTTTGATACTAGCTTTTGGTTTGCAGCGTAATGAGGCTTTGTATGTATGCTTCAAGTTGCAAATGGTTACTGGCCTATCATCGGTCTTGTGTTTTGCCTGGTGATGTTGCGAGGCCAAAACGTGAGGTTTTTTGTTGGAATACTTTCTTTTATTCTTTTGTTGATATTACCGCTTGAATCCGCATATAGAATGGGGTAGAAGCTGGGCGTGTCTGGATTTGGAAGTCTGTCCATGCCGATGATATTATACATCAAAGAAAATATCTCAAAATACAAGATTAAAAGCCAGACCTAGTACAGAAATAATTTATTTTAGCCATCCGACATGAGGCCCAAACACACAATAGTATGGTTTAGTGAGATTTTTTAAGTGCAGAGACTAAGGTGGTAGTTTCTGCTATCGAGCGCCCGAGTTATCGCTCCCTACATTTGCATTTCACGATTTGTAAATTTGACGAATATATGTGTGCTCTTTTTTCTTTCCATGATAGCCCAATTGGCCTGTCAATCGGACGGCTCTATTTTAAATATCGATAAAAGAGTGTGAGATAAGGCAACTATAAAGATAAATTAACCTCTATTTCAGATCTACGTTCGAGAATTGTAGGCCATTATGTAACAAGTTGAGGTTCGACACTCCCTATTTGCAAATCTTTAAAAATAGCCATTGATGTCTTAAAGACTGATAATATACAAAACATGCATTTTTTGCACCGAAATAATTACGAGAGTGAAACATCGATTACTGTTTAAGATTAGCTTAAGCAATTTCGAAGCAAAGGTGGTACAATTTTCCATACGACAATGTCATCTTCTGCAGTCATGTCTATACAGACTAAGCAATCACTGCAAATAGCATTTCTTTCTTCAGACACAACCTGCTAATTCTTTTCAGCAGCGTTTACGGCACAACAATATCAGCTAATATAAGCTAAAAGTTATCGCTGTTGCTTCAGAGTAGCAGCCTCTTTCGTCAGCACATTTATGATATCAGCACCTTGCTGATAACCATTTTATCTTTTGAGATCTATTCGAATGTTTTCATAAAAGCCGCTCCACATAAGTGGGGACTACAACGTTGATAAACAAAATGTGCTCTTTGCCAGCGATAGTAGGTCGGTTTTGCAACAACATCGCGGCCATTACACAAGGAAGAAGAATTTATTAATTGCATTGAAAGACATAGATGGATGAAAAAGATCACGCATCACAAATTTGGGAATGACCCTCTCTTGCTCTAATACTTGAATGCGAAAGATAACCTGTCATTCTCAAGTAGACTTACTCTCATTTCTTATTCACAGAAAAAGATAAGACATTCATGCCAAAGATGCAAAGTCCCTACTTCGCATCTCTGGCACAAACGTCTTATTTTTTCTCGCAATAGAGAAGCTTTAAGAAGTTGTGAGACCATCTGATCATCTATAAATCGGTTCGCTTTTCTAACAGAATTACACGTATAACTGCTGTGTCTGCGTGTGACACATATGCTCCAAGTTTGATTGAGAATAAACATCCGACCAGCTTGAAAGAATTTGTTCTTGTCTGACCGGACGACAATTCAATGAATTATCAAGTGACGTTTCAAAAATTTCGTGACAAGATAACCAAAAGCCAAGATATCCGATAGGAATATTCAAATAACCAAAAGGGAAGGACAAAAAGGAAAGTCGACGCAATGCCAAAACTTATCAGTAAATGCAGTTTTCGATTGCATCTGCGCTCACTTAAAGCATTTTAAGTTATAGTTAATTGAAGCTTACCGTACACGCTTCCCATTATAAACGCACGCGGGCTTATTTAAATCTTTTAACGACCCGAGATGAATGCGGACGCTGTGGCACAAAGACATACAGCCAAGCGAGGTATGCATCAAAACTTTTTAAGGAGCAGTTAGTAACTTTTATGCAAGAATGAGAATAGCATACATCATTGATGGAGTGTCAGAGCTCTTATCCTATATGATACATAATAATGTCTTAGGAGGATAACAGTGGTTTCTTCTACAACGCTTATAATTTTTGTGCGCCAGAACTAAGTTTCGGCTTGTTACGCCGTTTGATCTGCAATTTTGTCATGTAAATAATGCAAACGTGAGTGAAACGTTTTGCCCTTTGCATCAATTCATTTGCGGTATTACTTTTCAACCAATCACGCTAGCTTAAAAGTTTTCTCCTTTGGCCTCTTACAGAATTTCTGTTGATATGTTTGCTTGCAGGAAACAAAGTATCCCGCATGCTAAAATTATAAGTGCAAAGATGGTGTACCTGTCCGTTCTGCGTGCAGAATGGAGATCAATTTCAGAAAACCTTGCTAGTCTTTGAGTTGCCGGAGATCTCAAAGAAGTAAAGTCCACAGATCAGTCCAAACAATCTTTCTTAATAGCGAAGACGCTTTAAGGCTACAACCCAGCAAACAATGGCTCTTTTGAAGCGCTGAGACGTCGTACGGCATTCTACGGTTTTCTGTCTGAAACATGCATTGGTCACCAAGGTCACTTATGAATTCGGCACGAGATATGTGCGGCCTGCTGAGCCACGAGTTAAGTGATAGAGTCCGTTCATTATTCATCAAAGACTTCCTACAGTATTTTGTTTTTATATGACACTAGAAAATGCCTGCCACTTCTATGCGACAGTAACGCACTATTGACATCGTTTAAATTTGAGAGAAAGATATTTTTCTAAATGAGTGGGCTTTACCAAAGAGCTTTTCGACAACAACAGCTAACTTTGAAGTGCTAGAAAGATTCTTTCGTCCATACGAAATCATTGATGGAAAACTTTAGTCACCTGTTTCTGATTCAATCTTCTTTCATAGATGACCGCCATCGTTAAGAAACTTAATAAACGCCAAGCGTTGTATGTAATCAGCTTGATAAGAATCTTCGAGATAGATCTTTAAGATCATGCAGTTTTTTGTGTGGTTGTGGGAGTGAATCTCTGTTTTTTTAAGTCAACTCATCATTTAGACCCTTGACAAAAGGATGAATTAAAATACTTTATAATGACCGAAACGCGCACCAACTTGAAATTGGTGCCCACTAAGAAACCTCTACGGCTGGTCTCAATAGATATGCTCGTAAGCATTGCGATGCGGACATCCTTCGAAATCCGTTCTACATTATTTTTTGCGGCACTGAATCGCTTAAAATAGGTGTTCAGGATTAGGTCAGAATATCAACTCCAAGATTGTTTTGAGTGTTTTGACTTTTATCAATCCAGACGATCTATGGCTCAATTACTTTTCCGATAATCTTCATTTACACCCAGCCCACCCTTCTTACCTAGTGGGTGGTATGTTATTACACAAAGACACACAGAAAACCAATTTGGCGAACGGTTTAAAGAGTGCAATCTTCACCGTCGATAGAACACAAGGTGTCAGGATTAATCGGTACCCCGGGGCGCACTATGTGATGAGGCCTCGCAAGTTTTACGAAAGCCGCTCCATGAGTGGATTGAAACGAGCAAATCATGATGGAAAATTGGATCATCGCATGGGCATGACTTTATGATGGAAGAATGAAGAAAAAGGCTCAAGGACGTGTGTATTTTCATAAGATTACACCTGATTTACCGGATAGGAAATCAAATGGTTACAAGTTAGAAAACTCATGGACAATTATAGGAATTCACTCGATGAGATGCACAAACTTACAGGCTTGACAATAATAAATCTAACCCGTCCCAGGCCATAAATGGTGCATTGCGCACCAATAGAATTTTTTTTCCTACTTCTTGAAATTTTAATGCTGAATTTAGGGCATTAAATAAAGGGAACCGTTAAACTGCCGGTACCCCTTGATTTTAGCCAATAAGATTAAACTAAATCCACCATTGGGAGCTGTTAATGAACACAGTGTTTTTTCAACCAATTAAAAGAGAAAGCAATGCCCATCCGGTACCCCTTTTAGTCAACTGCCTTGTTTTTTAAGAAATAACTCCTACTCACCTGTTATATCATCCGCCTGAGCGTCAACAGGACATGACGGGTAATGTTCAGCGTGCCTTGGGTGAATACTTGGACCGCCAGCGAGCTGCTTATTCTCGCTTTTACTTCGTGGGTGACGAAGACTTGTTAGAAATGATTGGCTTAGCAAAGATCCGATGCAAATCCAGCGCAATCTATCGCTTCGCTTGAGATAGAGAATACTACAAGTGCAAATCTTGGAATGGTTTCACGTGAAGGAAAAGTTGTTCACTTTAAGGAACCCGTGAAGACGGCAGACGAAACTCTCATTAATATCTGGTTAGGCAAGGTAGACGAGCACATGCGAAAGACTCTATCGCTACTTTGAGAGGAAGCTGTACGCAATTATTCGACAAGTGATAAGTCTGACGCGTATCCGAAATGGGTCTCAGAGTTCCCGGTTCAAGTAATTATTCTTGCTACTCAAGTCCAATGGTCAAAAGAAGTTGAGAGCGTCTTGAATGCTGGAGAGGAACATCTATCTGTTGTTGGTGAGCAGCTGAATAAGTTGCTGATCATTTTGAGTGAGCGCGTCATGACGGATGTAAAGAACGATGTGCGTGAAAAGTATGAACAATTGATTACAGAGCTTGTGCACCAGAAGAGCGTTACACGCCGATTAAGCCATGCCAAGCTAAGCACAGTAAAAGATTTCCGATGGCTGTATCACATGCGTCACTACTTCCAAGCGAAGGAGTCAAACCCGTTGAAGAGACTTACTTTTCAAATTTCTAATGGCAAATTTTCGTATGGATTTGCGTGCGTTGGTGTCGATGAGGGGCTTCTGCAAACTCCTCTTACAGAGCGTTGCTATCTCACATTGACACAGGCATTGGACTTTGGTATAGGTTGCTATTCAATCGGTCCTGCGGGCACAGAAATACAGAGTCGGTGAAGGCTCTGGGATCTGCTGGGCCGCTTTGTGCTGGTCTTTAATTGTGACGAGCACTTCAATTATCAAGCGATGGGTCGTATTTTGGTTGAGCTGTGCCAAGTGGGCGCATGAGGGTGCTTTGATGAGATTAATCGTTTTGAGGAGCGCGTGCTTTCTGCCGTATTGCAACAAATTTGGCAATTCAAAGCGGGGTGTCGTCCTTGAGGGGAGGTAAGGCTGCTGTCAACTCGCAAACACTCACCAATGGCAGCGACATCACTACTACTATCGAGTTACTGAGCAAGAGCGTAAAGCTTCATCCTGATGTAGGAATCTCTGAAACGATGAACCCAGGTTGCGCTGGTCGACCGAATTTACCCGACAACTTGAAGCAACTATTTCGGAGTATTGCAATGGTTGCTCCAGATCGCGAAAAATATGCACAAGTAATGCTTTTTTCTCAGGGTATTTATTACCACAGCTGAGCAAATCTCAGCCAAAGTCGTACTCTTGTTCAATTTACGCAAGTGTCAGTTGTCAAAGCAGCCTCACTTCGATTTCGTCCTTATGAGCGTGCATGAGAACCGCCGACTTTGCCTCTTCCAGAGTGCTGTACGAGAGCTCTCTAGGGGGTTGCATAGTGTTCATTGCGAGAAGACGAGTGCGAGAAGAGTGATATTGAGAAGAGTGATGTTGAAAAGAGTGATATTGAGCAGGAGTTATTTCTTAAAATAGAAGCAGTTGACAAAAAGGGGTACCGGATGGGTATTGCTTTCGCTTTTATTGGTTGAAAAAACACTGTGTTCATTAACAGAGATAAAGTGCTCCCATTGGTGGATTTAGTTTAATCTCATTGGCTTAAATCAAGGGGTACCGGCAGTCTACCAAAAGGGTCCCGGCATTTTAACGGTTCCATTAATAAAATTGTTACGATTGTCAAAATACAATGTATAAAACTCTTGTCATGCCAAATGTATAGTTTTTTCTGCAGCTTGGTTGGTTCACAGAAGCTTTAGGGTCGGCACTATGCTCGGTATATCAATCTACAACGCAGCTTTTTGAATATCTACTCTCAATTTTAACATCGTTCGTTGGTGCCTTGGTCAATAAAGCAAAGATACAGAACATAAATCAAATCATATGGTGACTTCTTTTAGGTTAAGGGTCCGCCAACTTTGCGTTCGACCCTGTATTGGGACCTGCGCTACCGAATGCACTTCCACTAATGCTATCAAGCAAAAAGGCGCCGCTACTGTTGCTTGAGCGCAAATTTGCCGATGTAACCAACGTTGTATTTGTCGACCCGTACGCGCGCTGTGTTGCCTACGTAATTTAAATTTTAACAACCTTATCACAAAGAAATCACTGCAACATACCTGATACTGGTAGCCAGAAAGCATTGGGATGGCGTCTTCTTGATAAGGATGACCAGCCGCAATTCCATGGCTATTGCCCCGTATTGGAACACAAGCAAAATTCGGAGTCGGAGGCTTATCGCGCGGGTTATTCGCACCATAGCTACCGCTGGATAAAGAAGCGGATGCTGAAGTGGCAGATGACGAGCGAAGACGTTGTCGCTGGGCCGATGATGTCTTGTCCTGGCGGGTAAAAAACAGCAATAGCGCGCTCGGGATAAACTCGGTCAAGAAGTGGATTGTAAACTCGTAAGCGATGTGGTGAAATCCAACAGGTGCGCGGTACTGAGACTCTTCTGATTCCATGTACCCTGTACCCATTCCGATCAAGTACACCGCCTTTACCGTAAAAAGGACACAAAGTAGGATACACACCGCCGTAATCTGATCAATAAGATAAATAGTCAGTTTTTGTTCATACTATTTGAGCTTGAATGGTTTAATACCCTTCGTAGCACAAGCTGCCGAGGAGATGACCTGGCAGTGGTGGAGAGTGACGACGCTTCGTGGCGACCCCGAGGGCCGTAGTTGTTGGCCATAGCCGCCGATGATAAATCAAAGAAGAACTCTTCGTCCGGACTTTGATTGCGAAAGAAGTCAATGAGACGAAGGCTGTAGTATAGAATGCCAAAAAGTCCTAAGATAAAGACGCTTCCTTGCAGCAAGTCACAGCCTCTCCACAATCCCGCTGACGTGCTTGCGAATACAAATAAAAGCGCAAAACCCACGTAAAGCAACACATTGAACAGAAAAAAAATTCTTCGAGGCCACGGATGAGCTTTGCCCCAGCACGCATAGCACAGTTGTGCCCAGAACAGCAACACAAGTCCGTACATTGACAAGAACAGCATGGACGGTAGCCATAAAAATAGCGTCAGTAATTTGCAGTATATGGAGGTAGAAGGAAGAACTGCCACGATCTCCAAGGTCACCACTTCGGTAACTAGAGTGCAAACACGCAGCGTCGAGGCCATGAATAGCAGCAAAAAAAGGCGCTGGCGCATTTCAAAACCGGTTGAAGCAGCAGCAGCGCCTTCCTCCTCCATGAGCGCAGACTCTGATCCACCCACGACATTCACAGACGTCGGGGTGGCTTGAAATACGGCAGAATATGACGCTCGACCTGCTGGCGCAGACCCGGAGACCTCTCCGGCGGCTGTGGTTGTGGCAGAGAGACGCTTGCGCTTGGCCGCGTACTGTCCGTACAGTACCCGCCCAGACACGGTGCTGAGGATAAGAAAAAGCAAGACTGTCAATAGCAGTAGCAAGCGGTCACCGAGGCTTAGCGCTCCGGAACCCTCGTCTACGGCGACGTCAGAGTCAGCCATGACTGGTGAGGTGGCGCTTGTAGGGATGGGAATTTAATTTAGGCAATTTACATTTAAAGAGATGCAGATGAGGGGCACTGTACGACGTAATATGCTTTGCTTTATTAGAGGTCTACACTGCAAGAAGTAGACGCCTCCTTCGGCTCACCAAAGGTAAGGGCTCAGAAGTCCAGAGAAATTGTACTTTAAAACAGGACGAATACAACAAATAAGGAGTTGTTGCTCGAGAATTATTTGTGAGGCATACACGTTTAGAGTAAAGTTTCTCATCGTGTATGTTCCAGCGCTTGCTGCGTCTTCCGCTGCACCTCAACGCCATGTCATCCTTCTCTAATCTTTGGAACATAGACTCCGCTATTGCTCGGCGCTCTAGTGTCGCGCAATATAACAAGTTTCTGCGCTCCACACTCTCCGCTTTAAGACAATCGCCAGCACCTCCCTTAGTGCACGTGTTGATAGGCAACGAGGCAGCGGATGCCGATTCGATCATTAGCTCGCTCAGCTATGCTTTTTTGAATCATCAGCAGCACCCAAAAATGCTGCACGTGCCCGTGCTGCCCATACCTCGGGCAGAATTAATTCTCCGCTCCGACGTCGCTGTATTGTTACAGGAGTTGGGCGTGAACACCGATGCGCTAATATTCGTGGACGAATTTTCATGGGAAACATATACCAAAGTAACGCTTACGCTCCTGGACCATAATGCTCTTTGTAACAAGAAGATATCACAGGTGCAAAGTCTTCAAGTAGTGGAGATTATCGACCACCATTCAGATCTAGGTCAGCACTTGCTCGCTGAGAAGCGAGAGGTGGCTTTTGCCAACGGGAACGCATTGGTTGCATCAACTTGTACACTCGTGGCCGAGAGAATGATGAAGTTAACGAGTCATGACGTGCACAAACTTTTGGCAACTATGCTGTTGGGTGTAATTGCTTTGGATAGCATCAATTTTGACCCGAGCGCGAAGAAAGTTACTTCGAGAGACGTCAAAGTGGCGGAAATACTCGAGACAATGGCATTTGCAAAAAGAGAGACGCTTTTTGAATGGCTGCAAACAGAAAAGTTTAATCCAATTCATTGGCAAGCATTTACGCTGGAACATTGTTTGCAAGTGGATTACAAAGAATTTACATTTGCATCAACGGCAGGTCACACACGAAACTTCGGCATAAGTGCAGTGTTGATTGATCTGGAAACATTTGTAAGAAAGGCTGACGATGCCGCTGTACTATGCCAAAAGCTGTCTGATTATTGCAAAAAAAATGGCATTGCGTTTCTTGTGGTAATGTCTATGTTTATGACGCCCGACAAAGAGAACAACCGCCACTTGCTTTTTTTTCAAGAAGACGGAGACGATGCTAAGCGCTGCGTGGAGTATCTAAAGAGGGACGGCTCACTGCAAATGAAACCATTGGCCTTACCACAATTGCATCGCGATGACCGCGTAATCTCATTTTGTCAATCGAATGTCCGTGCCTCAAGGAAGCAGGTCGCACCCATAATTCAACGTGCGCTAGACCAATTTGGTGACTAAATCAAAATTGACTCAAAACAAAAAAATTGAGAAACCCTTAAAGAATGCATTAAAAAGAATTGTGCTTGTTGTCTTTTTTGTGCACTGCCTGCTCAACCAATCGCCCATTACGAAAGAGTAATGGGTACTGGAAGACCGGGAGCAGGTAGAGCGCGCGCGCACGCCAAGAAAAAGCAATACAAGCGTGGTCATGCCACAAAAAATCGAGCGCGTGATATCGACCAGATCCAGGATGACTTATGCGTTGAGAAGATGACTGGCAAGGCCATGACTTTTGAGGAGGACGAAGACCTACCGGGCCTGGGTCAGTTTTACTGTACACCTTGTGGTCGCCACTTCATCGATATCAAGACGCGTGACGTGCACCTAAAAACCAAAGTTCACAAGCGGAGATTGAAGGATGTTGCTCAAAAGCAGTACACGCAGAAAGAGGCATTTCAGGGCGCTGGCAAAGGCATCGAAACGTATCAAGCGGCCAACCATAAGCAGACCGACGGCATGGACGATGTATAGGTTAACGATTAAGTATGGTATCAATGGATGAACCTAATCCAAATCTACTCACACTGCGCCCTGCATTGTATCGTAAAGTAATTTCGCAAGTTCCAAGGTTATTTATATAAATCGGTGGCACGTTTGAGGCAATTCTGCTTAAGCTACACGTCCGCATTTAATTTTAAAATGACAGGACGGTATCGACAGATGCACAACCGAGAATGTGACAACATTGATGTAAGGTCATGCTTGTATCTCTACTTGTCTTAAAGACGCTTACGACATTCGTGTAGCTCCTAAGGATTGCGGCAGTTAGCCCATGGAACAACATCACACCTGCAACAACAACACCAATGGAATTCAGTCGTTTCAAAGGACAGCTTAAAATTTTTCAAGAGATTAAAACGCAACATATCCCAGCACCTCCAAATGATCTTCGAAATTTACCGTACGGTTCTCTCCGTCCAGTGGATAATAAACATGGCGGCGACTTGTCTAGGCCAGTCATTCCGACTGACTCAGCAATGCCACTACGGCCACAACACTTTGCTCCATCACGCGCATCGAAGGCACGTAGCAATATACAATTCTGAACGTGTTTTGTAGCGATTCATATCTCTTGACACGTTCGTTTGGACACAGATCGCTCACACAGGTCGGGGCCGCGCAGACAGACTCAATGCAAAGCCCGTTGTTCACGCATATAAAAATCTATTGAAGCAGACTGAAGCGACGGTAAGCTTGATGTGTTTTTCCTTAGGTGCATGTAGCTCACGGAATCAGTTAAGAAATCGGAATTAGCAGAGAGCGCCGACAAATGGCGGATGGATGATGCCGCCTATCGTATGGGACTTGCTAATATATCGGACGCGATGCTTGCTAAGCAGAAGGACTTAATTCGCTACTATGCATTTAAGAGTGAAGTCGATACTTTTCAGCAGCATCTAGTTCCATTCATTCTCGACATTCGCTCGGAGCATGAGCGTCAAGTCCACTCAAGCGTGTATCGTCACTTTAATCGTATGAAAGCAATTCAGGACATGGGCATCCCCATTTACAATCTTGGTTGCTACCTTCTTGAAAATACCGATCGTGTAGTTACTGCTCGCGCAAGTAAAAGCTTATCTCGTCAAGCTCGACCTGCGCGCACACCGATTGATGGTAAACCTAAAATGAAATGAAAAAAATTCAGACCAAGGTTTGCACACTGTTCGGCTGTTTGACTGAAAAGCATCCAGTCGCGGCCTCATCAGGTCTTCCAGAACCGCGATTGTGAAAGACTTAGTATTATTCTGTTTCCATTCATCACAAGCGAAATGGATGGGCGCTTCTTTGCCGCGACCGATCCATTCACCTTCTTAACTCTCTTCTCTCTTCTCTCTCACTACAACTAAAAGTCCTTGGGAAATCCGACATCGTCGTCTAATCCTTCCTCTCCGATTCCGTAAGCTATCCTTAGGTCTCTTCGTTTGTATTTTCTTCTCGTTTAGCCATGTCCGTGCTTCATCAATAAGCTCGTCATCACCCTCGTCAGTTTTCGTCGCGATCGTCAGCATATTTATCCATTTTTCATTTCGTTTCAAAGTCTTCAAGAAAAGTCATCAATCTTGCGACCAATGCCAGCTCCCAATAGACACGTCAAGGCGTAGATCGGGGTGTTTGTCGACTACCACCAACAACTTAACAACCCCTTGCTACACCGCCAGCTCAGTAGCGCTGTCGACTCATCGGCTTTGCTTCGCTAAGAGCGTCACGGCTAGTGCCCGTGGCGACACGCGGAGCAGAATAGCTCGGATCCGCAGCAACTTGCCGATCGTCACGGTGACCGGCCGAGCGGTACGACTGCTGCGACTGCTGTTGTGAATCAACCTCCTTTGCCTCGTCACGAACGTACACACGACCTTGTGGCGTGACTTGACGACCATCACGAGCAGCCTCCTGGCGCGGGTCTGCACGAGCACTGCGCTCTGCCTCGCCACTAGTGCCACGCTCTCGACGGCCACTGCGCAAATTCAGTACAGTCCAGTCAAACATAGCGTCAAATTGAAAGCCCTTGCGAAAGAAAAGCTCCTTAAACAGACGCTTGAGATAAGCGTAGTCAGGCTTGTCATCAAAGCGCAATGCACGGCAGTACTCGAAGTAAGCACGGAACTCTGCCGGGTAGCCCTTGCAAAGCACCTCAATAGGTGTGTTCATCTTCTTCTCCATAATCTTCTCGTACTTCTGCTTCTTCGTATTAGCCTTGAGTCCCTGCCACGGCAAACTGCCACGGATAAAGTACATGTACACATAGCCAAGCGACTCCAAATCGTCACGACGACTCTGCTCAATACCCACATGAGTGTTGATAGAGGCGTAACGAGCCGTGCCCGTAAGGTTCTTGTTCTCACGGTAGGGAATGTGCTGGTGTGTCTTAGGGTCGCGATACTTCTTTGCCAGTCCGAAATCAATGACGTGGACAATTTGAGCGCGCTTCCCCAGTCCGATCAAAAAATTGTCGGGCTTGACATCACGGTGAATAAAATTCTTCGAATGGCAGTACTCAAGGCGGCACAGCAGCTGGTCCGCAATCATCAGCACTGTCTTGAGTTGAAAGCGACGACCACAATAGTTGAACAAGTCTTCAAGCGATGGACCTAGCAGATCAATCACCATGACATTATACTCGCCCTCAACACCGAACCATCGCAAGCTCGGAACACCCACTACAGCATATGGACCAGTTATGAGTAATCTATGAGCCCAGGGCACAATATAAATAATATTGTACGTACGTCCGCCGTTGAGGATCTTGTATATCTTGGACTCGTAGAGAAGCTGTGGGTGTTTGCTCTTGACAGACTCGAGCTTAATGCCAACCTCTTCGCCTGACGTCATATTGGTGCCGAGGTAAATGTCTCCGAAAGAGCCGCTGCCAATTTTGCGACCCAGGCGAAATTTCTTGCCAACTCGCAGCTCTAACGCGCTGTCACGGTGGTAGGGCAACATTTATGCGTAGACGAAAGGAGAAATTTGGGGTAAATGCGGGCTGTAGAAGGAGAGAATAACACAATTTACACGTTAGTAAGACTAGAAAAGGCAAGACGTTGCATGTCCTCCCCTGCTTCTAAGCGAAGAGTGAAAAGGGTTCCGTCAAGAGCGAATGCAGGACGGAGTTGAGGGATTTTATGGCCGTATTCAAGAGCAAGTACTTACTTGTTCCGATGCGAAGAGCGCGCACTGACTAATGCTCGATATGAAGAAAGAAACAGGGGGCGACGGCTCGGTCCAGAAAAAGAAATGAGTAATCTTACGACAGGACGACCCAATTGCTACTGCCCACTTTTACATATTCCGCTTTGAAGATTTTCCACTTTTTCAATACCAAATAAGCTCATCTGAATAGTACAGGTGAAACATATTTATAAATTGCTGCTCAAACGCTGTTATATTGACTTTACATCATACACACACCGACTGTATTCTGTATCGCGCTCAAAAAAAGAAGGCAGATTAGTCATGAATGTGTCGAATTAAGGCTGACATTTTTTGTAAATATATAAAAAAGCTAAACCTCTAATTTGTATCTTAGGCCTTGATCTTTGCCCAAAATCGCTAAGCCTAACCGGATTTGGGACCGGCGTGAGCCCAAAAGCGACTGGCCTAGACTATCGTACTTTGCGGGTTTTATCTTGGTCTGTCCCGAAAAGAGCGTCTTATCGTGTCCGCCATGTCAGCCCGAGCCCCTCGGAGTACGACAGCAAGCGGCTCAGTCGTTTACGAGACCGAGCGTGCTGTGCACGAATACCTTCAATTTCACTACGGTCCACTAATTTTAAACGTTACAACTTTGTTGAAGGTGCACAGCTCTGATTGACGATGTGCTTAAACATAGAGGAGCCGTCAACGGTTGTCCCCTACAGCTTCGCCCCACTTGATGCACTGCAATTCCTGCCGCAAATTGTGGAGCGTTGCTCTAGTCTTACGCATTTGACTCAGCGCGGCCGTGCCTTGGATATTGGTTGTGCTGTGGGACGGGCCACATTCGAGCTCAGCAAATACTATGACGAGGTGCGATTTGACGGTCGAGAGAGCACGACGGCACATTTCAACTGATGATGCTGCTCATTTATTCTCGTTGCAGGTCGTGGGTGTTGATTTTTCGCAGCATTTTGTTGACGCCGCCAAGAGCATGAAGGAGAATGGCGCAATGGAGTACGACGCACACATTCAGGGAGATATCCGCGAGGTGCGCTGGGCGAAGCTGCCTGCTGGTGCCAAGCCACTTAATGTCGCTTTTTACAAGGGAGATGCGTGCACACTTTCCCCTACGCTCGGTACTTTGGTGACTGTTGCAGCGCTTAAGAAGTGGACTTGCAAACTAATTTGCCTTTTGAGTGCTTCTTTGTCGTAGGTATGTTTGATGCAGTCGTGGCTGCGAATCTGTTGTGTCGTCTGCCAGAGCCTGAAAAGTTTTTGAATATAATTGGCAAATTTATTAATTCTGGTGGTATCCTCGCGCTTGTGAGCCCGTATTCATGGCTGGAAGAGTTCACAGCCAAGGACAAATGGATTGGCGGTGTCCGTGATGCAGATGGCAAACCCGTGGATAGTTTCAGTGTTATTAAAAAGATCCTTTCAAAGAATTTCAGTTTGATGGAACGCCAAGACTACCCGTTTATGATTCGCGAGCACGAGCGCAAGTACCAATGGGGCGTGTCCGATGGCAGCTATTGGAAGCGCAAGTAACTGCAAGTGGCGTAAAAAAAAGTTTTCACCGCCCTATGCTCTTGGTACTTTGTGCATATATTTTAAACCTCATTGCCTTTTCTTCGGCCATCAATGTCTAAAGTAGGTCAAAGAGATAAAAGACTACTAAATAAATGTCCATTGAAACGGTAAGAAACTATATTATACGAGTTGGAAACCGAGAAGAGCTAGACAACCAATTAGCGCGTACGGCACACCTTGCTACCTTTGGACTAGTAGAGCCGCACTAAATTACGGGCGAATGCTGCAACGGTCGGCCGTATGTTGGTGAGTTCATTGACTCGAATTTTTTTTCCCACACCGCTCCACGTTGCTCTTTTTTAACACGCATCGCATCAAAATTACGGTGTTTCTGCCCGTTAATCAAGTCTTATACGTTTTCGAGTCCCGATCAAGTAACCGCTTTGCCAAGTGTGCTAAGCGTTTACGCCAAGCGCGACACCGCTTCTCCTTTTCTGCCCAGACGATCGATTTGATTTGGTGCAAGCAATACCATTGCTGCTATTTCCTGTAACTGCAGAATTTCCTGTACCCATCACAACGTCGTTCTCACCATCTTCTACAGTATGGCGGCGGTGGTGTGCGGGGGTCATTTGTTGTGATTGCCGGTGATGGTGCAGCGGCAGCGGGTGACTGCGTCGGTGTTCCTGCGAAGGTGGCACTTTCGGATAGCTCTCGGTCACGTAAACAAGCTGACCTTCGTGGTGCGGGTCAGCAGCTACGAAATGGCGCATTTGGTAATAGGGCGAATGTGGCAGTGACGAGTTACGCACGCGCGTGTACATGTAGTGATTTGCCAGCTCGTTGTAATACCGTGCATACGTTTCACTACTCACGTGAAGGCTAAAGTTAATGAGAAGGAGATATTCGACTTCTAGCTCGTTCATTTCGAGGCAGGGCACACCGCCCACCTTCGCGTAGTAGGCATTGTTGAAATAGTGGTCATCGAAAAACTTGGCAGCTAGCACAACGCTCGTGATGACAACGCGGTGCACATTAAGCTCAGTAAGCACAATGCCTTGCATTTGATGCAAGCGGTCCATGTACACGAGCGCAAGCACAAAGCACTCAGGGCTGCAGCTGGCGTATTTGTGAATGCGCGCGAGATAGTCGGACACCGAGATGCCTGGCGCACGAAAAGCTTCAAACTTGGTCTTGTGGTAGTAGCCTAATGGCATTCGATCGCTAGCATGAACCATTGAATCCACAACAACTGCCAACGTCTGCACAATGGCGCGGCCACGCTCGTCGTTCGAATTCGCCCTGTCATCCAGCATCATGGCCATTACTGGTGCGGTTGTCTGTGAGCTGAGAGTCGGTTGTGCTGAGTGCGGGGGAAGGACAAGAGAATAGTTGAGTTTCTTAAGTATGGCCGTGTTCTCTGTCCGGCCTTCCTGCTGCCGGTTCTGCGATGATGGCTGGCTGAGGGGGTATCTGATTATGTCTGAGGCACACAGTCCCTCGCTACAATGACTAGCCTTGTTCTCTATGAGAAAAGATGGTAACGGACTGAGAAGCAAGTTTGCAGTGCCTTTTAGACAAAGAAATTCTGGATGCGAGGCACCAACCAAACTGAGTAAGCTACCGGTATTTCAGCAGTGACAACTTGTTGCAAATCTTACCATGCTGCGGCTACAAAGAAAGTGTCTCTTTATTAATAGAATCGGAAAATGCGCTCACGACTCCGCCGAAAAATAGATGCACGACTTTTCAGATCTTGTTATTCCTGACCTTTGGCGCCATCAAAGCTCATCATACTAAAAGCTATGCTTCCTTGCAACATTCTAGAGATAGCGTAAGCCTAGCTATATCATAGATCAGACAAATATACCGCCATTTTTTCGCAAGTATGTTTTAACTGACACGAGAGTTGTTACATACAAAAACTGGGCACACTAAAACCTAATTAAGCGAAGAAGACCAGAAAAGACCAGTTTAGATCACCCGCAAATTGTATTTTATCTCGAAATATCTCTTGGTTGCTTCACACACACCATGTGGTTTGAAAAAAAGCTACATACCATGTGTTATGGTAGAGGGGGTTGTATATGTGTAATAATAGCCTTGGAGCAGAAATTTCACTCCTTCAGATAAATGCTGAGAATTTCTTTCGGACCATGCAAGCTTGTGGTGAGAGAAAATCAGCTTGTTTTTCTATGGCTGGATAATTTGTACTTAGTGTCGCAGCCAAACGCACTCGCGACAAGCTTTATTGAGTGCTATGGTCTTAATGAAAGCGCAAGGATAGTTTGGTGGATAACAAGCATTTGTGTTATTACAACTGTCTTTAGTAATTTGAAAGAATACAATCAATAGACTAATTCTCGTCGCTATCTCGCTTACTCCTGCAGTAAAGTCCACGCCAAAAAGCAGAGGCACTCTATTTGCTCTCCGCAGTAAGTTTGGCGACCAATCAATCACTTCGATACTTGCGAGCCAGATCGATAAGTAAAATTAGAAATCATTGGTGTGGCTGGTAGGCTGTTGAAGGCCTATTGAGCAGCAACTAACTTTCATGTATTATCAATCGTGAAACTGAATGACGCAAGAATGTGCTCGTGCCGGTTAAAACGTTTTCACTTGGTTGCAGCAAAATCACTGATTTTGTGAGTAAATGGTGTATCTCACGCTTACTGCGTCATATGTAGCGATCTTTGCCACTCATTCGTACTGCGCTACGCACAACATTGCTTTTTCTTTTCTATGGATTCTCTATGCACTATCGCAGCATTTCCATACTTACAATTTAGCGGTTATTATCAGATTACCTAAAGCCCAAGATAATACTACCTACTTGGTAAGTACAACATTTACTGATTCTGATAATGCCGCAATAAAATTACTGTTTCTCACGTCAGCAAAGACCGATATGGTGCCGTTTCATCTTGGCGCGATCAATAAAGATTTCAACAAGTCGCCGTTGCGTACCGTCCAGCTCTGTGGCAAGATACTTGGGTACAATTGAATTGTTTTCATTTGTCGCGAAATGGAAAGCTACCAGACAATCCACTGCACTCTTGCGAACACTGGAGCTTGCATGTCCTAGGCGTCGCTTTAACACCCTCATAAGGCGATTGGCTCCGTCACTATTGCACAAAAATGCTGACTTTTCAAACAAATTGCGCTCGCAGGCCTGCAAAGAAACCTTAATTAGTCGAAGCACGACTTGCACCGTCGGTGGCTCTCTGTCAGAGTCTAAGTGGATCAGCGTTGACAACGTTAGCTCGTAGTCGTGGGCAGATTTTACAAGGTCGTGAAGTATCCGCTCCATCAAATGACGAGCCTGTTCAAACAAGCATAGACAGATAAAAAAGGTCGCCTGCAATTTTGCAGCTTGGCGTTGACGTACCACGTCAACTTGATTGACCATTGCATCTAGTAATCGCTGAAGTAGCAATTCGAAGAACATTTGCGCTCGAGATGGCTGCGCTTCCACTAACCGTTGTAGCACCTTGAGGGCATATACATTGTTCTCTGTAGCAGCATCTACAAGCACCAAAAGCAGCCGTCCAAAGCAGCGATCCCAAGTCTTGGGCACTTCAGTCTTGATGCACTGCAAAGTCTGTTTTGTACAAAATGTTACGCTTGCTAATCACACATAGTGCCACACCAATGATCGCGCACCTTGTAAAGTGCGTGTTTCTTTTCAGTCTCTGACAAGTTGTTTTGCTCTAGCGCATGTAGAAGTTTTTCAAGCTGCTCGCTATCTTTGCCCGTGACCATCATCGCAGGCAACGCAGAAGAGAGCAAATTGCATTTCGATGACGTAGCTTTGACCTCCACCTCATTAATTCGATTAGTTGGCGCAGAATTTCTTGGTTGATCGTCCATTTTTTGGTCCTCGATGCCCAGTGAGGCACTAGACTTGGACAATGTATATATCCGTTTTTGGCTCATATGACAAGCAGAGCCAGAGGAAGTTGCGCTTGGTGACTCGACTCGTTTTCGGCTCCTCTCTGGTTTGAATTCTTTAATTTCCATGTCCTGATTGTCGTTGTCTTTGTCGTGTGATCCTTCTGAGTGCAAAGCTGTCGACGCAGAAAATGGTGGTTTTTGTACATTAGCGGGCCTCAGCACAATCTTTTTGGTCTTAAGCACCTTAGACACGATCAAGCGCTTGGATGGGGGAAGAAGCCCCAGTGACTCATTCATCTCTGGACCATAAAGCTGGGCCGCCACCGAGACAAGCTCACCACATGCTGATGAGACAGAAACTGGGACGTCTGCTTCCTTGAGAAGAGCGATTTTAAGCAAGAATGTCCTCATGTGGCTGCCGTTTGTACCGTGTTTCATGTATTCTTTAGCACCTGGCAGCAGCTCGCGCAGGTAGTGACACATAGCAGCCCGGACCTTCATGTTGCTTCCATCACCTAGCATTGAAATGATAATTGCAGCCAGTGTCGAGTTGTCAACAGTCAACGCGACATACTCTAAATTTTCCCTTGCAACTACCCGAACCGATTCCTTAGTGTCAACAAACTTTTGAAATAGCTTTGGTAACACCAATTTCAATTGATGAAGCAGCCGCTGATTGTGATTGGCAATTTTTAGTAGCGGTAACATATTCTTCAGCACTCCCTGAGAGACGCGATAGTGAGCATCGCTAAGATGCTTAATGAAAGCCAGTGAAATATGATCGTCCAGCTTGTAATCTCTGTTCTCACCCTTTTCGATTCCGTCGACCTGCTGTTGTAGATATGTTCCAATATATACTGCAGCCTCCAATCTAGTAGACCAGGACTTGCTCTCAATCTTTCGAAGAGCATTTTCAAGCATGTCTGTCACTCGTATAGGTGCAATTTTTGGTCGCTCCGACCCATTTGCAGGCGCAATTCGTTTCGCTGATTTTTTCAATTCACTCGTTGAGGAGTTAGATCTCGGGCTCGAAGCCTTAGACGGAGTCGGCGATGGCACCGATGCAAGCGGTAGTCGTTTTGGACCATTCTCTCCTTCGTTAATCTCCGCTTGAGCTGGCATATGGGATTCCGATGCAAGCTGAACTCGCTGCGCTTTAAATGCCTGGGACAGAGAGCTTGTGTGAAAACCTGCATTTGACGGTTCTTGTCGCGACGTGTACAAGCTTTCGGTAGCAGCGTCAATTGACTGCGATGACTTCGGTGCACTCCATACCCGAAGGGGACCAATAGCAACATTTCTTGCTGTCTCGTTCGCAATATTAGCACTATCCTTTACACCAAACGATTTCGCTTGACCTACTAATCCAACACGCATTGGACCTTGAGAAAGGATCCGCGGAAACTCTGCTCCAGAATCAATTCCAACTGAGGACAAGCTTCCTCCTAGTACCCTTCTTGGTAGTTTTTCGGCTGTCGCTTCTTCCGCATTGATGGTGCGGGAATCCTCTGTTCTAACTTTAATTACATCCTTTGCTATTGAGGCACTGACCGTTGGCTGAAGTGCATTTGCCTTTCGCAGCGCAAACCGATCAATTTCTAAGTTTTGTGGCACTGAAGTATCGATTGAGCTATGATCCGATTGTCGCGTAAAATTAGCTGTAACTTTTGAAGGATCATCATTCAAATTCTTCTGCGTCGATCGATCCAAACTGGCAAAAATGCGTTTTCCTTCATCCTGTGTTTCACAGCCATCATGCATCATATTTTGTTATTATAAGCGTAGCTTTGTTTACACATGGAACATACCGGAAAGAGGTGATGGAAAGCCCAATAACATTTTCTAGATTGCGCACGTACATCACCCAGCGCATCCTGGAGAATAGCAGGCATTATCGGTACAAACAAATCCGAATGTCTAAAACAACAACATTAGCGCTAATTTCACCCAAACACACACTACGTACTTGCTCAGGAAACTGACACTCCACTTCTGCAGAATAAGTGTCAAATAGCATACTGCGTTGCATCGCAGCACTTGGTTGCGAGATTTGACGCATTCAATCAATCTGATTAGTTTGAAATACAGCAAAAATTGTTAGCATTCGTAAAGAGTACATTAAAGCGCACTACTTTTTACTTAGGTATCACACGCGTGTAGCCGTTGCTCGTGCTTTCAATCATGCGTTTAATTGTTGTATCTGCTGATGTCGAAACCACTTGGATAGTCACGTATGTCGCTTTTAGTAAATTACCTAAACAAAATTCCGCATGCGCATTAAACTCATCTCGAAGAGTATCGGCAAGGGTCTGTATTGTCTCGCAAGCTTCTTTAGACACGGAAGAACGCAAGTCACTCACTTGCTGGCATAGACGCTCACGAAGTGAGCGTAAGCCCTGCGCCAGAACAGCAAGCGCAAATCCACTATTTTGAGCCATGCTGCATTGGCTTGCCAGCTTTTGAAGCATCTTCAATCCAGCCACACGCTGATCCCACTTGTTCTTTAATTCAAGTTTGTCAAATACTACATTCAGTTGCTTTTGCAATTCTTTCTCCGACACGTCATTCCCGTCGATTCCGAATGAGCTTTCTACGTAGTCCTGGGCGGTTGGACTGCCTATTGAGGAATTCTGGGACGGACATTGCTCGCTTTCTGCTAAAGCAGATGCAGCGTTGGCCTCGTTTTGCGTTCGGCTTCGTACAGATTCCAAATATCGTGCCATCGAAGATGATGACGACGAGACTGGCAGATCGTACGACGACAAAATTGACGACAACTGATCGGGTAGAATGTTGCAAGAGTCGGGTACGTCATTGCATGCCTGTAACTAAAAGATCACTTGTTGGCTCTGCGCGCGTATTCAATGCAGCCAATATTAGACGTACTGAATCGGCATCACGCGCTGAGACTGCATGTGCACCTGGAATTTGCTTAAATCTGTCTGTCAATGTTTTCATGTGAGCTGGGCGAATGTTCTTGTGTTCCAACTCTCTCTGTCAACCAGACACAGCCAAGATTAGTCATGACACCCCCGATGACACATCAACTTTTATTCTCGTACCAGAAACGATGGTCCGACAAATGTGTAAAATTTCTCCAGTGCCGTGATTGCTGCATCGCGCACATCTTTTGACGAATCTTTCAAGAGCTCCAGCACCTGTATATAATCGTCACATAACTAATTCATTATAAATACCTTATCCATCAAGACTTACATCATCCAAAAGTTCCTCCTGCTTCTCCTTGAACAAATTGTGTTGTTCCAGGCACCTCCAAATGGCATGCAAGCTCTGTAAAAACATATGCAATCATCAAATAACACATAAAAAACAGCCTTTGAAATCTTCTTTTCTTTGTACCTGCTCGCGCGTGCGCCAGTTCTTGTGACTCATACAGCCTTTGAGCTTGTCCAGGACCATTGTCACATCCACCACGACTGAAAGTCTAACAATTACATCCACAGCCTTTTCTCGAGTCTGCAATTTGCTGTCCCCAAGTCGTTCCACGAGGCTGGTCCAAAGAGGTTTCAGATACAAGCCAAGCGTGCTTTCGGGTGCGCTCGAGACGAGCAGCTCGAGAATCTCCAGTGCTCCAAGCGCAATTTTCGAGTTGTGATCACGTAAGCAGGGGAGTGCAAACGGTATTAATTCGGCAGAGGACTCAAGAGCTGCGTCTGGACGTCGAAGCTGCTCTAAAAGTCCCGTTATTCCTGTCAAGCGCTGCTTGATGGCTGTAACAAGCATTTTTGAGCATTGTTTTGAGCATCCAGAAGCAATTGTTAGTGTGTGAGGAGAATTTTGCTAGATAGCTACTGCACATGACAAACAAAACCTGTAGAGCTCAGTAGCGCTGCTGTCTCCTTCATGTTGTCGCCGCCGTTTGCAATTTAAATTTTACGCGCGATTACTGGTCAAAATTAGAAACGTTTTATTGAGTTATTTAATTCGAAATGTTATATAGAATATTACATTAAACTTCATATTAAGGATTGTATGTCGGCAGGATCGCGAGTACGTCGTTCCGCAGCGGCTAATGAAACGGTCGTTGTGCGTATTTGGCGCTGGGTCAAGATCAAGATCTGTGTGTAAATGCCATCAGGCTTGTTACTTTGTATCTCCTGATTGTTACGAGTGGGTGTAGGGCACTTTTTCTATGGAGAGAACGAATGGCAGCGTCTATGCAGTCCGACAGGTGCTGAAGTGGACGAGCACGAGCGTATCGTGCGTTTTCGCACGGAGCTAGCACTTTCGACGCAGATGGTGCAGACCTGTAACGTGGTGTTCAACAATGAGCCGTTTCTCGTGCGTGAAGTTACGATTTAGGATTAGGCTCCTGGACTTATTATCGATTCGCGGTGATTGCTGTAGATGGAGAAAACGCTTCATGACGTAGCAACGAGGGCAAATCTTGACGAAAGTGATACTACGTGAGTGAAAAGTAAAGTTACATGTCGAAAAATACCAATTTGTGCGAGTTGCTTTCTAGATTAATGGCCAACGTCCGTACATGCCTTCAACGCTGCAACTTTGTAAACAAAGTATATGAACGAGTGCACGCGCTGAAAAATGAAGCGTATAACTCATCGAACTTAGAGCATGAAAGGTTGCTAGAGCAGTTGTGGACGAATTTGAAGCCGGATGTGCGTCGTGAAGGTGGACGCATTACCAAGGAGTGGGGAGAGATTGGCTTCCAAGGTATGATCTGGTGGTATCAATTTGTCTATGTATACATGACCCGAAATCTTATGTGTTCCATAGGCACGGACCCAATGTCGGATTTTCGAGGTATGGGCCTTCTCTCGTTGGTTCAACTACTATACTTTAGTAAAGTTTATAAAATTGAAGCCCAACGGTGCGTTTGTAACATTCTATACAACATAGACAGCATGGTAACTTTTGGTGAGTGTCCTTCACTTCACGAGGCAGGGCTTTGGAGGAGTCAAATCACCTAACGCGCTGGTACCCGTTCGCCGTGACCGGAATTAATGTCACTGCCTTTGTTGTCGAACTGATGGACGATCGTCTAGTGGATGTCGAGCTGTACCGCCTAAGCACTGATGGGGGAGACGACACGGTGGATGCCGGACTCCGGCAGCTTCACAATTTCTACGGTTCGTCTACCAATATGGTTTTCATTTGATGTTCTACATTGAATAGTTATGTGTACAGCCACGATCTTCACCCGTTTCAACAAGTTATGGGTGGACGCGAAGCCTCGCGATGTCATGGCATTTCCATCCATCTTCAAGTCGCTGAAAGACGCTATCCGCCTTGAGTTAACCCACAAGTCTTTTCGCTACTAGCTGTAGCAACCAAAAATGTGACGTGATAATTACAATTTTCAGCGTAAAAAAGCTAACGCACATTTTTTGCGATAGGATAGGATAGAAACAGAAATACTTTATTAATTAATAGTTACTGTAAAAGCGTAAATCTTCCACTGTCACATCTGCTAGCAATACATAATCGATCTTACAACTATGCGTGTAGCCAAACCCTCACAAAGACTCTAGAATGGCTGTCTGACGCGTGCTCAAGGTACTTGTTGGCTTTGTTGGGTGGTCACGTGCGTACGCTGCTAAGCAGCCGGATTACGTCATAAACCTTGAACTCTTCGAGCAGTCATATGTTGCAGGTCCAGGCAGTAAAAGTCTAGCCGTAGGATTTCATTCATCTTCCAAAAAAGTTGAAATGGCTACAAAAGGGGGTATGACCCTCGATGGTGCGTTGCGTTTGTGTTCTTTTAACCTGAAAGGCCTTGAAAATAAGCGGGCAATCGCCCATAAATCTACCTCACCTGTGCCTGCCCCAACGATATTTTTCTGCTTTGTTAAGGGTTTTGACGGATCGCAGGCAGAAGCCGCGCCCTCAGATTAACAAAAAATGCTGGTCTTTAGTAGATGTTTGACGCCCTACTGTGGAGAGCTAAATCTTCATTAGATATTATAAACCACAGAAGCCAAGCTCTCGTGAGGACGGCAGCAGTCGCAGAAGTCCGGATGTGGTGGATATCATGAAAAAACTTTGCGCGCCAATAAACAGTTCACCATGTCAAAAAGACTAGCTGAGACACTACGAGAGAGCAACAAATTGGGTCAGTTTCTATTTATCTGGCTAAGGGAGCGATCCGAGACGTCCCTAGCGTCGGAAAAATTTGTACAAATTCGAGTAGTACAACAGCACGGAGTCCTCTAGATCTTTGATTTGATTAGCAATGACTTAGTTATGTGTCATGGCTACAAGAGCACAGACGCTAGAATAAGCGGCGGAGCTAGGCCGTTGTTATTAGCCGCTCAATCCCGCACAAAAAGGCCTAGGTGATTCATGACCAGGTAAACGGCCGAGATAAATATGGGAGTACTGGTATTTCTACGAAGATAAACGCGAAGACGTCTTTGAACGTTTCTAACGAGTAGCCAGGCTTTGCTGGCAGCACTGGCTGCCGAAGGGGCTATAGAAAGCGCTTTACACACAGGCACTTTACAAGTGGGTCACCAACTGTGGGTGAAAAGGTTCTAACACAAATCTGCGAGTCACAGTGTGTAGCGGACCTCACTTCGGGTGAATACCGAAGCTCGACCAAAAGAGGGTAACATATCACCTCAGGAAAAGGAAGATATGTGATACTGATGTTGATTTCGGATGTCAAGAACGACCCATAGGAGTAATCGTTAGTAGGACATCATCGCTTCACACGACTTGTGCATCAATTGAAAAGAATGCTAGCGTCCACAACTTGGCGAATCATGCCTCTTATTAAGCGCAGAAGCTCGAAGGCTCGAAGTCACTGAACTCTTGGAGGAGTTAAGGACTGAAAATATGTAGAATGTAGTGTTTTCGAAGATGACTTTTATATGGAAACATTTTCTGTTAGACAGAGATGCTTGTAATATCAGTCTCGTAGGCAGCGTACGTTGCGCCGTAGCTAAGAGACTTTAGTGAAATTCAAGGTTTACCCGGATGTTGTACTCAGTGTCTTATCATCCAGATGCTCAGAGTCAGTCTCAAATCGGTGTTTGAGTGCGCCACGCAGCCGTGAGCATCAAGAGGTTGGTATCTAACAAAAAATAGAGCTTCTCTCAAATTGCTGACGTAATAAGAAGAGAAGCTCAAGACGACTGACGGTGGTATAAAATTGTCAACATAGCGCACCGTGCTATCATATACAATAGCAAATTTCGCGTCTGAGTTCCTATCGAGTCCGAGAGAAGACCATGTGTAGAATTTATCGACACTGAGAACCAGAGCTTTATCACCTTAAGAGGAGGTTGGAGGGGGATGCTGTAGCGAATGCGACAGCCTTACACGTTGGAAGATCCACAGTAGCGGACACACTCGTGAGACCGCTTATGTAAGTTGGACTAGAAGGAATGAAGTGCTACGTATTATTTGGCCCTGGTGAGCACCCTCAGACGTGTCATGATTTTGTGAAAGCTATTCGTGTGTAGATCGGTGTCTTTTGTAATGAAAATGAGCAAAGCACTGAGCTTATCGATGCTTTTATCGTTGAAAGTAGCGGTGAATAAATCTGCAAGTGTTCTGGCTCAGCGCCTTCAGTGTTCCGTGACCTGATGTATGCAAGTATATTAAATCCTAATGAATGTTGTGCCGCATCAATACGCTGCTGTAATTCCGTCACTAAGGGCTAGTATTTGAGGCACTACACTATGTGGATACCATGGGATAGCATAGACTAAAAAACTGTCCCGGTCTGTAATCTACCACAAAAGTGTACTTCAAGAAAAATGCGGTTGACCGACTCATGCGGTTGAAAAAACGATGAAGACTTGTGAGTGACGTGGATGGTCAACGTCGGCTAGCCCGAGAATGCTCACTGTGTCTTTGATTCAATCTCAACGCATGGCAAATAGCTCCTTGTCGTGCACGGAGTAGTTTTCTGTGTCTGATAGCACACAATGCACACTCGATCTTCACATAGAAGCAACGAAATTGGCGCCTATACCAAAAACAATTTACGGCATCGAATCCTGCTTGATGCTCATCACATCGTGACGACGTAACATTCTTGTTTGGCAGATAAGATGACGGTTGGATCAAACCAGCGTACTTCCTCGTGTATTTGTAAAGCAAATACTAGCTTAAGCCACGGACGTATTTCACTCAGACTTAAAGGGTTTTAGATATACATAAATTACGACCATTTTCTGGAATAGCACGTGCTTCGTATTAACTAACATGGTAGACTTTTCAGTGAGCAGAAAGTGCACTTTTTATCTGGTGTGCAAACGATTGTTGCGTCGACCTACAATATTTGTTTGAGATGCATTCAGTGTGCTTCTATTGCACCGAAATCATTATCAAAGTGGCTTTTTAATAAAATTACGTGAGGCAAAGTCGCGGAGCAGGCACAGTGCATTGAAGGCCATGCGATTGATCGTGGAAGTTGTATTGTATAAGCCTTGGAACACCATGACTTAATCTTATAGCATTTCTTTGGAAGTATTGAGTTTTGTTAGCGGAATATCGCTGGGCCTGATTATTACCAGATAAAAGCCGACAGTCAAAACGATGGCGCTACAGAATGGTGCGGTCGGTCATGGAGTCAAGGGTCATGATTCTCCAAAGAAACAAATAATCCGCTAGGAGAGTATAATAGTATAGTCCGTTAAAAGCGGGCAATACGCCGATCGCCTGTGGCCTTCGTCATGCAAAAGATTTGAGAAGAGAGACTTTAATGCTCAAGCTATGTTTCTTTTACCTATCGACTGTTTCTTCCTAGGTCTAAGGACGGGGCCTTCGTCGTGGCACAAGATCGATGTCGTGTCAGCACATTTCTACCGGCCATATGTTTTATTGATTTCGTCGAGAAAGATGTTCATAAGCTCGCTGACAATGTCATACACTTGTCTTTCAGACTGCCAAGCTGACGTCCATGGTACACTTCGATCTCTTTGTATCGAAAATTTCAAATAGTGAGCGACTAAATAATTGAACCACTGCTTTATTATTGATACATGCCTGGTGCACACTAAAAGCCACCACTCTGCTATGGATTCTTTTAGTGAGAAAAAGTCTTTTGATACAAGGAACTTTCAAAATAGCGTAAGCTAGTTTAAAATTTTCTTTTCTTAAACGACAAATCAAAAGAAATTCGAATTAGATCCACTTTGTGTAGCGCCCGATATAACCTATTCCACTTAAACCCGAATAAATCCCATTAAAAGGGGTAGAAGTTTTAATTATCACTCCTTTTTTTTAACAAAAGCGTACCATTTCAAGCGGCAGCTTTTTGTACTGAAAAAAAAAACTATCTCCTTTGTAAACATATTTGAGCTTACCCTTGCATCCTTGTCGTACAATTTTGTTTGCTTACAGTGGGCGGACGCAATTGAGTTCCTTATCTTGCTGATTACGCTCAGTCATTTTTTGTAAAGGCACACAACTATTTCGGCAAAGAAACTAAGCTCAAATCAAAGATCTAGGCTTTGACCCTTTTCTCTCCTACTCCTAAAAGCACATGTGTTTTTAAGAATCGAAGAAGCTCCTGATCCTATATGTAAAGCGGTAAAATGGTCAATACGTGCAAACTCAGTCATCTCCGATTAGCTGTCTCGCGAATATGGCGCCCAAAGGTGTCTTAAACAACTCTCGACTACTCCTACCGTTTACCAACGCACGGCCACAGGTCCGAGACTACGTACAAAGAGCCCAACCTTCCTTTATTCAGATTCCAACGGCATTTAATTGGCTGAGTCGAAGCCGTTTCAACTAGAACTACAGCGCCATTTTACAAAGAGCTCCTAGTACTCATTTATGCACGTTTCTTACACGAAGCCCTCCACATAAAAGTACTCCTCTTTTTTAAAGTCTAGGAGTGCTATCATCCAATTTATTTAATAGCTCTTCATGTTATTTCTCAACATAACTATATCTTTATAAGCCTGCCCTTGGTAGGTTAAAGAATGTAGTGATTTTGTTTTTTTTTCACAGATGAATTATTATTCCTTGTCCTTGACCCTGCTGACCTTGCTGAATATATTTAGCCGATTTTTTGCAAAGTCCGTTCACAATATTTGCTAGAGCTTATTTTCACATTTGAGACTTAAAAAGGAAAAGTTCCCGAGCCTCGTTATATCAGGAACGTTAGTGGTTTGGGGAATTGGAAAGTCGTGGGTGTCATTGTCGATTTGCACAGAAGAATTAAATTCGCGTAGATGCTGAAATCGCATTGGTGAGTGCAACTCATTCATATTTTTTTGCTTGAAGGATAGGTCATTCCAGCGCAATGTCTTCTTCAGCTTAAGGTTGACCGTTTCCATCTCAAGGTGTTCCTTTGAACAAGATTGTACTACCTTCGACTATATTCTTGCTCAAAGTATGCCGTCATCAAAATTTCTTCCAAACGGACGGGTACGGTAAGAGATTGACCTCGTGCCAGGCCCGAAATACTGTGTCACCAAAGCAATTACTACTTCAACGATAGCAATGTAATCTCATCGACACCTTTTTACCGGGAGTGGGTGGTGCGGGCTTCTATAATCTCCGCACTCGTCACCATTTTTTTGCCTTTAAAACTCGGCTAGAACACGGCAGTTATGCTTATAATGAGCTAAGCAGAGCTTAAATATCTAAACAAACATTTTTTAGAAGAAAGAACGTCTTGCTAAGCATTATGTTCGAGTGCACGTTGAATAGGGCACTGAGGTTGGTAAATGATACTATTGAAGAGCCCCACAGCTGTTATTACGCTTTGTTACATGCTACGGAAGTGCCACAAAACTGTAAAGCACTCCAACGACGCTCATACGTCTGGTGTTACAATTGTTTCGACTAATCCTCGGACAACTTTAAAAAGATATTCGACCATTACCATTCTAAAGTAATTAATTCGGCTATGGAAGCCCATTTAGATCATACAAGGAAAAAAGTTTAGGTCATGAAGACCAGCTGTTGCTGCTTAAGCATCGAAAAATGTGTTTTTCTTGCGGCGGAGAAGACTTAAGTCATCAGCTGCGCATTAAATGGCCATGGGATTTTAGCAGACTTATCGAGACTAACACCACTTCGGCTTGGCTTACGCCACGGTCCCAAATATTCTTGCGGAAGGTGCTTAGACAAACGTCATTGCAGTACTGGAAATGCGGGACTCGTAAATACCCCGGCTGGTCCATTAGAAGACAACATTGGCGCTAGGAGAGATAGTGTATCAAAGAAGGCCTTCGACAGGCACTTGTTCTGGCTTTGCCAGACAAGGCAAAGCAGATCAGCGTCGTTTGGGACGCTTCGGACTAAGCCATCGGCTGCGCACTACATCAAATTGATGGGGACACATGATCGAGTTGACTGTCACAGTCTAGGTAGCTTAGGGCTGTCAAAGGAATTTTCCTTGTTCATGGCAAGAAATTCCTTGTCATGAATTATTCAATGGTAAGGTTCTCAGAGCGTTTGCTAGTTTTAAGTTATTTGTTGGCGGTCAAGTCTACACATCTTAATACAGGATCGGCAAAATAAGACGCCTTACTTGTCCCATAGAATGACGAGATGGTTATCGTTCTTTGTTGAACATCAATTCTGTGTCCGATGTAAGCTCGTCAAAATGAATGTCCTTGGCGACGGGCTTTTGCGCATAAAGTACTATGAGTGTTTTTATATCAACAGATTTAAATGACGGACAAGAGTGATCAATCCAAGGTGGTTGACCACTTGCAACTTCAACGCTTTAGAATAAAGTATGCTCTAGTATAAAGTGGATTTGGAATATCCATCTAAGCCGTTAACTGATCGACGAAGACCTGAGATACGATATATTTCTGGATGCACATGACGCTTCATAAGCGGTCGTAAAATCGGAGAGAAAGAACATTTCTTGGTATTTCCACTTATTGGTGGCTCTTCATTTATAATTGGGTGGAAGGTATGTTGGTATCTATGAGACCTGACAAACAGACAAAAGGTCGATCTACACGTCAGCTACTTGACATAGCCTGCCAGCACTAGTGGACAAACCAAGACCATAAGCCTCGATTTTGTATTTGACTTTTTGGCAACATGGTCATTGCGATGTAAGTGTGCCGTCTCGTCTTTGATGTCACCAACTTTTCCCTTGTCCTTCAAAACGGTGACTTCGGTATCTCAAGTCGGGTGTTGGTCTCTACGGGTAAGGTCTTTCATTGGCTGGCAAGTCTGGCGACACGTCTATGTGTACTTCTAGGCGATAAGTCTGGTTTGACAACACTCTCAACAACCTGGGCCGTTTTGTGGAAAAGCGAGGCTCATGTTGACCGGAACGCATGTAGCGCTAATCATCATTAAATCACTCAAAGGCGGAGGTGTTTGCGAGCGAACAGGAGAGACATATGAGGCAAAGCGCGTCTTTTGCCGTGTCACAGCTAGGGCTCCCTAGCAGGCGCTTCACTTCTGTCTTTCCGCCCACGACCCAAGCGCAGCCGTTTTTACAAGAGTGGCCTTGTACTTCAAAGCCGGTGCTGGGGAAGAGCACCTTTGTAAGCTGAGCAAACTTTTTTTCTGGCATCGTTTGATAGCTCAGTTATTTTCGCTGCCTCGTCGGCCATCGTAATGACCAAGCTGACTTTATGTAATAGAAATCCAATCCTCCCCCTTTTAAGTCCTATTGGGGAAGGATGTACCGGGCCGTCACATAAAGCCGAACGCCGATATTTAAATTTGGTATTCCAAATCGAGGGTGTCTGAAACTCTTGGTGTTCGACAGGCGCGCAATTGTATTTATACCGATTTGCGTACGGTTATATTTCGTAATTATATCTTCAAATAAAGCCTTTGCCCGAATTGTCGTAGCAAATAAGCGTATGTTGGAAAAAAGTAGTCAGTCTGTATATAAAGTCTATTGCAATCGTCGATTTCTGTAGTGAATCGGATGATCGTTCGTGCCACCTTTGTGCAAGGTGCTGTTTGATCCTGTCACACATATTCTTTTCAACGCGCATTAATGGCTGGCTCTTTACCTGAGCCTGTCTGTAAGTCACAATTTACGCGTTGGTACATAAAAGCAGTAGGTAATTACTTTTTCTGGATAGAGCCTTACATTACTCTATCCGAAAAACGTCCATCGCGGCGCCGTAATACAAAATCTCTAACTTTCTCGTCACTTTCGAGCGACATTTACAGTAGTGTTAACTCGGATATTTCCGAGGGGGGAACACACGAACGTGGCCGTGTCTTCCACTTTAGTGGCACGTGCGTGGCTTCCTGCCTCATATCGATTGCAGATAGCAGTCTTTCAGTTCGTCAAAGCCGAGGTCGCTACACTTATGAATTATACATTGGTACGCACTTCGATTAAACAAGTGTAACTTGCACAACAACATCGTATTTATCTTGTATAACTCATCATTCCATGTGCTTCAGGGCGACGAGGGGCTTAGGCCAAGCGAGTCCAATGGTCCAACTTTCGAAGATTTGGCCATCGATGACAGTTTAACTGACTTGCAGCGTGTCACTAAGTATGTGTGCAGCAACATTGCACTACAGCGCGTAATTCACGTGAAGATGCTGCACGAGACGGCATTGTCGGTAGGCTTCCAAGCCACATGCGACCAACTGCTGCCACTGTTGGAGCCTCTAGTCTGCGATGTCGAATACGTTGTGCGTCAACATGTAGCGCTACAGTTCCCGCTGCTTTGCCATTTTTTGGTAGAGGCCGATTCTAACGTTGGCTACAACTTGTTACTGGAGAAATTAATTCCATTGGTCAGTAAGCTCGTATCAGACGATCAACATGAAGTGCGCTCTGCTGCGAGTGAAAGTCTTGTGGAGATGGCAGCATTAGTTAAGCTCGAAGACCAGGGACAGCATGTGCTAACAATCGTATTGCCATTAGCACATGATGATGACAACGAGCAGTTTCGAATTTCTGCCGTGTCACTATACAACGGTCTGGCCGAGCACTTTGGACCGGAGTTGTGTCAACAATTTTGCGTGCCAGAATTAATTTCACTATCGGAAGACCCTGTGTTTCGAGTCCGAAAATCCACGGCTTTAAGTTTTTCGAATGTGTGCAAGACGGCAGGAGTAGAGCTCAGTCGAGAGAGACTTGTTCCGGCTTTTCAACGCTTGGCAAAAGATGACATTTGGGGCGTACGCAAGGCATGCGCCGAGTGTTTCGTTAGCGTTGCGCTGGCGCTAGCACCGGTCGAACGAGGACCGATATTGATTCCGTTATTCGAAAGCTTTATACATGATTCATCACGATGGGTTCGCATGGCTGCGTACCAAAGTTTGGGCCCATTTTTGGCGGCATTGGAAAACGATCAGATTACGGATGATTTGATTAGTCATTTTACGAGCATGGCAACAACAGCGGCATCACAGCTGGGTGGAAGCGGCGAAGTGGACATTAAATTTCATTGCGCGTTTAATTTTCCAGCCGTAGTGAGTATACTGGGTTCCAAAGGTTGGCTCAAACTTTCTCCGACGTTTGAGCTGCTCCAAAATGACACGTATTGGAAGATTCGGCGGTCATTTGCTTACTCGCTGCATGTAATGGCACGAATACTTGGTCAAGGCATTACTGAAGCACAATTAGCCACAGCGTTTAACACTTATCTTCATGACGTGCAGGACGTGCGGCTCGGTGCAATGCTGCACTTTGCCGATTTTCTTGAAAATGTGTCTCCATCGTTTCGTGAAAGCTATTTACCAGTGCTTGCAGAATTTATTTCCGGCAACAACATCACAAAGTGGAGGTTTCGTGAAGTTTTGAGTGGTCAACTGGCCCAGTTGTGTCGTACTTTTACACCGGAGGCGACATTTTCAGTGGTCAACCCATTGGTACATAAGCTAATTACCGATCCGGTCTCCGTTGTTCGAGAACAGAGCTATCATGTACGTGATCGGGCTATTGTTGTGTTATCATATTGAGGTCGTGGCTCACTGACGATCTTAATGCTGCACGTGTGAGAACCACAGGCATGTCCATTGCTCGTGGCTCGTCTGAGCTCAAATCCAGAGTGGCTGACCTCTATCGTCGAGAGTTTCGTGGCGCTCGCTAAATCTTCACATTATCAGGATAGACAGTGCTATGCTAAAGTCTGTGCGTCTTTCCTGTCAACAACTTATCCAAACGACCAAAGTATAGCCGAATCCGCAGAAGACACTAATTTGACTGACGCAGCTCGCAACTTTTTTACAACTAGGCTTGCCGCCGTATTCTTCACACTAGCGCTGGATCCTGTTTCGAACGTTCGCGTGGTGTTCTCTGAAGTTGCAATACAACATCAACAATTGTGCCGAGAACATCCGCAATGCCCTAAGACCCTGCTAAAGGTATTAACAACAAGTAGCTGCGTCGACGAACTCACTGCCGCTTTGTACGAACAAGTGACTGAGCGCCTTAAAGCACATGCCACGGAGGTCGAGAGTAAGGCGGCCGACGGAGCGTTAGCAATCACGAAAGCTACCGAAGTAGCAAGCAATAGTTGCGCTGTATCAAAGCCAGAAGTTTGTGAGTCATCAAAGGGTGCATCAGATGCCAACACAACTCCTAAAGCTCTTGAACCTGCAGCAAGTGGAACAACAGAAGCTGAGGCTTCTGTATCTGACTTATCACTGACATCTCCATCAGGAGAACCAGGGGAGCCTGCATCTTTGCTTCTTGCAGACGACTCGAAGAAAACCGCAGCAAATGCACCAGTGGAATTTACTGAGGCAGTTTCTGAAATCGTTGTGCCGCTGACCAACGAGTTAGTGGATACTTTTGTCGCAGCGGCTTCAATAACCTCCGAAACTAATGGAGAGGGATCAAGTTCTTCAAGCTCGGACGCAGTACGTGTATCGACATAAGTTGTTTTGACTAGCTGTAAAGTTAGAGGATTGACAAATGGATGGATAATTCTACGACAAGAAGTGAGTCTCAGCCACTCCAATTTGAGCGCATCGCGACTTTGAAGGCGTCACACTAAAACGTCAAGCCTGAAGATAAGAGCACGACCTAGCGCTTCATTATTCTGACTCATCAGAAACTGAACACTAGCGTATTTGACCTCATCGTTACGCACTCCCCTCTATTGGAGAACCTTAGCATGACGTATCACTTCATTATTAGACATGTACTTAAATACTGGATTTGTTTGATAAAATCTACTGGTATTAGGAAAATTACAACGCATCGTAAATATATTTCACCATCCACTACCTCTAATAGATTTCCTTAATTGTTTGACATTCTACTAACTCCTTGCACTCTCGACTGATGTCTTGGCCTATTCTTTCCTAGAGTTGGCCGCCATTGAATTCCTCGTCATGTTTGCAGTTTCACAAAAAGCTGGCTGGAATGTGCCCTGAAAAATGTCGTTGCAAATCTCCTCCACTGCTCGAATACCCTTAGCTGCCGTGTCGGCGCCGCGGCTGACTGAAAACTTTTCTATCTTTTCGCCCAGCAGCGGTATAAAAGCCGTAACCTTTGCCTCAGCCTCGTATAGCGTCTTGTGCACATCATCCGGATGTACCGAGTACACACACGTCTCCTCGACGGTAGCCACAGACCGCAGCGAAAGGTTTGTAGACTTAAGCACTAGCTCCTTGCGCTTTGGATCGCATGTCGTCTCCTCAAAGACATAAGTAGAGTCCCCTAAAACAGAGCGCATCCAGCCAGGCAGATTCTTTTGATTCACCTTAGCTAATCGCGTGGTCACTAGGCGGCCCTGAGCGTCCAAACACCGATCCAAGACGTCCACGCGCTCCACGTGCGCAAGACGATCATTCGGATACTTGTTCCAGTAGGCCCGGGTGACGACGTCCCAGTGGAACGGGTACACGTGTCGAGTCTCGTTGGTCAGCACCATTGCGGTTGTGCTAGATAATGGCACTACTTGTATAGAGTAACAGACTTAGTCATGCGATCGATCGCACAATGATAAAAACAATCTATAGTTACCTCCCCCGAGTGACATTGTGATTTTAGAAAAAAAGGACATGAGCACGCAAAATGCCTGTTAACGTACCTTGTTGACTGCAAGTGTGACGACACCATTCGATGCGTTTGTTACCTGAGTAAGAAAATCTTCCCTCACGAGCACATCATCTCATTCTCTTCATGCAAACTAGTTGATGATTTAGTACTACTTTAAAGAGGGCGCCATGAAGTTAGATCTTAGACTACCACATCGGAGCACTGTTTGAAAAAAAAATAAGCAAGATCCTTGGAAACATTCAGAAATTATAGCTATATCATCTGCAATCTAGAGTCTCTCTAGTAGTTGGTGCTGCCAGTGCAGCTTAATTGCTCGCCGATGTAGCTTTATAATGATTGTTTCGTTTACCTTTAAAATGATGTTTCTCATATTCATTTTTGCCGTGAAATTGCCAACATAACTTGTCCAAACACCGTTGAGCAATATTGAGCCTTGGACATCAATAGCTTCGTCCTGTCAATCCACATAAGGCTCCTTTTTTCCTAACATGATGATTATAGGACCAAGTCATACTTGCTCATGTTGAGGACATAATTTACTTCTTTGCAGCCGAAATTCTAAATTCTGACAACCAGGTACAGTCCAATCTTATGGACGTCTAGTGTCGTATCGTTGGCCACTCCAGCTCATTTTTAAGCGCACAATATAGCAATTCGATGCGTGAAATTTTTTGACGCGCCATACCCTAACGAACTTTTGGTGAACTTTTGCGACTTTGTGTGTGCTGCCAATAGATAAGCGCTGCTACTCCCCTCTTCGAGAGCTATCAATGTTTTAGTGGCTGAGTTTCTACCAAGCACACACTCATTGAAAAACCAAATTTGTTTCAATTGCCACTCTTAATGACCGATATTTTTCTAGCTCTAAAAGCGCGACTTCTGCGTCTTTGTATTCCAAAGGTGTGAGTATGTTTGTGCCTGTACTCCTTTCAAAGGGCAATTTAAAACGCTTTTCTCATTGTTGATTAAAGAGGTGCGTGCGAAATAAGTCTAGTCTTAAGGCATGTGTAACCACAGTCGCCTTGCAAGTAGTGCAACGCCGTCAACTTTTTTGACTCCTGAATTCATACATGAAGCCCGTGCTGTCCTCCTTTTGAGGCAAGAGAGCCTGAGCGCTCGGGAACCTAAGTGTTTGCAAGAAGAACAACTGCTTTGTTATTTCGTCACGTGCACGTGTTCATATGTGATCAAGGACGCTTTGAAGCCTCCTTGATCCAGAAGAAGAAAGTTCGAATATTTTTTGGAGCACTTAACATATCTTTTGTTACCAGTGGAGTACATTGTTTTAATTTTACGACATAGACCCAAATCGTACGCACTAACGACGGAGCTACCATATCATTTTCCTAGAACGTAAAGTTTGCTTGTAGAGCTCATGGAACGTTTTAGCTGCTTAGCGGTAGGGATAAACGCAAATGCAGCTACTTTCTTAGGACCATAAGAGGTAGCCGATCTTTTTGAGCAGCGTAAATCGCGCGTCCTAAGCGAGAAAGCAGCTATTAGCATTAATCAAGTTACATGCAACAGCTTGACACTTTACTTTCGGATGCAGTCCAGCTTATGAAAAGAAAAGGTGAACCTAATCGATACATGAAGCCGGTATTTCAGGCCTAATGTTTATCTTTTTCCTTCATTAGAGGCAAAACCATTTCTCAAATTAAGAAATTGCAGTTACGAAAAGTAGTCGTCAAGCAGATTTTAAAATTAATATATTCTTCTCAAAACGAGAATTAGCAGTTTATTGGACAAGCGTTAACTTTCTGCACGCCTTCTTTGTGCAGAATGGTTCGCGACTCCGTCATGGGCTGGCGAAGCATAAATATTGTTTATTGATCCTATAGCGATTGTGAGCAGTTACTCCAGACGACTTGGCCTAGCATATTAAATGCTGGAAATGCTGGTACCGCAAAGTCTCTGTCAAATTTGCTAGAAGGGTGCTGGGAATAGGGCACCAGGATATTATTGGTAGCGTCTAAAAAGTTAACGGAGATAGGCTTTAGCTTTGTCGGATGAGACAAAGCCGCTTAGCATCATTTGAGGCCCTTCAAACTATGCCTTTGTTTGCGCGCTAATGCATCAAAATGAGGACAGCCATGAGGAAGTCGATTGTCTAAGGGTACTTGCTTCGAAGTGTACACGGGTAGATGTCCGAGCATAATTTCTAGACGCCAAACCCTACAAGATCATTTCTGACCATGCTTTCTTGAGGACGGCGAGAATCACGCCTCATTTGTTGTATAAAATGCCACAATGGATGTAGTTTTACGTAAGTTTGGAATTTCGCTTTGAAAGCAAGCCTGACAAACTCAATGTCCTTGTCGACGCGCTTTCGGGAAGGCCAAATGCTCTGGTGACGCGTTCATCGAACACACGTAACATAATTTAAAGCATTAATGCGATGTTTCTTCTCAGGCAAACATTTCAAAGCCTAGTAGATGATCCCTCGTTATGATCGTAATTTTACCTGTTCTGGCAAATCCAGTTGATGTAGACCACTTCAACAAAGGGCCGTTATAGAATGTGAGGAGGCCAAGGTATCAAAATCGTGGTTCACCTGCCGGCTCTTTTACATAATCTGTCGAAGACACCAAGGAGTCAAAATCGTCCGACTTTTTTAAAGAGCCTGTTGAAATCGGTGGACTGCCGAAAAATCATAAGCTTACCTGGCTTGCCACAAATTGGTGGAAACACAGGCATATCCGTGCCTGACTAAAGTTGTGCATTTGTCACCTGCTGTATCCAGTGAATTTGAAAATAAAGCAAAATTTCTCAAGAAGACAGGAATTTTGAAACTATGGTCATCAGCACAAGGTGGTGGCGAGTGAGAATCCGCGGCTTATGCTTGTTTTAAAGCTGCTACTGGTTTAAATATTGGAAACTTCTACATGTTTGCGCTTAGATTTTACTTTCCCAGCACTTGATTTGACATTATGACAAAGATAAGAAGTGATCTGTCTAGGGGATCGAGCTAGAAACCAAGCTTACGAACTTGAAGCAGGTGACCATGATTTGAAATGTAATGCTTCGAAGTCTTATACAGTCCAAAGATAGGCATATTAGGTTGGTGACAGTGCTGCGGAGTACACAAAGGTATGTCCTTGATGTTTTGTCGACATTGATTGAAACAACCTAGAGCTCATTACGGAGCTGAGAGTACACATGTAGCTCGCCGTAGTATCCAAATACAGCATCACTATTCTACAACCAAGTCGTGATCATGGATGCCACGCGAGTACGACACGCAAAGGAGGTGAGAATACCTCTCGTCGCTAAAATCTGCATCATACTCTTTCTTAAGATCTTATGTTTCTTCAACGAATCCGTTGTCCGGAGAGTGAGAAGATCTTTCACGGTACGGAGATTTGCATATAGAGGCGAGTCACACAGTCCTTCGCCTACTACGTACGTGACTTCGGCCAAAGGATGTCAATCCTTAGCTTTTTTCTTCTTTCTGACTCTTAAAGATCTCTAAAGGTAGGATATCTCGGGACGCGTCTTTGCCTCTGAAGACCGAGTTTTTTTAAAAATCCAAAAAAAAGGTTTCTCTTAAGTCTGACGCTAAGCTTAATAACACGTATCTGCTATCGTTGTAGTTGCTTTAACAGCGTTGTCTTCTCTAGCGGGAGAGGGCGAGAACTAGCCATATGAATCGTCCAATAGCGAGAGTACGTACGAATTGATCATAGAGCTTCTAGCATGCGTTTCCCACCGCGGTGAGTGGAAGGCTCTTCCAGAGCTTATTTACCTAAGCCACTCTGGTAGGTAAGTCATTGAGACTTTCCACCTACGGCACAGGCGCAGCCCTTGCAGGTGCGGCTCTAGGCGCAAAAGCCTATTTGATGCGGCGCTTCTCACGGAAGCCGTCATCTTGAAATGACTCGCCCGACTGGCACTTCTCTTTGCTGCATGTTTGGTCATTGTTATGATCAAACAACTGATCAATTAGATGTAATCTATTCATTTATGTATCGGGCCGCTACCAACTAGCATTTACCTCTTTCGATTTGTCATCTGAAACATCACAGGTTCGATTGTGGTAGACCTTCTTCACTATTGCAAATTACAGCCAGTAAAAACACTTTATGTGGTTTCGTGCACTTCAATCTGAGCAACAGTGCGCGTTTATCTTCAAAAATCCTTCGTAATTTTACAGCTTGAGCAGCTCGTGCTCCTCAAAAATCTCCTCCAGCAAATTGCGCGACTGCCCAAGAATGAAGACGGCGCCAACCAGACGGCATCCCCGTGGAATGATACCACGATAGAAACGCAGCGAACCTCCTTCGCGGTAGATGCGTACAAAAGTGGCTAGCGTACTGGGTGCACGACCTGAAGGCAGCATCATAGCCTCGCCTTGCATAACTGTTTTAATGGTATCCAAGGGTTGCGTGGCCATGACCGTTATCAGACCAGCAGTGACGCAACCAGCAACCGAGGCTGACGCCTTCTGCGAATTAGTAGCATCGTCGACAGCTCCAAAAGTGGCAGGGCTTAACGTGTGCATCTCGCGGGTGATGACTGGGCCAAGTGCCATGTACCCCGCGCACCATACAGCGTCTCGCGCAGCCGTCACACTGAAACCTCTCAGCAACCGTGCAAAGCCATGTACCTGAGACACCTCCTTCACCGTTGCAGAAAAGCTCTTTCCGTTTATCTGCTGCAAGGTCATTACAAGCTCTGCCGGAGCGCTAAGCACCGCCGACGCAAAACCTGAAAGTGTGCCACACAGCACCTTTGTCTTATCCGAGGGATGCCTACCCGATGTTGCCACACTGCGCAGCAAGTGTCCATTGACTGCAAATTGAATGGCACTCACAGGCGCGATGGAGGCCAACGAGACGCCTACCCCGCGATAGAGCACTTGAACGGACCACGGGATAGTGCGGCTCTGCTGCAACGCATTTTTAATAGCCACAGTTGGCTGTTGCAGTATTACTTCAATCATGCCAGCGATAGAGCCCACAGTACCATTCTGCAGGCCAGATAGTCGCTCTGCTCGCTCTGACATCCTCTAATATTTGGGAAGGTCGTTGACTAATTGTCCTATATTTGAACAAAGTATAGAAGTCAAGGACTTTATTGCATACAGGGAACACAAAGTGATAAAAAGTACCAGATCAAAGCTTGATAGCTCAATTCTTACAAAGCTGCATCTTTGGGGATTAAGTTTACTCCAATGTGATTGATATTATGACCAGCACAAGACAAATTGCACGGCACTTATTCGACAGTCCAGCCGCAATATTGCTTCGCGTGTTCCTCGTCGCTGCTGGCCATACTAACTTTCTAACCTTTCGCCTGACCTGATGTATTGTTTAAAAAAATTCACCTCCACGCATGTGTAAGTCATGCTGCACTCACAAACCATTAATACGTGACAAAACGACGCTAGTGTCTTCCACCTAGTTGATGAGTGCTCTTTTGACTCTTCTGGCCTCGATGCGAAGAAGTTGCTAGCGTCAGCAAAGTCAACACTGGCGCCAAGAAAGAATAACCCAGTGTCCTTCTAGGGCTGTCGCTCACTTTCTAACGTCAAAAGACAGCAGCGATGGCACAACTTGGTACGAGAAATCATCTGAACAAGGCTACAAATACGGAGGAGGATATTGCCAACCTCGAGATAAGATCAAATACAAATGAGCATATCTTTGTTTGAAGCGAAGGCGGAGCTATAAAAATGATAAATGTTGCAACTTGATATTCTTGACGTCATGTATTTCGTGCTCCGAAGCTACACATGGGATGCCTGTATGCAGCAACATCAATCGCTTTAGACCATCGTGTCCCGTGTGTGCTGACCAATCATAAGGAATTTTTAGTCCCCATTTTACCTTTTAAACTCGCGTATCACCAAATTGACGCTGTATTCACAACAAAACACTTTCTTAAATAAAATTTCAGCTCGCGATTTTCATGTTAAAAGGTATTGATATCAAGTTCAAAGAATTTGTGAGTGTAAGCTGCTATCCTCCAGCCTGCACGATTGTAGAGATTTATCATTAAGGAAGAGTTGGTAATGGCAATTTGATTGAAAAACAACAAAGATAAGCCGTTGAATTGCTGCGAAATATATGCAGCCCCAAAAATCATAAAATCGGACTCCGTTTTTCGAAAAAAGACCAGCCTTATAAACTATCACGAAGAAAGTGCTCCTGAAGCGGGCTATAGATGCGCAGCGTATCAAGGTGCCTTTCAAAGACTCAGTCAGAACTGTTAATATTTTGTCCACATCAACAACTACCGCTTTCTTAACTTTCGTGATCTTAAATTTAGCAGCTATTTTCTACATTGCTCTTTATATAGCACTTACAAGGCTTAAGCAGCACTTGAAAGCGGAATGGCCGAAGCTCACATGGCCATTGCAGGTGAGAATCAATTAGTTCAACGAGGTCTTTTTTGTTGCAGTTATTCACACCTTGCCGGCGTATTTCTCATACAGATAGCCGCTATTTGTTGGCGGAAGTAGATCGCCTCAAGTCGCAGGTCTATGAATTGCAAGCTGCCAGTCGTGTCGCTCTAGAAGACCGAGCGCAAACAGCAGAGGTGCTGACGTCTTTCATCACAAGTACGCAACTAGACGCTGCACTCTCTACAAAAGTGTCACTTGCTCACGTAAGCGCTCGAATTGACGCCATGCGATCGGAGGTGGCAACACAATTGACCCAGAAGGCAGACCTCGCATCACTAGTCTTACTGCAAAACACCAAATTAGATGTCTCGGTGTTTGACGCCACGACGTGGGATTTGCAAAAGCTACGCATTGCAATGGAGCAGGACGCTCGTGACCTTTTTGCAACTTTTGTAGCACAAGTAGAAAGCCAGATGAATACGAAAATTGGGATCGAAGATTTTATCCGAGTCTTTAAACTTGAAGCTACAGGTCAAGATACATGCTTGGAGGCTGCTGCTTTGCGCATATCGAAGATGATGGACCAGCTGGAGTTGCTGCAAAGCTACATGGAAGGAGATCGCCATCATCAACAAAGAGTGAACGAGCTGAAGGGGAACATATCAGATCTTAGACGCAAGCAGACAGCAGATCGAAATGTCATCATGCAGCTTAAGAATGCAACGCAAGTAACGAAAGCTCAGCTTGTTGGTCTGAATGAGGAAACGGGTAAAGTCGCTGCTAATCTGCAATCTTTTGCACATGCGCATAACGAACGACAAGAATTGACACAGGAAGAAAAGAATGCCCAACGTGCTAGGCAGGCCCAACTTGCTGATGACTTTAAGCAGCTGCAGACGCACAGCGAGAATCTCACGAAGAAGTTAAGTGAGCTTGAAACATTTGCATATTCGGGGCTTGCAAACGTCTTTAATGTTAAATTAAAGGACACCAATGAAAGGTTTCAGGACCAGTTGACTAAAGCGAGCTTTACAAGTGGACATCACTTTAAACAATTGGATGAGCGGATGGACAAGACTACTGAACTTCTTTTGTTGCACAAAGAGCGGTTCAGTCAGTTGGATGCTTGTGTGCGAAAGTTGGCCAGTCTTTTGAAAGAAACACAAGAAGAACTCAAAACTATCAAAGGGCCTCTTGCAACATTAGCGACGAATCTGAACGAGGAGAATGTGGCTATCTTACAAGAAATAGAGCGGAGTCAGGTATGAGATCATTGATCGTACATGAAATTTAGCGACCGTTTCTCATATTCGTCTAACACGATCACAGAATGGTGCACGAAACATCATGGTGGACTACCAGAACCTACTGGATCGAGACAAGAGCACGCGTGTTGTTTTACCATCTCGACCATCTTCGACGTTGTCAAATACTTTTGACGGTACTACTTCAGCAAGTCGAAAGCACAAGCAGCAAAAGCTATTTGTCACTAACCAGCTGAACACTCTGAAGGAACGTGCCCAGATGTGTAGCGGTAATTCAGCGGTAACGCCAAATTTTGCACTGAATGCAACCTCACCCGTACGAGTTCGGCAATCTGCTGGTGCGATTCGTAGTACCAAATTACCGTTGTCACCTAGAAGGGCTCATACAGCCGAGTTGGTCCCACAAGCTCACTTAAAAGTCACAGAGTTGCGTAGTTGTGAAGACAATGACAGCTTGATATCAAGGCACCTATTAGACGTTAAACAAGAGGTTAGGCAAGCTAAACAGAGTGACAAGCGAGAGTCCAGTAGCTTGATAGAACGTGCATCTATCAGCTTTTCTCGTCTAGCAGCTGGTGGCAGCGACGAAGAATTGTTTCATTTCACTTAAGTGAGGTCGACTCTATTTGAAAGATACTTACTATAAGCGTATCATGTGAGAACTCTGCACAATTGTGATCGGAGCTGTGAAGCGGTTCACACCGATAGTTGAAAGAATGGACGCTCATCCCGACGCTCGTACATGGCAACTGCGTTGCGGCTGCACAACGCTGGACTAAAGACGTACACCGATGCTATCAGCACGCAATTGTGTCTTAACATCCCGAATGGCCACCTCCTTGCGGTGAAAGATACCAGCCGCAAGAGCAGCGTCGCAATTGGTTTGTTTAAAAACCTCCGAGAAATGCTTCGGTTTACCGGCACCGCTGGAGGCAATGACAGGTATACGCACCGAATTTTTTACCAGCGAGATCAGGTCCAGGTCGTACCCAACCTTCTGTCCGTCCATATCCACGCAGTTCAGCAAAAGCTCACCAGCGCCAAGAGCTTCGACAGCCTGGGCCAATTGTACCACGTCGATGTCTCGGGCCTCACGACCACCACGAACGGTCATCTGGTACCAACAGTACTCCTCCCCGTTCGGTCCCGGGTGTGATAGCTTAACAACGTTGTGGCCTTTGGCTTTTTCATCGTAAAACGATGCTACATACACCCGCTTTGGGTCCATGGACACCACTACGGCCTGATTACCGTACACGGCGGAAATGGTTTCAATTGAGCTGGAACCATCACCCTTGCCCCCATTTGCGTAGTACTTTTCAGCAGTGTACACAGCATCACTACCGATTGAAACCTTATCGGCACCCGAGCGAAAGTACAGTGCCGCCACGTCTAACGCAGAATGGGTCTTTTGCTCCAAGTCTACGTAATCACGAATGCCACCACCAATTGTGAGCGGCACGAAGACGCATTCGGAGCTAGCTTTGAGCACTTGGACCATGGGTAAATCACCCATTGGCTGTTCACGGAAGCTTGTAATATTGAGAAATGCAATCTCATCTGCACCCTCCTCGTAATAGCGCTTGCACAAGTCAACTGGTTTGCCCATGTTGCGCACGGTGCCTCCTTGGGCACAATTTGAGGAGTCACGGACGTCGTATTGATCTCCTTTTGTTACCACGAGGTCTCCTTGATCATTGGCGCGCACATCAAGACACCTACATTCATAGAAACGTCGCCTTAGATGCGTTTGCAACTCAACTTCAAGCCAGACCTTTCACGTACGCAATGATACGCTTGGACAGCTTCGTCTTTGGTGCCAAAGCCGCCGCGGAAATAGGAGTGTCATGACTTTCTAGGTCCTTTCCTTCCAGAAATCCCTTTAGTATTGCTATACCAACAGCCCCACTCTTTTCGGGATGAAACTGCGTGGCCATGACGTTTCCTTTTTGCACAGCGCTAATAAACTCTAACTCGCCATAGTTGGTGGTGGAAAGCACCCAGTCGGCATTCTTGTCCGATTTTGAAGCACGAAATGAGTGGACAAAGTAGACTTTAGCATCTTCCGTGCGTGTAGGCAAAGCCGCAAACAATATCGACTTCTTCCATACGGTAACACCGTTCCAACCAATATGCGGTACCGCCATTTTCTCTGATGGAAAGCGCGTCACCTTGCCTTTGATGACGCCCAAACCTTTCAATTCTGGGCACTCTTCTGAGCCCTCAAATAGCGTTTGCATACCTAGACATATCCCTAAAAAGCGACGATTCGCCGTGATGTAGTTTTTGAGCTCTTCCATGTAGCCACTGGTGTTTAGAAATTCCATTGCGGCACGAAAATTGCCTACACCTGGGAATATGAGTACTTGGGCATTTCGAATATCCTCGGCGCAAGTTACACTCTTTACTGGGTGGCCCGCTGCGCAAATGGCGTTCCTTAAGCTGCGGACATTGCCAGCGCCATAGTCTAGGACAGTCACCTCCACCATTGCTTTGATCGATTTAGGGTATTGTACAGTGCTGGCCCGTAAATGCGTAGTAAAGGGTACCTTAAACCATTTTTTGTGAGTACGATAAGGTATAAAAGGGATTTTTCGTGTGGGACAATTGTAAACTTCATGTCAAATTTTCCGTTTGCGATTAAACATGTTCATTTACTTGAGCGAGTTTTCAGGCTACGTCACTGAATTACAATCAACGCAAGAGCTGCTACTCTGTAGATAAATGAATATTGCGTCAATTCCAAACCATTTTATGCTGTTTTTCGTATCCACATGCATTCGTGTAATACGATGATTATCTCATCTTGTACGTCGAAGGTTTAAATGCTGTCTCAAACAAACCCGATTCGCTATTTAAATTCATGTCCCTAACTTTGCTAGCATCTAAAAATCTATAAATCTAAAAATTAGGGGATTAATATTAGATAGGGCTAAAATACGGACAGACATTTACAGCAAATACGTTTAATCTATATGAGTTTATTCCAGCGCAAAAGGGAACATTGTTTTAGTACCAAGTTACATCCGAGCTTTATTCATACAAGTGTGCATACTTGAGTATTTTAGAGGATACCTACATTACGGACTTAAGTTTAGCGCATAAAAAGACTATCGGAAGTACCAAAGGGAATAATATTGTACTAACTTAATCAATTTTTAGTTTGCAATTTACTGCACACGTCGATCCCCTTCAGACTGGGAATAGTGATTGGTCATTCATCGCAAGATCATATCTCTTCCTGCCCGCCTCCTCTATGCTAGGTACTGTGTAGCTGTGACTTCATCACACCATGTCAATCTTAAAATCAATCTATACCCACGCGGGTAAAATGGCTACCAGAATCCCTGCAAATGTTTCAATTTTCCTTCGGACAACTGCTCGGACGACGTGAAGGCTTTTGTAAGCCTAATCATCGGCAGCCCTCCCTGATTTAAAGCAGCTAAAACGCGTCATGGTATTCTAATCCACAAACAAAATGAGCGTTAGAGGTATCGAACAGCAAAGGCTCCGGTAACCCGTACATCTGAAGTCCAAGCCGGTTAAATTAAGAGTTTTCACTTATGTAAGAAAGAAATTTCTGAGCCTTTTATTCTGAATCTAGAAGGCAAAGATGGTCACAAGTGCTTTGGTCGCGAAAATCAGGTGCACGTGACATTCGCTGAAAGGCTAAGCTTGGTGGGTACTCACCCGAAACATTTCTTCACCAGAGAATTTTGATTTATGGAACACATGAAGAAATAGTTGTAAGCAATATCAATTTTGGCGAACAGGAAGTTTTTTAGCGTTAAAATTGTTGGGCCTGAAAGTAAGGAAGCCATGAGCTTCACGAACGCGTTCATCAATAAAAAATTGATGAAATATATTAATCAGGCGCCACTCTTTAAATATCCCAAGGTGACTGTTAATAAAGACGGCTTACTGACAGACCCGCCTCACACTCGACTCAGTAAAGTGCAGATAGTATCGGTGGAATTGGCAATCCAGTCGGCGTAAAGCCATATACAGACTCGCTCCTCAAGCATTCTGTGGATAAGCCAGCTCCCGGTCCTACAAAGTGGTATCCAAGGACAGGACCAGTCTTCATGTGGTTGCGGTAGAATAGGTAGATGATCCATAGGGACTCATCGGTCTCGCTAAAGGGCTTCGAAGGAGCCGCGCGCTCTGACCTAAAAACGCTGGCCATCAGTGGAGACAAAGCATCCTACTAAGGAAGTTGTTTTCCTCTCTTGTGGCTAATTCGTACCACGAGAACTTGGCCCCTGAGAGCTTGATAGCTCTTAAATATGGACCTGGTGCACATAGGTGTAAACGCTTATAAGGCTTTGTATGTGTTTTAGTAGACTCTAGTTCGGCGCAAAATTTAGCGCACCGACACATGATTGTGGTCAACCAATTTGATTGACCACTGCTATGAGAGAGAGGGCAAAGAAACTAAGTCAGCTCCAGTTCAGATGGCTTATGGGCTTTTGTGGGCGTCTGCAGGGCGAAATAGACATTTTGGTAAAATCTACAGCATAATTCATTTCTCGAGTATAAGCATGATGCCCCCAAATATACAAGCCCTGATTTGATTAAAGAGGGTCTAGCCACCTTCATTCGTAAATTTGGTTTCACTGGTCACGTTTTTATTTCCGCTGTGCGTACGGCTCTATAAAACAATGGGCAAGTATGCGCTCGAAAGAGATGTGGAAGGTATTAATAAGGCCAAATTCTTTTGAATTGTGAACATGACGACGTTTTTGGAGTCTTTGTTAGCGGTCGGCAAAAATTTTGCTGGCAGCACCGGTTGCTCAAGACGCTAATGTCAATGCGCACAATGTGGGTACTTTGCCCGTTTTCGGTGGAATTTTGCTATCTCTAGATGTACCAATGCTACTCACTAAGTCTTGCGGACCTATGTACTCTCGTTGCAAAATCTCGCAGAACTTTGCTACTTGCGGTTGGTGCCCACCCATGAATCTACGTTACTTATTGTGGACAGCTCCGCTAAAAAAAATGAAGGTACGATACTAAGTCAGACCCTGATTGTCATGAGCTATCTAATACTTGACAAAGAGAGCAAATACATAGAGATAGTCGATAGTTCAACTTGTGATCGTTGTGTCACAGCAGATGCGTTTTAATTAAAGGCATTGCCAGAGAGTTCAGGGTAACTGAATCTACAAAACCCCGAAGATATTGGTTTTGGACGATTAGTGGTGGTGTTTTACAAATTGAGATCTGTTTTTCATATTTTCTGAAAGAAGTATTGGACGGCATTTTACGTGGCTTGCGTCGTTCTTTCACAAGAATTCCAAAAGAGCGGTATATTAAAAAAATGAGATATGCTGTCCAAAGATCCGCGATCAAACCTCCTCCCACATATAGGAGTAAGTCGTGAGATTGCTCTCATACCAAACATAAAGTACTGTGTAATTGGACAATATCACTGGCACGTTTAGAACAAAAAGTCACACCGCTTTATTTGCCAATTCGACAAACATGGTGGAGAGTTATAATTTTCCACATTCGCCACCGACTTTTTGAGTTTAAAATTTAGACAAAAAGTGACGCAAAATCATGCTTATTATGAGTTAAGCAGCTAAACAATCTTGTATAAACATTTGTCACGAGTTGCTTATCAGCACGTCCAGTTGCACGCTGTATGAGGCGCTCAAAACGCAAATGAGGGAGTAGGATATACCATTAGTACGCCTAGAGGTATAAAATGGTAGTCATGAGATATTGCACAAGGGCTATTAAATGCCCCGACGATATTTAACCGTTTGAGTACACAATTGTTTCGACCGTTACGGCCTTTTGCCCGGACACATTTGACGATATATCTTTCATAATCACTTTAACATGGCTATAAAAGTTCATATAAGCCATGTAAGGCAAGTTTGGTTATCATGACGACCAATAAATGCTCAGTTGACACTGCCAAAGTAGAAGAGATTGAAAATGCCTAGGTTGGTTTGTAAGCAGCCATGGGATCCGCGCAAATTCCCGAGGTGAAGTCTGGTACGTCTCGGTTTCTACCACGTTCCCAAATTGAAACGCGTTGTTTGCGCTTGACTTATCCAACTGTCTACACATATACAGAATTAGTCACGCGGTATTCCAAAGCCTTTTTTAGATGTATGGAATAGGGACATTGCTGGGGATCAGATCCTCGTTTATATATATATCTAAAAAAAACTAGGATGAGTATGACCGCTTCAAAGGAAACTTTCAGCAGAGACCTGTTTTGGACGAAATCAAATCGTTTTGTTGAAAAGTTGGAGTGACTTATCAATTTCCTTTTAATGAAGAAGGTTTTGAGTGCCTCCAACCTCTTTGAAGCTTATACAGGTTATGCATCCTTGCGGACGGCATTGATCACACACCACTGTGACAAGAAGCTGTCAGTCTTTGCAGTATATAAGTTTGTGCTGAGTATCCATCAAGCTTAGTGTGCTTGCTTCAGAGGACAGACCATGCATTGGCCCATGATTCGGGCCGGAAGTCCTTAAATGAGCAACTTTGTCAGAAACAATTCATGGAAGGCTATGCTTGCACAGAAAGTTGCGCTGTGTCTGAGACAGCAAATCAAAATTGGTGCAACTTTCGTGGATCCGATCAGGCAACTAACACTTAGCATCTCACTCCATTACTTTGAGAGATACTTCACAGCAATCTCAAGCTTGAGGTAATTAGAATTAGGAAAGCTGCACGCGATCTGGCGAACACTTGTACGGCTCTATGTACATCTAATTGCTAGCGATTGGATATATAAGATTATAAAAGTTAGTTTAACGTAGAAATTTATGTTTTTTCTTTTTCCTAATTAATATTGTAAAAAAGGCTTTAATAGCCGAGCGTAAGGCTAAAACGTACATGCAGACGAGGCAATCGAAAGTAGCTCTGTCTGTCTCGAGTATTACTTAGTGAGCACGCGGGTAAGCACTTGCGTGCATCGCCTCCATTAAGGAGACAATCTCTTTAGACAGAGAGCTAAAGTATCAGCTGACTCATTCCTTCCCGCTGCTTAACTTTACGTGCTGCGTTTTCTTGACGGGATAGGAAGAAACATGTAGACTTTGTCCAAGAGCTGAAAACGTTATGGATGTATTAATTAGTAATACAGAGTACCGTGTCAATCTTATGGATGGCCTACGCACAGGGGCTCAGACGAATTATTCGTGTCCACTCGAAGAGGCCGTGATAGTGTTAATTACAACTAAGCTTGACTTTCAAGCGGCATATGTAGGGAGAGACTAACGTATGTTGTGCTCATCCAGCCATTGGGTTCCCATCGATCTTTGCTATAATGACGACAAGGACATAGATCTCAAAGCAATTGACCATGTTAGGTAGTCATCGATGCCCATCTATCGTGATACCCGCCATGTTCGTCTTAAGCGTTCCTATACTAAGCGTGTCAAGCTTCAGGGTGACGAAATTCCCAGTGTTTTTTTTTGAGTTAAGCTCCTTTAGCCCCAAGACGGTCTTCAGGGTTGACTAAGCCTTGCTCCAAAGAGCTTCGTGCTGTATAGTACGGATTGTGCTTGGGCACCTGGCGTGCTGGTGATTAGAAAGGGCGAAAGGGGTTTTGATCCGTCCGGTGTGTTTATCAATCACATTCGAACTCCCATGTCAAAAGAAGTTAGCTTTATTCTGAGGCTTTGCGAGCACATCAACGTGAGCTTTGTTTTTCCTTTAGCGACAGGAGCGTGGGTCACTGTACGGTTATGCGTCAAAGCGTTCTAGTCTTAAACTTGGATGGAAGTATAATCTCGTCCGCGGTACGGCATGACTAAAGCGCTACAAGTCCTGAGATGATTGAAGGTTATATATCTTAAGTGCTTCCCGCTTTGCACCTTGCGGAGCTTTGACTACTTACAACCCTTTTCTTGGGATTAGGAGCGCTCTTTTTTTTCAAACACTGGACCGATTCGGTTAATGTGTTGGGCATTGAAATGTCAAAAGAGAAAACTAATAGTACCGAAGAAAGAACAGTGACTTGAGGAATGGCACGTTAATTGCTTGTGGAATGCAGTATTCGCTGAATGCTAATAATGATATTGAAAGGCGAAGCAGTCTGACCGAGGCCCTATCACTGCGCGTGCAATGAGCGGTGCCTGTACGACTCGATACTGTGCTGCATGAAATCTGTGATTTTATTGAATACAAGTCATAGCAAGATTGCCAGGTTGCACCACGTCGCGTGGAGTGATCCGTATGCCACATATGATCCTAGTACGACACAGCGCTCACTGTATCTCATAGTGACGCCAATGGCGCTAAGTCGAGGCAGTATGAGCGGTTCTCTACTACGCGCTAAGGAGCACATGAGCCGCTGAGCAGCACTCCAACAGATCAATACTCGCATTAAACAAAGGACGAACTATCGTTTGGCTAAGGCATCAAAGTCGAGGTCCTGTCAGTGAACGCGATTGCGACTTTATCAATAAGCAAATATTTTGGGGCTGCATACAATGCAGCCTATGGCTAGCTGTAGACCAGGTTATTAAGCTTCTTACGATGCCCGTACTTCACTTAGCAAGCTCCTCGTGGACACAATTTTAAGTATGTCCGACGCGACAAAGTTTGCTCAGGTAAGCGGCATTTGGACCGCTGTACATCTGATTGATGTGGAGCGGTATACATATATTGCTGAGCATAAGCTCGATAACCACGATTCTTTACTGGACATCATTTGAGACACTAATGTATCAATGCGCAATCTTGTCAAAGCAAATACGACACGAAACGTCTATCGAAAACCGTCGAAACCTTTAGGAGAGGGTAGCGACGAATGCCTGCAAATGTGCGTCTTGCGTTCGAAGGGAAGAGATTAAAGTATAAATAATGATAACAATGCGGCTTTATATTATTATGTAGAGACAGTAACCAAAGGAAAGCTGGAGTCTGTAGACTAGATGTCAATGGCAAAGCTCAGTGAGGCTTATAAGGCAGACGGCATAACCAGAAAGTGATTACACGGCATACGAAAAGAGATCAGCTTCTCATCACAATTGTAGAAAGGGGCTTGAGTGACACAAATTCTGGTAAGTACACGAAACATCTTTTTCTTCGAAATCACTTAATTATTTCGCATCGAAATATCACATAAATGCTTTATATGACTCACTTTTGTCGCTACCGGTGTGATTACAAAATTGGCTCGATTCTATAGATTAAATAACACGCGGCACAGCAATGTCCACTATCCAAGAAATAAAGTAATGTCTAGGGTCACGCATGTTCTGTGTGTGGATAGCATGAAGCGAAAAAATTGCACACCGACGTTATGTATTTAACCTCAAATAACAAGTGACGCATCACACAAGCTTATGTCTAGTTAAATGGTCACAATCCCGACACACACACACCGATCTCGAGAAAGGATGCGCTACCGAACAGCGTGATAGAAGTGCAATGCACAGCGCACTCGACTAAGTCAACGAGTACTAACAACTCCTCATTCGAAAGAGCTAATAACTAAAAACCGCAGTTGGAAGTACGAGCGGTCTAATTGGCTAAAAGTGTCCGACGATTTTTTTCGCGCGCCTGTGACATCTGATGGTCTCACAGGGTTTTTGCACAAATTGGCGTTTTTGTGCACTGTACTGAAAGTTGGAAGTGAGAAGCCACACTCTTCACTTGCAAGCATTGTTCAATTGAATGCGCACGAGAAATAATCCTTGCGCAAGTGCAGGTAAATGCTCCTTTGGTGCAGAAAAATATACATACTGGGTTTCTTCCCTTAAAAGCAAGGCCCCTAGTTAGACCCAACAAAAGTCAACGTTATTCTGCATTAGCTAATCTGATTTGGCTAGTAAAAGTTTAGTATCAATTACTTACATGAGTACTGCGCATGTTACGCAGAAAAAAAAATGGTTAGGCCACTGACCAAGTAATGGATATGAAATGGGTTTTGGAAATTCGTTAAAGAGCAAAACAGCATTCGTTTCTCCAAATGCGGAATACACAGGAATTGTAGTTGTCTATAGGAAGGTTAACAGGCGGACTTTAGTCTCGCTGAAGGGGTTGATAAGCTGGCAGAAGCTACGCCCTAAGAGCCAGGGAATAACAGGTCACTAGTGGGAAAGAGGCGCCTTGTATGAGAAGATCTACGTCCTCCTGATGGGTCCCATTTGGAGCAAACTTTAACATTTTTACTCTAAGATTCGAAAGAGAAGACAGCAGTGGTAGACTGGTGGTTGCGTATGCGTGTGAACAAAGTTGTGAAAACTCATTTCGCATATGGGCTGACTGTAGCGTGTCTTAAAGCTTAGCATGCCGGCAAACAATTGACATCAATCAATATGGGTTGACAAAAGCACAAAGAGAGATTCATAAGAGAAACTCTTTTCGACTAGCTAATGGAGCAATTGTAGACGTTTCTTTTTAGCAGGTGAGATTTGATAGTTTGGACAGCACAGAGCCCTTTCTTGCCGTGGACATGGACAAGTAAAGCGTGATCTTGGGCATATTATGGCTATAAGAATCGAGACCTGGATCGATTGATGGAGCAAAACCATTCATCATTATAAGCAACCAATCAGGTGCCTTTTGTGAATATGTTCCCACTTCTGTTGTGTGTATGGCTCCTTTCAAAGCAAGCCTAGGTCCGAGATCATACGGTGCCAATAATTAGGCTATTTTACGTCCTCGTAGCCTTCCTTAGCAGTTTTAAGTTTTGCTAACAGCACCAACTGCGGGAGACGCTAACAATAGCACTCTAATTGCTGGATACATAGCTCCATAGGTAATTATAAAGAGCAACCAACTGCGGGTAACAATGTTCTGCTAATGGGTAGCTTAATTTCACAAGACAAACTGAGTAAGTACCACCTAGGTCGGCTATATAGCTCTGAAATATGAAAACGGGGAAGCATACGAACTCAATTTTAAAAGTCACGAAGTACTTCACGTAAATTTTCTGCAATCTGTACAAACCGTGCGTTCTAGACGACGGCGAATATGATTTAATGATTGAAATTCTTCGCAGAATATATTTGTGAAGCAGAGTACGAACCTGAGAAACCCACTGTGCTTGCCGACGCGTTTACGCGCAGACCTGATTACATAAGCAAGGCAGAAAAGCTCGCATGACGAGACGATTCGTCGGTCATATAAATCAGATGCCAATCAAGATTATCACAACAAAAGATTAGAAATCAAGTAATGTAGCGGTTTCGGTTCCATCGCTATGAGAGTGGGCAGACGGTCTGCTTTGTCATAGGACAGACACGCCAAATTACCCCGAGTCATAATTTCAAGTTACGAAGTCCTGAAGTAAACTGTATTTGCGAAGGCACATACCAAGGTCATTGGGGACGACAAGAATATTTTTCTCGATCCCTACATCATTTTGATGGATCCGCATGTTTAGGAGCTGGGCGGTGAAGTATACAAGAGCCAATGAGTGACATTAAAGATCAGACCTGAAGCTCACGCGTCGGCTTATGCATAGTTCCTGCCAAAGTCCGTGTACATTTACAAGTTCATAAGCATAAGCTCCGTCTTTGGCTTGCCGAAATTGAGCATAGATTCCCATACAAAATGGTGTATTTGGCACCTGTTCCAGACCGCACAACTATGTTAGAGCTAGCGAGATGATTATAGATATAATCACGACTTTTCGGACGCAAATAGGTCAAAAAAGGAAGGGTCCGCAGCTTGCCGCTGTAAAATTGGGAAACGCTGCGTCAACTATTAGGCCGTTTGCTAATGTCTACAGAAGATTATCATCCAGATGGTCAAACGGGAAAAAAGTCAAGCGTGTGCTAAAATATACACTGTGTCGGATGTGTGCTGACGACGCTATATATGTGACTTGATACTTTTTTTTTGATTGAGGTTGCTTTCAAGAAAACAGCAAACGAATTAACGGTCCTTAAACTTATCCATGCAAATGATCTAAGACTCTGCTTATGAGATAGTATAAGAATAAAGTTTTACTTAAAAGCCCAATGTGAAGCTAGTCGTCTTACAAAATTGTTCTCTGACTTCGAGAAAAGTCGACTAAGTACAACTAGAAGGCTAAGAAATTCAACTGCATCCGTTAGATGATCTGAAGGAATTTTCAGAAGGGCACATAGTTTTGGGGTATTGCTAGACAACGTTTGACGGGTATTCATGAAATGGGCACGGCATAGAAGGGCACATAGTTTTGGGGTATTGCTAGACAACGTTTGACGGGTATTCATGAAATGGGCACGGCATGGGGCGATGTACGTCATTGGCCTTCCCAAGATAATGTCGCCGCACCCAGCATTTTCTGTGGGGTGCTTTGAGTGGGATCATACTGACAGGGCACCGAGCCAGACGTGAGTGGTGAGTTTACCTCGATGCCTCCTCAAAGGGATATCCCTGCGCTCTCCCGTGCTATCAAGGCACTTAGGGGTGTCAGTATGACGGCTAATAGCTCTTTGTATAGGCTTGAAGGCTGAGCGGCCACATGCCCATAATACTATGCGCTTAGAGTGATCCGCCCAGCTCAAATTTCAGTGCAAAGAGAAGTGACTTCTTGACGCATTGAAATCCTCGCCTTGGGACGTGTAATAGTCGATTGCAATGTTGAATCTCATCGCTCACATCGACAAGAGAATACTATTTCTTAAAGGCTATATGAGTCTTGATCGTTTCAAAGAGTTTGTACCATCTCCACGAGGACCAATTTCGAGAGCAATCTCGAGGAAATACACACTGTTGCACAGAGGCAGATATCTTTGATGGCTGGCCGAAGCGGAAACACCCACTTCCAGCGCTGCGTGACTGTGAAGAAGTGGAGTGCATAGTGAAGTAAAGGCATTCATATGGGCGCTAGGGGCTTCTTGTGAGTTCCACGCTAATCGATGGAGCAATCTGTAATTGGAGCTAGTACGTAGGCTGCGTTTTTGGGCCACGCTTTAATATGGTAGATATGGCATCAAATTCGCGCTCAAAGCTCGCGCTCTCAGCACCTCGCTTGGCATCATTCCGAAGCTGGGACATTTCGAAGATAGGTATATATGACCCGCCAAGAAAGCAAGTCGCACTTTGAGATCACGGACCAAAAACATTTCTTCTAATCTGGGCTTGAGCTGTATCACTTTAAGCTTGTGATGGTTTCTAACCGCTTCTCTTGTTTAATTGTGGTGATGACACTGCAAAAGGTTATCCCTTATTACCCCTGCCTCCAAGCCATGTAAAATGCTGAGCGATTTTTTTCGAAGAGGTCAAATGAAGCCTTGAGAGCGTGTCTCATTGAAGCAGGAATTTGCTTAGCCAGGCCGCATTTAAGGATGCTACGCGAGAATCATCAATCGAAAAGCCGTCAAGGCGTGTGAACGAGGTGAGTATGTCTATAGGCCGTAGATGAGTCTTTCGGATCCAAGAAAACCAATCCGGAGAGATCAAGCAGTTCAAGGCACGACTGTGACTATAGGTCTGCTTGAAGTCATGGCCTAGATTCGAACGAGCAGTGCTTGCCAGAAGATCTTTTTCTCCCCCGCCAAGTATGCTGGTTAGAAAGTGAAAAGAACTCGTACGAGACGCCGACTCGCGTTGTTGCCGGGTGGTATGTGAGTCACAGAGTCCCTCGCCTACTTCTTAAGTGACTTTGGCCACTAGACCCTCTAGTGAATTGCACCGAGGGTTGTCGTCTTCCTCTTTCTCTTAGTAACTAATGTTAGTTTCCACATCAGCGACGGTGTTTTAGATCGAGATTTGCCGCCAAAAGCCGTTGACGTCGCTATGATTGTTTGTAACAGCTTTTGGATAAACGGTGAGTCTGACGCTAAGCCTAAAGCTCTAGAGGCACCTCGCCGGGCGATAATATTACTTTGATAGTATTGTCACTCACTTGAGAAATTTTCACGAACCAAGCGGGCAGGGCAGAAATCAAGAAAGTACTTATAACAGTATTGCCCGAAGGAAGTAGTTTTCGAGTGATGTGCAACGGTGGGTGCGCGCTCCCCGCTACAGGCTCTTCCGTGGTGGTTCTTTGGGGAAAGATGCATGAGGTTTTGCCGTCCACGGTACAGATTCATCCCTATTGGCACTAAGGGATGCCAAAAAAATTATATCAGCGTTGGATTGGCCATCGTAAAATGACTGGTAGACCGACAGCTTTCGTGTTGCTTGTGTCGGAGCAAATCGACTTTTCGATCGAAAGGCAATAGTACTTGTCCCTAGCTAATCGGCTAGGTAAGCCAAGTCTACACTTTCATGATCGAGCTCGTGAGGTTGGCTTCGTTGTCGTACAAGGTACTTAGACACAACGTTGTATGCGTCTTTGGCGTTACCCACACAAACCACGAATATATGGTGTGTTCATAAAAATCTCTACATTAGCCTAGTATTACTAAATGCCGTCATCAAAAACCACCTTATCGCGAAGCAATGAGACGATGTGCACGCTACTTATTCCGATGGACATCTTTTGAGGCTACAGGCATCATACAATTGGCAGCTGTTGATCGTCATATCAAGTGCTGCATGTCTCTGCAAAGCTTAGATTTCCTTACGCATTAGCGAGGTATTGCTCCAAACGTATCAAAGTAATGGCGGCAAGTGACCTTTGGCTACCATCTACCGTTATACCGACCAAAAGCTTTTACGATGTGGATTCGGAAGCTTGATATGCAAGCCACAGTGTCTTGACCGCGCTATTGGAATGTAGAAAGGACCATACCCGCGCTTGAATCTTACTCTTTTGCCTGGCTAGAAGCGGATATACCTGGACCACCCATGCGCTTTAAATTCAAGCTTAAAGTATACTGCTTCCAGTTGTAATGCCTTAAAGGCTTAACTAACCGCATAATACATTATCTTACACTAGCACCAAGCGTATATTCGCTCTTTCAAACTACTAGGATGATGTACGGCCGTAGATATGTCTTTTCTTTCATTCTAGACGTGCACAGACGCAATAGAGCAACAACTAATTCTTTATTTGCTCTATTGTAATGCTGAAATGATGCATGGCCATAGAAACGTCTTTTCTATCATTCTAGATGTGCTCGTATTGCGGTCCAACTCTTCACATTTAGTTTGCTATAAAAATGTCAAATCTAATAGATTCTTGGTACACTTCAAGCTTGGTCATCCGCTGACTTTTCAGTGCAATACTTGGCCACCGACACGGTACGTGCTTGCACATTCTCATCTGAAGCTTATTCTGATGCTCTGCGTATCACTTTTCATAGCCCGATTAAGATTGTAGCAGCTACTTTACCTTACCTAAATGTACAGATCGACGTCGGCCGTATTCTTAGACAATTTTGGCCCAGTACAACAAGTCTGGCGTCGTGTCTCCGTATGATTTTTATCTAAGCCACAATGACATACGAGCAGCATCGTCTGCAACTGGTGCTACAAGTGCTGTCCAGTGATATGTTGTTGCCGTTCAAATTAAACCTGCTACACATTGTTTTAAATATGCATTTGAAAGGAAACTAGTCAAGCATTTGCGTTATCTCATTGTTTATTACTGCTGGTAGCTTGAGTCATCATTATATGGTTTGGATAGCACAAATGGTAAAAGTTAGGGTTGGTCTACGACAACAAAGGAAATAAGGAATTTAAAATTTATTAACGTTATAAAAAGGAGATAGGTCAGGTACTATCATCTATGTGTCTAAGAACGAAATTGTCAGTTCCTTACGAATTCCTTGCGTGGGCAACCGAGCATTTTTAGACACCCAAAAGCAGGAAGATTCAGTTTTGGCGTACCGTACCGGTAATGAATGCCCTGAAAGTGGTTAGTGCAAACGTACACAATTTTACTGTACCTGATCACACTTCAAATAGCTTCGAAAGCGCAAATGGAGTAGTACCTTAAGTACGAGCATGCTTGGCAAAATACTTATCGTCGACTAACAGCGGACTGCCGTTCTGCACCTTGTGGCTCACAACATCCTGTTCTCGTATTTGCAGCGGTCACTGAGAACATCGAGATGGTCTTTGCTCGTGATATTGTGATTATAACTTCAAAAGCGGGTGGCTTTGTGGGGCTAAGCGCTTTTAGAGTGATAACATTCCCTCATTTTGTAGTGAACTCTGGTGGTGGCGTTGCGCAAAAAAACATCTCACGTATTGTTGGCTCTGGCCCTCATCATCAAGGAGAGAGGGAAAATATGATAATGTGGTGGTTTAATACGCCACATTAAATGATCTCTGCCAACCGGTCACATGCGTGCGGCGTCGTTGGACGCTGCTTAACGCCGACACCTCGACTGTCTTCGTCAACAAATGCACTGGGTGCCACAGTTCGGCAATTTCTAGGCCTTGTGCGGCCAATTCACGAGACCCGGCCAAGTAATCGTATCGATACGTAAGCAAATCATTTAAAGTGCGAGCCTTAAGCTTATGGGTCACGGTTTCAACGTGTGACCTAATGCCACCACTCGCAATTACTTGTTTCGGGTCACAAAGAGCTTGACTAAGCCATATACATTAAGACTCATCCGGCTTAATTTTTTATGTTACGGTGAGGCGCAAGCGCAATTAAGTCTTGCTTTTTGCATTGGAAATACACTTAATCTGTAGTTTTTAATTTTGTCGATCTTTGGATCCTTAGTTCTTGATTACACCGGCTTTCGGCCGCTTTGTTGCGTACGTGTATTAAGTTGGTCTCCCTCTTCGACTTGCTCGCCTATTTTAAAGGGCTGATCGAAGCATGAAGCTGCTATTCTCACCTCATCAATTCCAATCTTGGCGTGTAGTACGCAACATTAAGCCTGCTCATTCACGTAAAGCGGCACGTAGCCTTTTAAGGCATAAGCAACATTATCTAGTGATTACTCAACGAGTGCTTCGACGCCTTAATAAGTACTTCTCACCACAATATTGACATCGCAATGTACTTGCATAGCCTTACGAATGATCCGCAATAAGTTGGGCTCTAATTGATGGATCTTTGGACAATACTTCTTCGAATTCTTAAGAACGGGGAAGTGTCCATCTGCCTCATCTAAGGCACATTAAAAGCAAGTTTGCATGTGACTGTAGCCTTCAAAACTAATTGGATTGTGTTTTCCTTCGTCGCGGCCTGCACTGAGTGTGAAACGAGCTTACTCTAAGGCTGCCCATGATTAAAGCCACCATGTTTTGTTTGCAGAGTGGTGCTCCAATGATGAAGCCCATCAACTCCTTTACCTCGTAAGTATTACTACAAACTTTACACTTTCGCTGCTTGCAAGCACAAAAGTGCGATGTCTAAGCTTGCCGGGAGGCACGCTGCTCTCAATTGCTTTTCATGCATTTCTAGAAAACAAAAAACTCTGGTAATGTTGATTCACAGGTCAGTGTTTATCCGTGATCAAGGTCGCCTTATTGATCACCTTTAGCCTACATCACCCCACATGAGGCGGTATGCATGTGCTGGTGGTGCCTTAAGCATTAACTGTGCTCCATCACCCCACATGAGGCGGTATGCATGTGCTGGTGGTGCCTTAAGCATTAACTGTGCTCGTAGGGCTCGCGCTCCATTACGCGTACCAGCTGCATGAAAGCAGCACGGGCTATAAACTTAGCCACCTTTACAAACCCCTACGTCGTCTGAGCAGTGCGATATACTCGTCGAATAGAAGTCAGAAGATAGTTTTATTCGTTCGAAAAGACGATTTATTCGTATAATTCGCAACGTGCTTGCGGTCTTACACATCACGAAGAGGCGTAAACGAAATTTTTTTAAATTTCAGTGATTTTAGTGCGTACGCGCGAGGGTTTGCATATTGAAAAGTGCTATTAGCACAAGGTTACGACCTTTCACTATGTCGGTTTTGCAGGATCGAAGTGTGCAAGATATACCAGTTTAAATTTTGTGTCGAGACGTATGCGCGTCTGCAACATTTGATTCATTACAAGAATTGTATGTCTTATACTTGTATACCATTTTTTTAACCATTTTTGGCGTTCTTTGATATTGCGGAACGGTATTCCTGAAAGCGTATTTTTGAACGTACGTCTCATAAAGTATTCAAATATGCCGCAGAGCGACGTCGTATGCTTATATTATAATTAGGACGTTCACATGGAACGATTGTCATAAAACTTACGTATTCTATTTGTCCTCATAGTGTCATCATGAAATCTAGCAAACTTGTTGCACAACCCACAACCGCCACGCACGTGTGGCACCTAGAACGTCTCTTGCTGTGGTCGCAGCTTACACAATATATAGTAATTAACTTTTTTAGTTGCCTTTGATGGCGCGCCTCTGTGATGTGAGATACGACCACGATGCTGTAATGACATTTGAGTTAGACTAATCATCATCACCGCTATGATGTTCTTGCGCTTCCGAAGCCGTAACAGATAAATTTACAGACGTTGCATACATTGACGCGAATTGCCGATGACTTTCATGCGGCGTGGTGGTATCGGTGTGAGTCGTTCGGTCTTCATTGCCAGTTGCAATTCTCGAAAAGCCTTCGTAAGGACTGGCGATTGCGCAACATTTTTTTGCTTCATATTTTAACAACCAAAAAACTTCGTCGCCTGGACGCCGCTAGTTGACATTTATTGGTCGAGTCTCCAGTAGTGGTCGAGTCTCCAGTAGTGCTGAGTCAAAAAACATTAGAGGCGCCACAACTACCAAACCTTAGTGACACTGCTACTCAAGACATCAACCGGTATTCTTTGTGGGCTATTGGAAGCAAAAAACAATCTAAGCTGCTTTCCTATGCAGTGTGAAATTTAATATGCACGAACGACCGAGTGCTGAAAGGTATGCATCTTTTTGTGAAAAGTGCTGTATCTAACGACTAATATAAATATGAGCCGTGTCATAGACACGTCGAAGACATCTTGCTACGTTTTTCTGTAGCTGTGGCCGCGATTGGCTCAATAAAAGATTGAGACGTAAAAACGACACAAGGTTTGCAATGCAACATGCGTTGCGCATACATGTGTTATTTTGGCCGCATTCGAGATAAATTTACTGTACGTAGCTGTGGTGTTGTGGTCTTTGCTCCCTGCCAGAAGACGCATCTTTGTAGCTCTTTATCTATGCACTTGACACTACTGATGTAAATTTTGTCTCACGTGGATAAGCGGTCGTGTTTCAGCATACCCAACGGTAATAATCGATGTTTATCATTCTGACGGGCCAGCCATGAGTTCAATGCAGCCATGTCGCAACCAGTTGCCACAAGAGTTGCAACTCATGGCATATGTCTGTGTGCCCGATCGTCCAGTCAGCGAAAACATGGTAGGAAACGAAAGGCGTGCATTTTAAAGCCTTTTCGATAAAAATCTGCTGCAAAAACATGATTCATACTCCAAACGTCAGCGAGCTTTGTTTTGTCTGTCCTTTTTATCGAGCTTCTCGTCTGTTGCAGTGATACTCCTAATATAATGGCTCCGCCGTGAGACGCAGTCCTAAGATGAGCTACATGCAAAGCAATTCGCCCTCAATTACTACCTACCTTTTTCTCTCGTAAAGCATATTTCCCTTGCAGATGCAGCCACGAAGATACGCACCATTTTTTAAGCAAGTGACTCTATAATATGGTTATAATAATATCATCCGTACTAGTAGCACACCAGCATTCTAATTCCTCTTACACGTGCGCTTGATGTCTCAGGAACGTTACTGGACTTATTGCCAATCTTGTATTGCGCCCGTACAGCAAAATTTGTCACGCCTTAATCACCTATCTATGGTAAGCGATGGGCTACAAAAATACAAGCGAGATCTTCAACGTTTCTATGGCACCGTCTAATGAACTGAAAAATTGTACCGAGACGCATGGCTTTGCGAGCGTTGCTGCGATCACTCCATTGCTTTCGACACCCCACACAGCACGCCACGCCAGTCTATCAGACATGATTGAGACTCGATGCCTTCCATCAACACAACAGTGTAACGAAACAAGGAGGGCTTCAGCAACTGTCTCACCTGGTCATTTAAGCGGTCTTTCGCAGCTAGAAAAAGCGGTCTATCAGGCCACTACTAGGACCAGCTGTAGTGCCCTCGTCGTTCCTCAGCTTAACAATGTCCGAGACTCGACGGACGGGAACTGGCGGATTCCAGGCGACGAGATTCGTCGACTTCGGTCGCAAATTATAATGCAGATTGAGAGCTTGTTGCGCAATCATCAGCCACATAACGTTCTTACGCATATCCCCGAAAATTTGGATTGGCACTCCAAGGTCTTGATGTTGGCAATCAAACTCGAACGTCTCATGTTTACCACCGCCAAATCGCGCGAATCCTACCTTGACGAAAGCACTTTGCCTCAACGAATGCAACGATTGTCAAGTCATCTCGTACAGCTTCGAAAGCGCAAACATTCCGTTTCGTCATCGAAAGCATCGGTGGCATCCGAGCCTCGTACGTTAAGGCAAGATTGACGAAAACAACCCATTCGATGCGACGCTAACAAGGGTTATAGCGACACCACATTTACGGAGAGACGGCAATTACAAGCGAGACGTAGACAAGATTTGATGGACAACGGCCTCGAGCAAGAAAACAGCTAGTGTACTCAAATATCGATGTTCGAAGTTATGGAAGAGGTCTAAGCTTAGCATTGACAATAGTGTCGGCTCGCATTCGTAAACCGCAGAACGTCAAGTTACAATGCATGAATATATGCCACTTCTATCAATTGAATCAGTGTTGCGTTTGTCATCAAATGCAGTTTTTGTCGTGAAGACAGCTTACTTCACCTGTCAGTCGGTGTTCAGACGGTCGTTTTGTGTGAGTTTTTGAGCATCTTAGAAGTATGCGCCGCACATGGCAAATCACACGTAAATATCGCGCAGATCAGATTTTTTTTTCAAGTTGCTGTCTTCTGTTTTAAATAGTTGAAGCAGACAGTTGTAGATGCAGCCACACCGCGAAACTACTTGGAAAGGTTGTATTTTAGAAATGCTAAGATTATGCGTGGAGTTTGCCAGTCTATATAGATATGGTATCAACAACGATCAGAATTTTTTTTTTCGAATTTTCAGTTTTTTTAAAAAAAAGTCTGCACCGTAAGTGTTGAATAGCTTTATTCATTTTGTTTATAAGCGACACTGGGCAACGAGGGCAAAAGCGAAAGCTGTGAGCGCATTTTTGTTAAGACCTGTGTTGGCATGCTATTCGTCCTTGCGGTATACTTTATGTTAATTGACGGCGTCTGTTATGCACTTGAGAAGCGATGCATCATGCGACATAGCACACAAACTCATCTCAAACGAAAAGCTCGATCGTAATAGCAGATTTATGTCCCAAACTTTATTCTTATGATTTGTGTGTCCACCGATTTCATGCTTAAAAACTCCACCATTATTATTTACTAAGCATAGGAATGCGGGTCCAGTCGGTAGTTGGGTGTGAGCAGTGGTAGGAGGCATTACCATATGTAGGCACGGCGTATGAGGAAAATCAGTGCAGGTTGGTGCTTTTCAGTAGTCGTCACGTGGGAAGACGACTAAAAGCGAGAACATTTAAATATACATCTTCATGGCGATAAAGAAACGCGTCATGCTCGGTCGCTTACGCAAATCATTCTGAGCGTTGACTTTTCTGCCCTGACATACGCGCTACATGGCAGCTACCGCAAACACACCGCGTATTAGGCTGCATAGAATTTAGATTTTACAGGGTCGATATAGACACACTCACAAGCTGTTACTGGCGCACGCTGTCGCTGGGCACAAAGCGACAGCGTGTATATTAGAATTGCACTTCGATTGCCGTTGTCCGAAGCAATCATGAGATTGTAAAAAAGTAAAGTTTGATGCTTTATTGATTGTGTGACACACTCGCGAGAGAGCTTATTAAAGTCGATCGTCGGACGTGGCTGAAGAGCGGGCGGGGCAATTTCGGTGAAGGAGGAGGAGCGTTTGTTGCGTAAAGCAAAACAAAAAATGATATTAAACAAAGAGCTATCTTTTTGCTACAGCCTAACTGCTGACTCTCAGCTATCTACTGCTAGGCTAAAATTCTACTTTTCTCCTTCTACCTTCTAATACTTCCTAGATTGTTTCTAGCCAATTAAGTCTCTTGGTTATGAGACATCTAGAACTTTTGCTGGTCTAAATCTGCATAATCGCCTATTCCTATAAATTGTACTATTGCATTCGTATTTTAGGAATGTTTTAATTATATTGCGTAAAAGCCATTATCGGCAAAGCTGCCGGTGACAACAGTCGCGTCCCAAATAGCGATGCAATTAAAAGAAAACCAGTGCACCAGAAATGACTCTCGACCGTAGGATTTCTCGTAGGAATGACAACAATAACGCCGTGTGTGGTATTAAAACGGCCTTCGCGGAAAGAGTTTTCCATCCTTAAGGGACGCCTTTTTGCGTACACTGAAACTTCGTGTCTTTTGCTATGGATAGTACACATATGTAGCTATTTATTGTTTCAATGTGTTCTTCTCTCCGCTCTATCATATCGCTCTCGAACACATGGCTGACACTTTATTAATCTGTCTGAGCTTCTTCTGCATGTCTTGTAGCTGCTTCTTGATGCTCGCCTTCCAGTGCTCCCAGATCTTCCCCGGGTTCTCCACGATGCGCAGTTGATCACGAATTATCTCTGCCTCCTTCTCGATCGCCGAAACGACCTGTGGGAAGTCTAGCAAATACCGTGGGAGCTTCCAGTATCCGCGACCGTGAAGCTGCGTGCTGGAGCGGAGCGAGACGCTGTGCGCAAGGTGGTCGCCGGCGTGCTTGGGCAAGAAGTACTTGAATGTGTCGTAGAAGCGGTCACAGAACCGCTCCGACATCAAGATATATTCTAGCCGGCTCTTCCGTGGAAGCGGACCGTTGAATATGCGCTTGGTGTCGTGGTGGATCCGCCAAGTGTCAACGACGCCAAGCTTTGCGAGCCACTCGAGACAGCTGGAGCGACTTGAGTCGTAGCGTAGGTCGGGCGTTGAGCAGTCTAGTCGTGGATCGAGCGGCGTGTTCAGGTCTCCGAGCACGAAGTGCATCGCGTCATCCTCAAAGAACTGTTGCTTCTCTTGGCGATCAACTGGCGCATACACGTTGTGAATGTAGACGGGAGCAAGCTCGACCGTCACTTTCACGACGAGGTACCTGCCTGACACTGACAGGCGCGATATCTCAGCAGCCGTGTCGAAGCCTGGGAAGTCGAAGCGTAACAGCGTCAAGGTTGCATCGACTGCGCGTGGGTCGACCCAGCAACGCGGTTGGATCGTTGACGAAGGCCTTGTGCCAAAAGCTCGAGTCGAGGTGGAAATTGAAGGTTGAGAGGTGTCGTGCGTCGCCGAAGTAGGTTTCTTGGATGCACGACACCAAATGCTTGGAGAGGAGGTTGTCAATGAAGAGGTGGCCGTTCTTCTAGATGCCGTTGGTGTTCACGGTCACCAAAGAGACGGCACTTCAGGCGTGCTGTGCAGCCGAGGCAACTTTAGCAACGGGTGGACAGGCCTCCCGCTATTGTCATTGCGTGGCCGTCAGCACCCACGCAGACCTTCAGCATCGACGCGTCGACGGGGTAGTAGCCGTCAAGCTTGCGCAGCGCCTCCAGGTCGTCAAGCAAGTGACCCTGCCAACGTACTTTACGCCACTGCTGCATGCGTGATGGATATCAGACATTGTTGGTCAAATGGTTAGCTTTTTCAGTTTTGAACGAAATTTTTGGTGAAAACGCGACGTATGAGAATAACTTTTTAATCGTAACAATAATCATCGTGATGTGGGACAAACTCACTGATATCAAATTAACTTAAAAAAGTTGACCGTGACAGTATGAGAAATAATCTTAGGATTGTCTGTGCTCAACCACTTCTTTTGAAAAACTGTTGCTTATTACTGTTCTAAGATATTTTGTTCTCTGATTAATGTTCTCCAAGCATTAGTTGGGACGACAAGAATATGCTGCTAATGGATGCAACATCTTACCATGTTAGTTTGATCCCGTTGAGATGGAGATAAGTTACACATTTCTGCAGTACTTCACTTGACGCAGGCAGATCTTGTATGCAACTATTTATACGGTCGCGTAACCTCGTACCTGACGTCAATCAGTACGGTTGTAGGCTTGTGTCGCTCCAAAAATGACAATGTTCGGGGTGCTTGTTTTACAGAACCGCTACATAAATTGTCATGTAACGCGAGAAGAATCGCTATGCCTTATCTAAATAGTTTAGCAGATCCGCACTAAAATTGGCTTGACGTCGTACCTCATATCAATAATACGCAGATAAAGCTCAAGATACCTAAGGGCTATGTGGACGCATATAAAGTGTAGCCTATGCCTTCTTGTAGAATGCATTAAATACCACAAATGACCCCACATCTAGTTCTTTTATCGAAAAGACTTTCCGTGTCCAATAAACACCAAACACGCTAAATTTGTTTACTTACGCACATTTGCGCAGAATTATCAATGAGCTTGCTTCTGACAGTCGGTCGAGTCTAACGTGCCCTATCTACCAGGCAAAGAAACCAGGTATAGAGTGAGGGCTATTTGCATTATTTTTTGACGCAGGAGAAGACGTTAACGCAGAGTGAATAGTCCCATTTGAGCAGTCACAACTTTACGGCAACGAGTGTGTGACTAACTTTTAACACTGCAAGCTGGACTCTAACAATCTTCTTCATGTAGCCGTTTCGAGCGCCAAGAATTTTAGAGATATCGTGTGTAGAAGAAAACGCTAGTATGGTCATAAAAGCATTATAACTGACGCATAAAATGATGGCAATGTGTTTCAAAACATGTTAGACCTTTTAAAAGAACAAGTCTATCGCTCTCATAGCGGCTCGCTTGCGGAAGTGCTGACGACTGAAGGGGTGCAGAAACTTATGCGTTTTGGCCTTCTAGCTTGGTAAACGCAAAAAGAAACTAAGAAATTCTGAATTTTGCGCATTGCCCAGGAAAAAAGACGGAGCACCAATCGTTAACTCTACAGTGAGTAACAAAAGCAAGCTATAGACCTCAACTTCAATCGTATGGTCGTCTGCTTGCAATTGTGGGCGGCTGACGTTTTAGTGTTCCGGTTGATACAATTCTTCGAGCTGATACTTCTTTCAAATCATTCACGGACTGATTAACATATATAAGTTTCGATGAGGTGCATTGTGACACACTGCGGCGATTGTAGGAAGAGGCTTTGCAAAATAGAAAGTTTCGTTACACTCGACAACGCGATACCTTGAAGAGAAAATTTTGCATTAATTCGCCCAAATGATTTTACGACATCCAAAATGCTTCCAGCAAATCTTAGAAACAAGTTGCCTTAATTGGAACAAAGTATACGACTCTATCAAATATCAGTTAAACGAATTAGTCAGGTCAAAACATGAGACTTAATCTTTTCGAATCTTTTCGCTCAAAACAAAACGAAAGTTGCAAAAACAGAAGCGACAATATCGCGCGAGACTCAGTGGTAGTGCGGTCGCCATTTTTACGAGGGAGGGTGGAGTAGGTCATAGTTTAAAGTACTCTTCGTCACTCTTTATACAGCACGGCTGGAATTCCACAAATCTTAAGATAATTGAAGGTCTAAAAGCTTAATTGTCATTAACTTTGCTACAAGCGGAGCTTTGATTACTTATAGACTAAAGTAGCGGAAGTAGTATTGGCGTAGATGCTGGGCAGGCAGTCAATGTCTTCGATATCATTGTGCCCAAGCTCTTAACAAGGACACAAATCTGGAAAAAAAATAAATACCAGCAGATCGTGTTGTGGCACTTACACCACTAAGTGGTATTCGACAGACGAAAACTTGCTTCGCACCAAAAGTTGATCGGGGGTTTAAGCGACGCACTGTCACCGCTCTTTAAGTGACACGCAGATTTTTAAGCAGTATATGTAAAAAACAACGCTCAGTACATGCGTCTAAAGATGTTATCGAAGTCAAGGAATCAAAGGCAAGGACCTGCAGGTATATATGGTGTGGCAGGAATATCTGTGAGCATCGCTCGTCGTGAACAGCGTTTGGATTAACATTATCTGCTTTGGACCGAAAAATCTCGAAAACTGCTTCTATAATGCGTACAAAGTGCACTGAGCGAGAAATTTGAGATGTATATGCTATTGCCGGACGTCAGCTCAAACGTCAGTGCGCTCATGACAAAAGGTTTACGCGGTTACGTCTTATTTGAAACCGCAGAATCCTCCAGAAAAAAATTTGCAGCAAATGCGTTCGTTTTAAAGTGCCAGGCACTTCGTCTTGGACAGGGAGGATCTAAGTCGGAAGCAATGTGAGCACTTGGCTAGAACCTTAAAAAGAAAGCACGGTCGTAGGAATAATAATCACTGAGCCATTTCAGTTCTAAATATTTTGCTGGATCTCGATAAGATTTTTATGGCGGAACTCAAAGGTGTCTGTAAGGTCAACAATGTAGCAAAATTGACCACAAAAATTTATCAGCTTTTTATCATTACTTGGTTAAGTGGCCTACCTATTCAACACCAAGAAGACCCTATGTGCAAGGAATGGATCACTACTTCTAAATAATGAATTCGATTCGTACTATTTATTAAAATGAGGTCTCCCAAGACCCGTTTTCGGCTTAACCAACTGAAAAATGTGCAAGTAGAAAAAAGTGATATTGTTTCAGGAGCCAAAGTTCAACTGATACGGCAATAAGCTTTACCAAAGAAATAGTGTGGCCTCGTTAACGCATTCTCTTGAAGACTAGGCGGAATTTTTTAGTCAAACAAGTTGGACTATACAACGTCGGCGTTTTGTGTCAAAAGCCATATGACTAGTGGACGCCCAGATTTAGCCAAATGCAGCCAAATCCCGGTACGAACACAAGTTTCTGCAAAGAGTGTGTTGCGATAAGCTGTATTTCACTTGACCAAGTCATCGATTGTTAGCAAATTTCTATGTGGGAATGGAAAATAAACTATTGGTCGCACTAAACACTTCAAAAGGTATTCTATAGAGTTGTTAAACATGCCTCAAGGGTACCTGCATTATTAAATCATCTGATGACGCATTCTGTCTAAAATCAATGGCTGTGCACAGATAAATTTGTTGACATTCAAATACTAGTCATGCAGAGCATGTGAAAACAAACTTAGAGATCCACATCGTCCACAAGCGAGCGATGCTAGAGAACATGCGCACAAGTAGATTTGATGCCCATGGAGATGAATGTGGAACATACTCGCTTTCAAAGTATTGCATTGAAAGCATGGCTTTTCAGCCACGGTCAGAGTCATCGTACATTGACGGCTCTGTGAGCCAAAAAAAGTCTAAGGAAGGGGCTTAGCCTTGTCAATTGCTAGCATAAGTAAAGTTCAAATCATGCAAAAATATCTAAGTCACTGTATAACTTTAGTAAGAAGGATACGTAAGAGCTACTAAGGTCCAGCACGAAGAAAGGCTAAGCAAAGCCAAACGATAGTTCTGTTAGCAAGGATCCTGAATTTTATGAAGCCAAAGCGACCGCTCAAGGTTTTGTGTCACGTCAAATTCTACCTGCGGCACCGCACAACTTTTAGGGCACACTGAGGAGCCAGTTCGGGTGTTAAAGCTCTAATCTTGTCAGCTTAAGGCTATCGAGATAGAATTAATCTGTCCACGACAAAAATCTGCTTATCATGAAGTATGCTCCCGTCAAGTTTGGGGCTCATTCACGAGGCTTTAAGCCATACAAAATCTTTACAGACCATCCATCATTACGCACCGCAACACTGTCGTCATAACTTTTGCCTAGAGCAATAAGATACTCTCCTTTTTAAGCTCGAGATGATACATTAGCTGAAAACAGAGCAATTTATCTTGCTTATCATTCTCTCCAGGCTATTAGCAAAGTCGTGTCGTAAGTGTTAATTTCTTCCGCGTACGCGTGGTGAATGACACATGCGTAGATCTGCTGAAAGCTTTACAAAATAATAGAGTTAACATCTCGCGAATAACTTTTTGTCGTGATTTTCATGAAAGCCGGACATATTTTTCCTAGATGATATACCACGTGTTGTGGTTTAATACAATAGAGACTCAAGAAATTAAAAACTATGTGAGGTCAATGACATGGTCGACGTTTCAAGGAGAATATGTATAGCTTGCTGAGCACCCGCGACCGAAGGTAGGTAAGTTGCATACGTGGATCTGCATATATGTGTAACGGATATTGTGTCAAAGTGCTATCTTGTATCAAAAACGGCTGAATACTATGCAAACTTTCACGCTCCGTTGTGTTGCAGGCAAGCAAAAGTATGATTCTTGTGCTCAGTCTACCAAACGACTCGGCAGGCATTATAGAAATTTGGCCTACAATGACCTAAGAAGCAAGATGACGCAGTTAGCGGCTATAAAGAACATGAATGTAGAGCAATATTGCTGTGCCTCGGCCGTGTCTTTAGATAGCATAGACTTCTAGTCTTGTTTGTCTCGAAACAATAGTGTTATTAATGTACTTCCAAAACGTGTTTATTGAAAGCTAGATTAGTCACCATTCATTGAACAGGTACACTATGTCCGCAGCGAGCAATCTTCATATCGATGTTCTGACAGCGTGCAAGAAAAACGTCGTCGAATAAGTGTCGCGTGGCCTAAACGCAATTACATGGTGGTGCTGGACTAGCGCATTGATTAGCTGAACAATACCGCTTAGGTTTTAGCAGGATACAAGTTTTTTATGTAAGCGGATTTGCAAATCCTTGCGTTCTATAAACGGTGCTACATAATTGCTCGAGGGTGTATTGGAGAATATTTGATCTGCTTGTTTGATTTTCACGCTCTCAGATTTAATCATGTCGAAGATTTTGTATCGAAACGCCTCCGTCTCTCGACACATGTGCGCGATGAATTGGCTACTTGCAAAATACACCCTCCAGACGACGGAAGGAATCTAAAAGAGAGAGTAGTATAGACCCGGTGTTAAAAAAAGCTTTAAGATTTACTTTTGAATGCACTTACTGCTGCCTCACCAAAAAAATGCCTGCAATTCCTTCGATTATGTACGGTCGTAGCCAGACGAGACTAAGCGTATACGTTTGACACCTTCATGAGGTGGTAGTTTTTTCGAGAGCTTGCGCAAACCATATTATGATCCGGACATGATGAACGTGGATGCCTTGCCGCTGAGCAATTGCAGGCATAGCCGAGAGAGGTCAAATAAATAGTAAGCACGGAGTGTTATAGCCTTCGCGCGAATTGAGTAATTTTCTTGCATAGCGATGTGGCGACGCGTTCGAGACTCGAGAATTGGTGGATAAGGCATAAAAGCTGCCGAGCTGTGGCACATAGTGTATGTATTGGCAAAGACAGTCGATGTCGTCAACTTTACGATGAGTCAACACATATACGGCTTTTCTCGGACGCCGGTCGTTAGCAGAATAAAGGGTACGCCTCGCATTCGGGACCAAGGGCAGATAGCTTTTGATTCTATCAAAGTCTAATATTTTTATGTCTAAACTCATAAATGTAGTGACTCCCATATTATGTGCCTTAATGTCTCAGATTACGGCTGACTTTCTACAATATTGGAGCGTTGTAACAATAACCTGACCCAAAGGTTTCGAGGATTGTCCGTTGATTACTGAAGACCATCATGATGGACTGCCTTAACCAATTATCTGGCTCGAGGGTTAAGCCGCTCGGCCTGGAATCGAAGAAGCATTGTTTACCACTTTAGGGTGCAAATTCAAGAAATCGTAGATAAGGCAAAAGCAACCACACCCAAAACGAGCAATCGTCCTGTCAATTATTCCTTTAATAAGTGTGTGGTAGAAGAGCTATTTGAATGCCACACTGACAGCAACAGCACCCTAGTGTAATGGGTGTACACAGTACGATTCTAAGAAAAACTGGGTAGCATTTCGGCATCGCGCGTTAGAAACGGCTTGTACATAGAGTGCAAACTTTGGTCACCTAAATCTATCAACAAATTGCAAGCCTGAATTGCAACCACGATTCGTGTTACAAAGCCTCGAGCCCATCAAAAATAAATCTTTTTGATCTTAAATTCTTCTTGAGAAAACTGATTACTGTCCTTCCCCAAAAAAGTAATTCGTGCCTGCGGTATGCCGAGCGATTGGCCATGTGGTCTCTGGTGACCGAGTACTAGCACGCTCTACGCATGAGTATCTCACTAGCAAATGGCGGGTGTCAACAATGACGGCGCCATGTATGTTGGACAAAAGTTTGCAAAATAACCTCCACTCGATCAGAAAAGCTGAGATCTGAGGTAATCTGACAAGCAATGAGTCCTGGCCTTGTCAACCTTACCTTATCCAAGCCCGTGAAAGTTGAATCTTCTATCAATGCCACTTTCACGTCCTTCTAAAAAAACTGAACACGGAGCACTTTTAGTTGCTCTTTGCCCATATATAACCTATCTATAAAGGCGGTGACGGCTGCCTCTCATAAAATAGATGATCAGTCATTCCGGATAGCAAACTTTATGAGAACTGGACAAATATCATTGGTTCCATACCATGGCTACTCGCAAGAAGCGTATTTCCAAATGGTACACATAGTGAGGAGGCGGGTGGACTCGCGTCGAATAATACCCAGCTCACCCGAGCGTCTTGGAAACACCGCCTTAGCTATAGCATCAGTAACTTTGAATGCTCATCGTTCAAAATTTGAACTCTTTGATGATCCGCTCGCAATAAGGCAAACATCATTGGCCTCTTTGAGAAAAGGGCTCTTTAAAAGTCTTCGTGCTTGCTGTAACCGATTTCGACTTAAGCAGGGCATCCGCCTCAAGATAGCGTTACCGGCGCGATCATCTCCTTCGTCTCCTGAAGGAGGTGATCCAGCCGAAAATAGCGTCTTTTATATAATATCGACTATTTCTTCGTGTTGAATACCAGAGCGTTAAGCTCCATCCTACAAGAGATCAATCTCACCGATCCAAGTGCAGATTGGCTACAAATGCATCAAGGTTCCCTCGCGCTTTGCTTAGGGAAAAAGCGCGAGTTCCTCTCTCTGACCTTCGTTTTAGCTTCTGCCTTACCTCAAAAGTCAATGTTATAGTATATATAGCTCTTGGATTCATATTGTCCGCTGGACTCAACATCGTCCTGGTTATGATTTTCTTATTGTAGATTGCCCGGTTTGTACGATAATATGGTAGGTTTCAAACTAGCCGCGCTGGCCTAACAGTAGTACTAGATTATGCAGGACTGCTTTTCTTGACAAAAGCATCACTCACTTGATTATGATGTTGTTTAAAAATCAAGAGTTCCTGCGAGCAGAGCTGATGGACCTGAGACAGCATCCGTGTCCAATTTTTAGAAATAATTGAGAAAGATACGGTGTGTAACAAAGCAAGGTCGAAGTTAGGGACGGTGAAAGCTTGCAGAAAGTTCTTCTGGGCAAGACACAAGAGTTTTTATAGAGATTGCAGACAGCACTTTGACAGAACTAGATCACACTGACGGCTAGATTTTTTTTCAGTGATTATAGCGTCAGCGTACACCAGCTACCAAAAGCGGACAAAGGTCTTTTGAAATCGAAGTGATAGCTTATACTTGTACAAGTGAAATCTGCTGCTGACACAATTGACGAATTCTCATTTCACTCCACCGTCGCACGACTTGCACTGCATATCCTCAGTGGAGTGTGACGGCTAGCCACTATAAATAAGCGGAGTAGTCGCTCATAAATCGAATTTTAGCAATAATGGGCCTTTCGACCTTCATTTTCGCTTTTTAGATAAAAAAGTACGAAAATTTATTGTGCTAATCGCATCTACGATATCATGATACCAGATACAGGAAATCCTCGGAAAAGACTTCAATAATGAAGGTGTTTCTAAGGTCTCTACCACGTCCTTCCTCGTCCTGTCGCTTTGTATCCACCACGTCGCCCACTTATCCTTCTACACCCACTCCTGCCTTTCCTAATGAATATGCCCACGCCAAGGTCGTGACAGCCCAAGTGCCTGGCCCCAAGTCACAGCAACAGCTCAAGCGTCTTGCTGCGTTGCAAAACACAAGTGCCATCAACTTCTTCGTCGACTACTCGGCTAGTCGAGGCAACTACCTCGTTGACGTGGATGGCAATCGTTTTCTAGACGTGTACGGCCAAATTGCGTCGCTGCCCATTGGCTACAACCATCCTGCGCTCCTCGAAGCTATGAGTGCCAAAGCCAATCTAGCAATGCTAGCTCAACGACCTTGTCTCGGTGTCTTCCCCCCTTCTGACTGGGTCGATCGTATTGATAGTACCTTACTTCGAGTACTTCCACAAGGACTCGAGGACGTCAATACGCTCATGTGCGGCTCTTGCTCGAATGAGAACGCTTACAAGGCGGTATTTATGTGGTTTCAGACTCAACTGCGAAACGGACACCCACCGTCCGAGTACGATCTCGAGACGTGTATGGCACACCGACTACCAGGCACGCCCAACTTGAGTATTCTCTCCTTTGACGGCGGCTTTCATGGACGATTGCTGGGATGTCTTTCGACCACTCACTCGAAAGCCATTCACAAAGTTGATGTCCCGGCTTTCAAGTGGCCAGTTGCGCCATTTCCGAAACTCAAATATCCATTGGATATCCACCAGGCTGTCAATGAAGCAGAAGAAGCACGGTGTTTAAAGCACGTCGAGCGATTACTCGAGCACAGTGCTCAAGTGACCAAGGCAGAAGAAACTCGTATCGCTGGCATCATTGTTGAACCGATTCAAGCAGAAGGGGGAGACAACCATGCCAGCCCTGCCTTTTTTCGTCAACTACGCGCTCTTGCGGCCAATTATAGTGTAGCCTTCATTGTTGACGAAGTCCAAACAGGAGGAGGCAGTACGGGAAAATTCTGGGCTCACGAACACTGGGGTCTCGAGAATCCACCCGACCTTGTGACCTTTAGCAAGAAGATGCAAACGGGTGGATATTTCGCCAAAAAAGCTTTTCGTCCGAAAGAAGGGTACCGCATTTTCAACACGTGGATGGGGGATCCGACCAAGATGATTACTCTCAAAGCGGTCCTTGACGTGATTGCGAGCGATAATCTTTTGGAAAATGTGACCATCACGGGCGACTATTTACAAAGTGGATTGCACAACGTTGCTGCTAAATATCCGACTCTTGTGTCAAATGTCCGTGGCCAAGGAACGTATTTGGCCATGGATTTTCCAACGGAAGCTGTGCGCAACGAGTTTATTGATCTGATGAAGACAAAAGGTGTTGCGTCGGGAGGCTGTGGCGTTCGATCCGTGCGATTTCGACCGGCCCTCGTCTTCCAGCCGAAACATGCAGCCGAGTACTTGAGTAAGGTGCACGAGGTCTGTAAACTTCTTAGTTAGGTGATGCGAGGCGAAGTTATTAAATGTAAAGTACGACGAACCGTAAGAAAAAAAGCTGCGTGACCAATTATTATTTATTGCAGACAAAATAACATCAACTTTCGATATGAAATTAAAAGTATTGTTTCAGAAAGGTCCGACGTTTGGGCAAGAGCCACACTTTTCAAGTCGCGATCCAGCGTCGAATGAGTGTCAGTATCAAAGTATCGATTCGTTGTCGACCATTTACATGCGATGATAAATTGGGTGTCGTCATGACGCAAAATGGCGAAGAAGAAGGTGATGTGGAACTCATTAATTCAACGTACTCGACCACGCGATTTCCATTTAGTTATGCTTGGTGGAGTGCTTACGGATACAAGCGTCACATTCAAGGCGATGCCCAACGAGCGGACAAGATGACGCTTGTTGACCAACAAATGGCCTACGACAGCATTGGACGTAAAATTAAGGTGGATTTGTTGGGAGGAAATGCCGTCGTCCTCTTTGCTTACGGTCTTTCAGGATCTGGAAAAACCTTTACCGTATTTGGGGTACGTTAACTAAACTTTCGCGCTCTAGCAATTTTTTGGAATTAATGGCATTTGCTAGCCGGATGCGATAGATCTACCCGAAGCGTGGTTTAAACATGAAAATCCTCATCCATTGGTAAGGGTACCGAGATGTTTCAACACGCTTTTCGATCGCTAATGAAGCTTTGACCTCATTTCAGTGGGGTATCTTTCCTCGTTTAGCGTACGAGCTGTTTAAGGAAAAGCAGGATGGCTGGAAGATTTCCATGAAGTATTTTCAAAACGTCGTGGATACTGTGCGGGATCTCATGTCTCCAGTCGCCCAAGAACAGCAGTACAAGTCGGGCATGCGCAAGGACCCAGATGGATTTACTGACATTGAATGGTGTCAGTCGGTGGTGCTTAAAGACTGGCACGACTTGCGCAAGACGTTTATGGTGGCAAATGCAAAGAAAGCGATTGCACCTACACAATTCAATCACCAGTCGACACGTGGCCATTGCATCATGACGCTCGAGGTCGAGAAACCGGATCCAGAGCGGGTTGGGATGAAACAACGAGGTCGCGTCTACGTGTGTGATCTCGCTGGGACCGAACCTGCTGGTGACATTGTATACGCCGATTACAAGAAGATCGTCTTTGAAAACGGAGAGATTGAGCACAAGTACGTCGGGCCTCATCCAGACGCGTCGAGATCAAAGGAATTGCAAGATCAGGGCAAGAAAATCAATCTATCGTTGACTGAAATGGCGCAATTTTTCATGAAAATGGCCGAAGCGGTGAAAGCAAATAAACTCAAACCTGGCGTCTCGATTCCAGGTTGCAACTCGTACTTCCTGTGCAAATACCTCAAAGACACGATGCTCCAAGCTCGGACATATCTCTTTTGCGCCATTCGGCCAGAAGTCAAGTTTCACGGCTATACTTTCTCGACGTTGAATTTTGCCAAAAATGCATCAGTGATCAAGCTACAGCCAAAGAAAGCCTCGACTGCCGCAAGTCCAGCCGAACGTAAGCTCATGGCTGAACTAGAGCAGATGAAAGCCCTTGTGAATCAGTTAAAAGACGAGAATGAACGAATTGCAAAGATGCGGAGTGCTGCTTTAGAGACACGACCTCAAGACGGTACGTTGGCAAATAACGATGGGGCTGGAGATGATGCGGCCAGTGCACAGGTCACACGCTTGGCCGAGTTGTTGAATCAAAAGCAAAAGGAACTCGAGAATGTGCTCAACGGAGGCAGCGCAGGAGCGAGTAGTGGGTTGAGTATCCAGGATGAAATGATGCAGCGTCAACGCGAAGAGTACGGCAAGCGAGGGATCCATTTGTACCATTTTGAAGCGGACACGACCTCACCGTATCTCATAAATCTCGACGTCGATGCGTATCGGTCCAAGCGATTCATGTTCTTGCTCAATCAACCGCGTGTGACAGTGGGTCCAGCCGGCGACATTCAGCCCATGTCGCTCAACATTGTACACAATCATTGCTCGTTCGAGAACGATGGTGTCAACATCTTCTTGTGTGCTGGTGGAGGCGACGCCATGCACAATGGCAAAAAGGTCGACAAGATGGCGCGGCTTCAACTCGTGCCGTACGATCGGGTCGTGATTGGCAACGAGTTGATGCTGTTTGTCTACCCCGGTCGGGAACCGGATGGCGAACCGCCATCTGCTGACGCGGCGGTTGCAGAGTACAAACAAGCCCTTCAGACAGTTGATACGTCGGCCATGAATGAACTCCAGACTCAGATTCAAAAGTTTGAAGAGGAAAAAGCGCGGTGGGAAAAAGAGCGACAGGAACGAGAAGCGGCGGCGGCCGAAGCCGCTGCATCGCGTACAAACCAAGCCACGCATTCTGCGGCAGCGGAAGCGGCGATGGCCGCGGAGGTAGCAGCAGCGAAAGCAGAGGAAGAAGCCCATCTTGCCGCATTGAAACAACGTGAGCTTCTGGCTCGACAAGTCAATGACCAGGAACTGCGCGACGTACTGCCGAAAATTGCCGAGCTCACCCAGATCGTCAAGCTTTTGAATCGCAATGTCCTGAGTTTTGAGACGGCCCTCCAGAGCTCGTCCATGGAAGACAATGAGGAGCAGGGCTTTCGTAGTATCCCCAAAGTCAAGATCAAAGTGCACAACCAAGCGACGGACGAAACCATCTTCTTGGATGTGTTTGAGTTTGTCAAAGCGCATGCCCTTTTGAAAGACGAAGTTGCGTTTCTTCGCAACGCGCTCACAAATGGCCGAGAGTATGAAGCCCCCGCCGGTCACGATCCCATTACGCTTCTGTTCGACAATTCGTTTCACGTCGGCAGTGCGACGACGTTCCTCGAGTATCTATTGTACAATCTAGAGACAGAGCCCGACGAGGCGCAGTTGAGTATCAAACTGGCGGTGCCACCATTCAATACGATTGGCAAGTTGCAAGTGACGTGGACGCCGCTTTCGTCGGTGGACATTGACAAGCACAAGGAAGAAGATTTGCTTGATATTGAAAGGCCCTCGGATCTGCTTGGCAAACCGTGGACGTTTCGGATCCAGATTGGTGGGGCCACGGGGCTCCCGCTCATTACCGACTTGGCGTATTGCCAATACGAATTCCTTGGCGAACTCTTTACGACAGAGAGTGTCGAACAACAAACACGAAGCCCCGTGTTTAATTACGAATATATTCATCACGTCGACTGTGTCACCGAGCAAGTGATCGAGTATTTGTTGAAAGCACGTCTTGAATTTCAGGTATTTGTCAACCCGTGCATTCTCGATCTTCCCAAGGACAAGATTTCGACCCGGAACCCAGCGATTGTGGCGCAACTTGACGAAGGATCGGCCGGTTTGCATTGCATATCAAACGAGAAGAGCTCGGGTTTCTAATCCTACCGTGTGCGTTTTAGGCAAACCAACGATTGAACAACTACAAACAAAGTGCGGGCAGTTAGAAATGGACGTTGCAACTTTGACGGCAGATTTGACGTTTTTAACGGAGCAGTATCGGATCGCAGTTGGCAGGTCGGCGTCAAGTCGTGGCTTTATGCGTTGAGACGGAAGCTAACTCTTGTCCTTTGTAGCGACCCCCCTATTCGTCTTCAAGCTAGCAAAGGGAGTCTTGATCACGCGTCGACAAGCCCGAGATCTCCCGCACCGTGCTCACCAAGGCAAAAAATTGAAGCAGCGAGAGACAAGGATAGTCGTTGGAATAGGCTGACGAAAGAAAGTTAAATCATAGCACACACACAGAGTCCGTTCTTTTCTTGAGCCTAGCTATTTACCATATAATTAGAAGCGCTACTTATAGGTCGAGGCTTTCGATGGTGTTATTCTTTTCCTGCCACGACACGAATGTCGCGCGTCCAAGTGAAAGACGTGCAGCTCGAGGTACGAATGAAGCGCGAGATCCTGTCGATTGAAACTCTATTTCAAAAATCCTTCTCTTGTAGATTTACGAAAAAGCAGGACACATCGAGCATGACCGTACGCCGTCGCAGATGGCACTTTCTCAGGAGACTCGAAGCCATACGATGAGCAGGCGGTCGCCACTAAAGATTCTCGTTGCGTCTTGGAACGTGGGGAATACCATGCCACCTAGTGATTCCAAGCTCTTGCACGACTGGATACCAGAAGGTGGTGGGGACTTTGACGTCATTGCTTTAGGATTGCAAGAAAGTACGTACAAAAGCGACCGCGTGTCCGAGAATTTGGTTCCGAATAGCTGGCCCTCGACTTGCGAAAAGGGCGAGGAGCAAGGCGAGAAAGACTTGGCAACGCTCAACAATGGTGGATGCTATGACTTGGAAGGGGACGATGTCGACGATGAAGAGGACGAGGAGGATGTGGATAGCGAGGGTAAATGTGAGGCTGGAAGCAAAGCGCTGGATGGAGGAAATGGTGCAACGAAGTCGGTGGACGTCATTGTCAAGCGATCGCGGACGAAAAAATCCATGCGCAAGATGACGAAAATCGTGCGCAAGTTGAGCAACAATCTACGCGACCCATTGGGCGATGCCTTGGATTATCCGTTTAGCAAGCAGATGTACCTCCATCTGGGTGACAGCTACGTCTTGGCTGGCAAAGTCGAGTTGATGGAAATGCGCTTGTACGTCTATGTGCACGAACGCAACAATGTGTGTGGTGTTGAAAAGCTGGGCGTGCCGACGGGGTTAGGAAGCGTCATTGGCAACAAGGTGTTGCTTTTGTCGTTGCTTTTGAAAAGGCCTTTGGTTTGAGATGCACTTGAGCTGACTTTCGTTCGTTCATGTAGGGTGGTCTTCTCTTCAAGTGTGTCGTTCAGAATACGTCGCTCTGCTTCGCTAGCTGCCATTTGGCTGCGCATCAAGACCAAAAGTTCCTCGATAAACGCAACAGTGATGTACGTGCTTCTTTTAACAGTCTTGATTGCTGATACAGGGATGCTCATGGTGACTCGCTGTAGTGCGCCACTATCCTCGGCGCTCACTTTGGACAAAAGAATGTGTCGATCGATCACCAGTTTGATCACTGTTTCTGGTTTGGGGATCTAAATTACCGCGTAGATCTCAACTACTCGACACCTCGTCCACGCACGCATGAAATCCATTGTGCAGAGGTCATGACTTTGGTACGAGCCAAGAAGTGGACGACAATGAATCAAAACGATCAGCTCAAGCATCAAGTTGACGGCAAGAAGGTGCTTTCGGGATGGGAACTACCACCGGCTTTATTTCCACCGACGTTCAAGCGCGTTCGACATAGTCTCGACGAGTACTTGGTGCGTTCCGTAGCTTTATCTCGCTAGCAAGCACCCGTGGGTACTGATGTGTTGGTGATTAGTTGGAGCGTGTACCCTCTTATTGCGACCGTGTCTTGTATAAATCGCTGCCGGGATTCCGTAACAATCTCCAGCTATTGCAATTTTCTTGCTATGAATCGATTGCGACGAGTGATCATAAACCTATTGCGGCTGCGTTTCAAGTCGAACAAACCCCTCAACTCCACTTGACTTCAATCGAGAAATCGACACTCGTGGAATTCGCTGAGCTCTCCGGAAAAAACCTCGCCGGACTGGATTTAGCTGGGCTTAGTGACCCATACGTTAAGTTTTACTCGGTTCCAAGCAATTGCTTGCACTTGGACATCAATGGAAGCCATCCAAGTACAAGCACGATCGCGAAGACGTGCTTCCCCATGTAAGTGTTGCCGTTTCGACAATTATTTACAATGTTGCATTGCATGCTAAATTGATGATGCAACTCGGGAAAATAGGTGGCGAGATGATCAAGTCCCGAAGCTTCACGTATTGAGCGATAACGACCACGACGTGAAAGGCGTTCATTTGACGCTTGTTGTAATGGATCATGACGCGACGTCAAAAGACGACTTGATGGGTAAGTGTTTGCAGCTGCAATTATTTTTTGACAATGATATCCTGACAAGAGGTGGATTTTCAAAGGGGTTGCCTCCTTGTCTTTGGCGACCTTTTGCCAAAGCCGACCACGTTTCGTACCATTTGAGGTTCCTGTTTACTTAAACGGTAAAGGGGCAGGTTTCCTCACAGGTAAAATTCGCGTCACCCTTCCTAGTCAAGTTGCATTCGTTGCAGAAGACGCGGGATCCCATTTGATTCGTGTGGCCGGATGCCATTGTATTCTCTCTTAAACGGCGTCCATTACGAGTCAATGGCAAGGCAGGGGGTGACTATCGAAAATTTTAAAAGTTTCGGATAAGGGGGTCGTGCTTTATAACAATTAGGAGTAAAGTACGATAAAAGGTTTCTGTCCGAGCCTAATAATATTTATGTTGCTAGGCAGAATGGTCGTGTATGATGGTATACACGAATTGCTGCCGCAATCAGTATACTTGTACTTACTCATTGACGAAGCAGATTATAGAAGGCATTTGAACGCCTACCAAACCCATGAAAAAAAATAGTACGCGTTTTGCGCGTGAAAGTAATCAAACAAAAACTAATTTGTTAAGTTGGAGGCACGATAAAAATGTCACTCGAAGAAGAAAAAAAAAAATGTTTTAATTGCAGTTTGACCGATTCAGGGTTCCACCATGGTCATAGTTCTTGTATTCGCGCGGTATCTCTTACGTCTAGATGCGTAGCACTAGATGGTAATCTGATCTACTTTGTTGACAGGGAGGCATACGACTGTCAAGTGCGACTTTTTACAAAGTCTGGCCGTAGGGCAGTGACGTACTCAGCATACTGATCTATTTAATTATTTATTTTAGATATATATATATGTCTGATTTTCGGAAAAGGTTGGGGTGACGCCCTCCTTCCAAGCGCGGGGGCTAAATGCTCGCGCGCTTCGGGCAGGTGCTCTCGGGCATCTGCAGGTCTCTAACGAGTCTCACTCTCGACGCGACGGTCTCCAGCACTAGGGCGCCACCTGGGCTCTTACCAAGTCAGAATCACACAAAATAATGGAAGACCCTCACGGCCTCGGTGCTGGCTGCACTGCCCGCCGAACGAGACCCGACGTATGCGGACACCACTCTATGCCGTGGACTAGCCATAGAGCCTAGCACGTGCATAACTTGGCAACGCGATAACGTAATACAATACAATATAATATATGTCTGAAATGCATTATAGCAAGTAATGACGGTTAACCCTTTTCCATCCTTAAAAATGGACAAAAGATGAATAGTGTCTTCAAAAGGAAGGAGAACATGTTCGCTAATTGACGCTAGCGAATATCTTCATTGACTAATTCTGATAGCAAAAACAAAAAGTAAGGATTACGGACTTTTGAATTTCATTATTCTAGCCGAGTTCGAAATTCACTCTGACACATCCAAGTACGATTTCAAAGGACAGGCACAGGAATGCACATATTGATTTTACAGATGTATAAATGCAATTTCTACTTGATTTTGAGTCTTCATATTACAGCTAAGGGTTAGGAGTCCGTTACATTTTTTTCCTATGTTGCTCTATATTCCAATAGACACGCTACATAGTACCGGTACGATACTACGGCTCCTATAGCTATACTTGACTCAAAGATAGAAAGTGCAGCAACGCATAGTGTTGTTGCAGTCACAGATTTGCGCTGCATGTAGTAAGAGTCCATAAATGACAACAGATATCTTGATAATAGGTGTCAATAATCTAATATGAAACAGACTAAGGTGAAGGAAGACCTTGTACAAGGAAATGTCATTATTCTCGTATTTAAAAAAGCAAAACAAAATAAGGACTTGATAGCCCTTATTTTGTAAAGGAGCTTGTGGACTTGATGCGCTATGCAGCTCTCCATGTTTTGACTTTCGCGCCAGTGAATGGGGGGTACCACGTTGCTTTGCGCTTCAAGTCCACTATTAGTGCAGCCACTGCCTGCTGTCACTGGATCCGAAGAAGCACCTCTTTTTGACAGCAAACTCCAGCCGGTTTGACGATTGTATCGAATAGCCAGCGATGATCGTATCCTTGGTTGCCTGTATAAACTTTACAATTGGAATTCAGTGCCTATTGCTGTTCTCTCTTGTGCTTAAACCGACAGGACACAAGGCCCGTTACGTGAACAAGGCCACATGTAACGTTCGTTATCGCACCGACAGGACACATGCTCCAACGCTGGCTGATTTTGCGCACATGCCGCGTTCCAATTGGTCGAAAACAAAACATCCGTCCAGTCCGCGTGTTCTTTTAAGCAACAAACATAGCCGCTGCGAAGGGGGGAATGCCGCGTCCGAACGACAATCGCTACTTCAGTACTTCACCAAGCCTTGCGTCCAAGAAGGCACGAGCACACCCCTTCCGACCCTGTCTTCGTCCTGATTTGTACGACCAACACTCTTCCTCCTCTCCTCTGTACGTACACAATCGACCGATTTCCAGGTCGCGTCGTCGCCGTCTAACGAGGTTCTCCGAAATCAATGAGCGGGGAAGGGGCCAACCATAATGGCACACTTGGGTCGCCCGAGTACACTCGTGGCCCTACCATGGCCTCCCAGTGGCCCGCCGACGTCGATCTCGATGCGCTGTACCTCTCTGAGCGGTCGGATGTCGACGAAATTGTACGCAGTGCGTCGGACATGAGTGTCTGGGCCCTGGAGAATCGCAAGGACAATGCGACCGTGTATTTACATGCCAAGAACAGTGAACGGCTCTCGTACTCGGTTCGTGCCGTGACCAAAGTCGCCGGTGCCGTCCCCGACGTGCTCGAGTGTCTCCGCGCAGTGACCAATGCGCGGCTCAAGCATTTTCAAAAACTCTTGCACCCACGGAATTTCGTGGACGGCGAAGTTTTGTACGTCCACCACGCCGAGGCCGACGCGGGGCCATCGAGCGCTTCGAGTGAGTCCATGACGTTGAAGTGGCTCATTTTCTCGTCGCCGAAAACGCTCGGGCGGTCGAAAGAATTTTGTCTCCGCGAGTATTGCGTGCTGTGTCCAAGCCATCCCGTGCACGGGACGGTCGGTGTCCTCAAGTTTGAGTCGTACGACGGGGCCGGTGCACGGTACGGTATCCGTGGCAAGTCGGACGCGTACAGTTTGACGGTCTTTGAGCCCAGTTCGTACGTTGTGCAACAGACGCCCGACGATCCGAGTCTGTGCACCGTCACGTTGACGTTTGCCATGCGAAAAGCACGCGGTGGCGAGAGTGTGTCGGCGGGCGTCCGCTTGACGTCCTTGCGCCTCGCAGGCGATCTCACGGGGATGCAAAAGGCCGTGCAACAAGTGCTCTTTGCTCCTGCAGCGCTGGCCCAACGACAGGAGTGGGTCCACGATGCCCAGCGTACAAACTGTTCCTTGTGCGTCCAATCGTTTGGCATGTTAAAACGACGGCATCACTGTCGCGTGTGTGGCGAAGTCGTGTGTTCCGCGTGTACCGTGTTCAAAATGGTTAAAGGCGAACAGGACGTGGCGGTCAAGACGCGCGTGTGCAAGGCGTGTTTGGCCACGGGAAACAACGTGGCGGTGAATTTTGGTGCGACGATGATGGGTGGGTTTGCCAACTCTATGATGCGAAAACCGAGCACGGACACGGACGTGGACATGAAGGGAAACGGTGTGATGGTGCCGGGGACGAACGGGATGGGGAATGGTACGAGTATTGGCAGTGCGAGTTCCCTCACTTCAGTGGAATCCCATAGTCCCCCCCACGACGACCCGGCTTCATCGACGCTCCCGCCCATGCAATACTCGAAAAGTTCTGTCTTGACGCTGAATGATTTTGACGCGACGACGCACATGAGTGAGGACAGGAGTCGCAGTCCGTCGTCGTTTCGGAAATTGACGACGTCTATCTCAAGCCAAGGCCGCGGAACGGGATTTGAAGGGCGGCCGATCGGGACTATGGGTCGAACGGCGTCGAATGCTAGTATGGCCACGAGTAGGAAGACGACGGTCGATCGTCGGATTCATTATTTCAATGAAGATATGGAAGAAATTTGCATGCTGGCCATGGAGACGTTGACGTGTCCAATGGCGGGCATTCGGACGGAAGATTTCGAGCTCGTGCGGTATTACGACGGCAAACCTGCCCCCGGATTGCCGCGAAGTCTCCCGACGTTTCGACGATTGGCAACGCGGGGCAAACCTTGTATTGTGCTGGACGTGAGCTCGGATAAACGCATTTCCGGCGAAAAACGCTTTACCGCCAAGTTGCAGTTTTTTGTCGGGATCCCCTTGTTGGTGAATGGCGAAGTCGTGGGCGACTTGTGTGTTGCGGATCGGTACGCGCGGGACAATATTGACCACAAGCAAGTGGAGGTGCTCAATGTCTTGGGCGAGACCGTGACGCAGTATATGCAGTCGAACGAATACCAAGAAGATTTGATCGAGTTTAAAGCCACGCATTCGACTGGTCCCAGCGTCCGGACAAGTGGTGGCACTGTGCCGGAACCAATAGAGGAACAAGTAAGCGCGCCAGGAGCAGCAAATACCAAGGAAGTGGCGTTTTGAAACGATAGTAAAGTGACCCGCGCGAAGCGTGTCGGTACTTTTATTAGGTCTTTGTATGGCAGTGAATCGCTGGCTGCCAAACCGTGCTCCCGATCGAGGGGCTTTTGTTGCTGTTAATTTAGGAATTCATAAAGGTGGTAAACTATTTGACCAATTTTTACGTGCATCCTCTACACGATAGCTACCCGTTGACAATGTGCTCGCTAAGACGATCCGTGTGCTCCTTTTCGAGCCTTGAGCAGTTTGTACGACTCAAGTCGAGAAGGCGGGAGACCAGTGTGTGCGTACATATTCTTCTCGCCACTCTTCTTCTTGCTTCGACGCTTCCTCTTACTCGGTTCATTGCCAACCTTTTCCTTTGCAACCTCCTCTTTCGTGTTCTCGCTCGTTTGTTTCACGTCACTCGCGACTACCGTGGGTCCCGCCTCGTTCTCTTCACGCTCGGCCGTCTTGCTCTTGTTTCGCTTTCGCTTCTTCTTTGACACGGTGCTCTCCTGTGCTTCAACACCTTCCCCAACTTTTGGTTTCTTCTTGCGTCGCCTATTCTCTTGCTGGACTTGCCGAATGCTCTTCTTGAGGCTTTTTAACCGCTTGCGATCGACATTGTACTCCGTATCGGCATACGGTGCCATTCGTTTCAGAGATACGAGCTGCTTGAGTTCCTTGTCGTCCGCAGCCATGACCTCGTCCACCGTCAGCCCAAAGTCATTCGTCGCTACTCGGCGGTACTTGAACCTACACTTCATATCGCCAATCAAATCTTCATAATCCAAGCCGTAGAGTTCATCCAAGTACTTTTGTTTCTCACGCTCCATCTCCTCGACCGTCAAGTGTTTCGTCGTTGCTTCCCCTTCCCGTGCTTCTTCATCGTCGTCCACTTCCTGCACTTCCTCACCTCTCTTCTCCATCTCCTCGTCCGTATCGACAGGGAACGCACCAAACAATTCCTTATCTTCCTGCTCATCCCACGTAGCCTTGTCGTCCATCTCGTCATCCTCGTCATAGTACTGATCATCAAAGACGGTCTGCATTCGCTTGTCATATTCTTCGGGATCAAAGTCCCCTTCCAAATCTTCTGGCTTGAGACCAGCCGTGCCGTGCGCTTCACCCATAAGCCGTGCAACTCGCTTCAGCTTACGCTCCACCTCTCTTTGCTTGAGATTTTTCAACCGACGCAACTCCTCTTCCTTCTTCTGCCGCTCCAGAGCCTTCCGTTCCTTCCGCTCAGCCCGTTTACGCTTGCGCGAGTCGTCTTCTCGACGCATCGTGTCCTCAATCCGACGCGCATGCGTCTGGATCACACGGCTCCCTTGCTCTTCAAAACGAAAATTGTATGCGTGTTCAAAGTCCTCGGCTTTCTCCAATGCCTCAGCGTCTTCTTCATCCTCCTTTACAATGTCGTCGTAGTGTGGGACGTGCACCGTTTTGTCTTTCCAGCCTTCACCACTCAGATAATGCTCGAGAAACTTGTCGGGATCCATCTCGTCTTGCTTCAGCTTCGTGCTGTGCTTGGAGGCAAACGCCAACGCCTCCTCTTCCTCCTGTCTCTCTTCTCCTTCCCTTTTCTTTCGAACCGTAAACAGTCCCTCTCCGTGTCCTTCGTCTTCGTGCTCGTTCTCCGCAAGCACTGCCAATAAATCCTCCTTCACTTGATCCTGCTCTTCTTGGTACGTTCGCACAGGTGCGTCCTCTTCTTCCTCTTCGCTTCCACTGACGTCACCCGCGATTGCTTGCTGACGCACGAGATCCTTGTAATACAACGGCGTTGAGCTTGATTTTTGAAATTTCCTCGTTTGCTTCTCGTCGTCATCACTGTCGCTCGCGGGTTCGACTTTCTTGAAGAAAGCGATTGAAGAATCGTAGATGGCTGGATCCTTCTTGCGAATGAGCTGAAGGGTCTTGTGAATGTCTGCGTCCAGCTCCTTCGTGAGCTCCTCGCCATCCTCGTCCTCGGTCTCGGAGGATGATTCGTCATCTTCCGTGTTGAAACCACGCTTCTCTAACGCCGCGAGCTCCTCCTTGCGTTTCCGCTCTTCGTAGACTCGAGCGAACTTTTGATTCACTTTGAGCTGCATTGGTAAACTCGTGGAGGTGGACGAGCGTGCAGGTGTTGATGACGATTTCACCACGAGAAGATCGTCGTCATTGTGATGGGTACCACTTGGTTCTCGCCTCGAAGGAGAGGAGGAACCCATGATGCGAAACGGTGGACGAATGATTGGCGACACTATTGGCTCTGACCAGAGGTATTTTCACCTGTCAAATCTAATATGCTCGGTATTGGTGAATGTGAAGACTGCGCAATGGTCTCGTCGCATAGCCGTTCACTGAACATTCCTGCGAAGACCTCTCTTATTTTATATGTCAGGCCATAGGTTTTTGGGCCAATTCAAATAAGAATTGCTGGACAACGCATTTAAGCCCCTTTCCACTAAAAACTTTATTTATTCGGCATTAAATGAAGAAGTTTTCGGAAAAGGTTGGGGTGACGCCCTCCTTCCAAGCGCGGGGGCTAAATGCTCGCGTGCTTCGGGCAGGTGCTCTCGGGCATCTGCAGGTCTCTAACGAGTTTCACCCTCGACGCGACGGTCTCCAGCACTAGGGCGCCACCTGGGCTCTTACCAAGTCAGAATTACACAAAATAATGGAAGACCCTCACGGCCTCGGTGCTGGCTGCACTGCCCGCCGAATGAGACCCGACGTATGCGGACACCACTCTATGCCGTGGACTAGCCATAGAGCCTAGCACGTGCATAACTTGGCAACGCGATAACGTAATACAATACAATACAATAAATGAAGAAGCCTTACCTTGCATGCCATTCCCCCTGGTAAAACAGGGTTTCATTTGTGTCACACTGCATGAGGAAATGCATGCATTCTCCGTGACAAATTTATGTGATCGTGTCATTGGGAGCCATATAATCACATAAACGACTATAAAAAGTAGTCATTCGACTAATCTCACTTAACGCTAACGGCGCTTGTCTATATATAATCTTGGGGCAGCGCGAGTCAAAAGCCGCTTATGAAGGAATACAGTCAATACTCGCTCATTTACATCGAGCTCGCGTTATAATTATTTTCTGCACGACATTTAACGAACCCCGCCTCGCGGAATTGTAGAGCTTCTCGTCTGTTTGTTGCCAAGTGAGATTACCATCGGCGCGCCCTTTCAGTGAAAAATGGTAAATTACAGCGGAAAATAACGGACTCTTTGTCGTTTAGGGCGGCCGTTACAGAATGATAATTGCCACCAATCTTCAGCCGCATTCACTAGGATCTAAAATATAGTAAGGAAAGTGCAAGCACCGTGTCCACCATTTAAGCTTCTTCTCAAACAGTACTCGCAAGCAGACTTTTGGGTACAGCAAGACATACAACGAAAAACTAGCGGAATCATGAAATGCTTTAAGCCCCTGACCCAATCAAAGCACATTGTAGAAAATTCAAGCAAAAGAAGTCGGTGATTGCTCAAAACGAGACCAGATTGGAGGTGTACCGACACGCTTGTTGGTCAACGTAAAGTCATTTTTTGGTTTAAGGCTTCGTGCCCATACGTGGCCGCCACTGCAGCGACGTGAATTTCCACTAACAAGCGTCAAGCATTTTCGACAGCTGCACGGGCAATATGTCGCCGTCCACGCACTTTGACAAAAAGTAGATAAGTGCCTCGACATGTGCTGCTAGCAGTCTCACCAGCAAAGTACGAATGAGGAGCAGACACTTTAAGCCAGAATGAGATTGACGCGTTCTTATGTAATGTAAAACTCCTGTGGGCAGACCTCGGCTTGTTCTGCGTGCAACAAGAAAGCGAAGTGCAACGGCAAGTTCGCTTTTAAGAGCTTGATGGAAGTCTAATTGACGAAACTTCGGTGGTAAGCTCATGCTTAGCATCGCCTGGATAAAGTAAGCTATGGCGACTTGGTCTCGAGCTTTCTCGTCGCCAAGCTACCGAAAAAAACATTAGCGATTGTCTGTGCATCTAACGTTGCGTGCTTTGATGATGGAGGATTAGTGCGTTGCTTTAATGATGAAGGATCAGGGTAAAAGATAGCTCTACTTTGTAAAATAACGCAAATTTAGCTGAATACCTTCTTCAGCAAATGACACTGCCGGAAATTTAGCGAGCTTAGTAGGGAAGATTATTATTAAAACCAAAATTGAAACAGCCCTCTTTATGCTGTCATTAGCAGGAGGTATTCGACCATTTCGCAATCTTTGAGCGGCCCTAAACCATAATCATGAATTTCGTCGTCATCAACACCGCAGTAAGTGTTCAATTACAGATGAGATCTACACATTTGAGCCCTGTATTCAATATGAGAGCACTTAAGCTGCATGAAGCGGCAAAGGGAGGAAAGCTTTACAATATTTGATTTATTTCGGATCCTGACTAATTTTTTATGCGCTATGTTCATATGTAAACAAACCTCTTACTATCTATCGATTTTCAAAAGCTTGAAAAATACAAGAGGTTAACAAATAAAATACGTCATGACAATGCAAATTAACACAGACTGTAGGCAAACACCATATGCAATACTCTAGTACTACAAATGAACAAGACGCCAAACATGTTTGAGGTAATATATTCACCACTTTAACATTCCAACGCAGTGGAAATGTTGCTTCCTCAGCAGCAGATTATTTACCGGACCATTACAATGTCGTCAATCTTGAGGATCATGCGCACACACTCTGTGGCCAACGCAATTTGACTCGTGTTGACCAACAATGGCTGCAGCACATTGAGCTCATACATATCACTGGTAGCTCCTTTGCGCACGTTGATACCCATGCTCGTATGCCCCTGTGCATGCTTGGCACGCAAATCCGTAACGATGGCAATCGGGTGTAGACCCGCGTTCTCCGCAAGTGTAAAAGGCACAATTTCCATCGCATCTGCAAATGCTTGGAGACAGTAGCTCGCAGTGCCTTCCAGTGAGCGACCGTAGGCAGCTAATTTTTGCGCTACTTGAATTTCAGGTGCCCCACCCCCGCAAATGAGAAATCGCTTCTTGACTAGCGAGCGCACTACACACAGTGCGTCGTGTAGTGAACGGCCCGCTTCTTCAAGTACCAACTTGTTCGAGCCACGAACGAGGATCGATACCGTCTTTCCTGCGCTTACAATTTCCGTCATCTTCACGACCTTGTGGCCACCTACGGTTTCTTCTTGTACCAAGCCAGCGGTACCCAATTTTTCCGGAGTCAAGTAATCAATGTTTGCAACGGGAAGACAATTGAGCGTCGTGGCAATGTGCTCAATATCAGTGCGCTCAATGTCCGTAATCACCCGAATGCCCATTTTGGCCAAAAAGTGAAGCGACAAGTCGTTCGTGGCATCACGGAGAATACTCTTTTGAATCAAAAGCACGTTGGCACCAGACTTTTTCACCTTTTTGCAAAGATTCAATATATACTTGCGTTCTTCGCGTAGAATGCGGTCCATCGCAGCATAATCATTGATCACTACATTGCTTTCCATATCTGCCTTGGGGGCCGAGAGGCAAAACTGAATCAGTGCGACTTTGGCATTCTCAATGGTCGTAGCAGCCGTTGCAGCAGCAGTCTTGTCAAATCCTTTGCTAAACACCAAACCTTCGACAAGCTCCGAGTCGTCAATGGTACCACCAAGTTGCTGGACCACGCGCACTGTGTTCAGGTCGACATTAGTGGCTGTGGCAATGTCAATGACCTTGAGCACAGCATCGACTGCAATAGGGGACAGGCGGTCGGCGTACTCAGAGATAACCTTGGACGATAAAGAAGTGTTCACACAGTTAATGAGCTCCTCGCGGTCGGCGAGCTCGACAGGCTTGGCCATCTCAGTGAGGATCTCCTCGGCTTTGACAGCAGCGAGACCAAAAGCCTCAGATATGTTGGTAGGATGGATACCTTTGAGCAAAAGGTCCTCACAGGCACTAAGGAGTGCACCAGCAATGACACAGACACTGGTCGTCCCGTCGCCCGCCTCAATGTCTTGGGACTTGGACAGGTCCACGAGCATCTTGGCCGTGGGATGGTACACTTGCATCTGGCTCAAAATCGTCGCGCCGTCGTTCGAGATAATGACTTCGCCATTGCCCTGCTGAATCATCTTGTCCATTCCACGTGGACCGAGACTCGTGCGGATCGCATTGGCGATGGCTGAGGATGAGAGAAATTGGGGTAAACGTGGCGTCAGGAGAAGGAAGCGCATTGGGTAGCAAAAATTGGAGGTTTACGGACCTTTGGCGGCAATGATGTTGGACATGCGCACATCTTTCTCCTTTTGCTTGCCACGAAGAGTTTCGCCTGTGGGGCGCGCAATTGTTACAGGGGCAGCCATGACTTTGGAATCTTTGGCTGGGGTGACAATATTTCGAGTTTATCATGTGCGCCACATCCCTGCTGAGCTTTTTTTGCATTACCCAATGTGAGCGTAAAAAAGGTAATTTTTAGGTTCAGATTTTAACACTCAGTTGTTCAGTGTGCGTGAAGTTTGGCAAAGTAGATAGAGAACTCTCATCTGGAATATACGTTGAGTGTAGCTCCATTAAGTCGCTTCTATCACATCAGAGTCGCTCTTCACCGAGTCGTGTATACCTGACTTGTCACACTTGCTGTTCTCGTCATGACCTCATTCAATTTGTGGCGATGGTCGCGGTAGAGAGCACAAACACCTACATGCCAAAGCATAGCCACATTAATTTTTTTACCTATAGCTAATATGTCAGGACAAATGCATCTACTTTGGCCAAAAGGTGGCTTCTCGTTAGTTCTGCCAAAGCAGAGTAGCATTTGGTGCATAAACTAAATCAAACAATCGGATAATATTTTATTGTATATTGACTTTAGACTGCATTTCATTGCACACATAGATTTCCTTACGTTCGCGATAGTAGCGGGATACACTGGAAGATCTTTTGCGGGTAGACTAGAGCCTGAACCCTCGCAAAGAATTTGGGATCAATCAAACCACCATCTGACGATAACACTGCTCGACTGGCTAGCTTTCATGGGGCCGGGAGAAACTTCGTTTGCATCCCACCATGCTACCAGCAGCTAAATCGCGTAAACTATCCAATGATTAGAGGAAATATTATTCAAATGATAAGTCATGGTTTAGTTTCTAGTGGCTTATGGCGTTCGTGCTCTTCGCGCAAAGTCTTTGCTTGAGGTATCATGCAGCACAGGCTCAGGTTGCCATGGTGGTAGTACGTAACGTTGGGGGGTCAGTGCGATGTACCCTTTAAATATGACAGCTACGAAGTATCATGCGCCAGTTTTTTAACACCATTATTAGTTCTCAGTCGATCCACCAGCTCCGAGCACGATGTTGTTGCTTTGCGAATATTGAGGGCGCACTCGTTGACATTTTCCAAGCTCCAGGTGTCATGTCGTGGTCGATTAAGAGCTATAAGTTTCAATACGAAGGTGATTGCTTGTGCAATTACCGATCAAGTCCAGGTGTAGCATTCGTTTTACTTTAGACCTCTATCTGAAATCCAACAGGAAAGCATTTGAGGTGGCAGAGTTAAGCTTTTCGTAAATTTGCCATCAAGATAGTTAAACTGAATCCAGATGTATCGAATGGATTTCGTCTCTAATGGGGAGGAATAAAGAAATGCAAATGAGAAAAGAAGCCTAATAAGACTGCTTTAAGTACGATCCGTCAGCTGCGCATGACGATTGCATCTCATGTTGGACACAAGCTGAGCACTTAAACGAGAACTTCTTTCACGTAAGTGATTCTTATATAGAGAGTTGAGCTTACCTGCAATCACGCTTTTGCATTTGTAAGGAAGGCTTGATTATCATAGATGTGTTCATGAGCTACAGGAGTTGGTGCAGTCCGAACCAGTCAAGATCCGTGTGCTTGCGGATAAGACTCGCCCTCCAGTCACTCTTCTTTCAGTGCACGTCGCGACAATAGAAGAGATAATCAAGTCGCACTTTTGAACGAGAAAAGCTACAAGCAGGCTCACTGTTCTTTAATGGCTGGAAAAAGTCCTATAGGACAAGAGATAAGTGTCCGAAGACCCGCTCACCTGGATCTAGCCTCGATAGCCATGAGATTTTCCAAGCAAAAAAACATCTGCTGTTTTGGCTGCGGTAATTTTGTACGTATGATCGGTGTCGGTTCCAAAGGAGGCTAGCTAAGGGGCTTTGAAGGATCGACGGCAACTTTCCCCCTTAGAGCCAGAGAATTACTAGCCACCGGTAAGAAATAGACGCTCTACTCAGGAAGACCAATGGGTGTCCGGTTTATACAAACCAATAAGACATAGGTTAACAGCTCTCGAAGAAAGAGATTACAAAGGCGGACTGAGGGTTGTGCACGCACGCAGGCTCATATAAACTTATTTCAGTCTTGGCTGACCATGGCGCGCCATGCTACTGTTGGCCAGAATAGACGGATAATAATGCTTTCTCTAGAGAAAAAGCTCCCTCTCTCATAGACAGCAACGGAAAAAAGTCAATCTCAAATTGTCTAACTAATAAAACAACTGTAGGCGTTTCTTCAATCTAAACTGTACTAGCTGTAAAACCTAGATAATGTAATCGTACAGAATCATCTCGGTCCTAGTACGACTTAATTTAGGGTACGCTGCGGTTGAAACGGCAAACTCAATGGATCTATTGGCGGGGCAAGGCAGCCAAAAATTGTTGAGCTATGTTCTTACCCCTGTTGTGCTTACGGCTCTCTTAGAGGGAAGCAAAGGGCCCCTTAAAATTTGAAAAAATCGAGAGTGAGTAGCCATGTTCCGCTAGCCGCATAGATTGCGGAAGATGCTAAAAGATACTATCTAATTGTTATATGCAGAAAGGGACAGCGAAGAGTCATCAGCTGCGAATTACATTGTCCCCCAAGTGAGTTTCGTAGGCTCACAAGGCACATTGAGTAACCAGGTGCTCCCAAAGAGGGGCTTAAAGTATATACAAATGTGCTTCTCAGCTTCTCAGTCAGATCTGCATGTTCATTCTACGTGAATGTAATTAACAACGAAACTAGTGCTTGCTATGGCGCGGCAGGTGCGCTTGAATTGAAAGCACTGCCAGAAGTAATAGAGTTGCTAAATCTAAAAGAACTCGATGCTATGACTTTTGACTGGATCAAGAGCCGAAAATGTCTGAGACATCCATTTGAAGGACATTATTACATCCAACGTTTGGACGAGCATGTCTTGGTACAGCTTTGTCGGCATCGCACGTGCATGTTACAATACATGTATAATTTTAACATTGATCGGTCGATAAAACTGAAGTCAAGCATCACTAGCCAAGCTGAAGTAATCGCCAATAACACCATCTACTGCTTTAACTTGTTATTTTTCTAAAACATTATTTTGGATTTAAGGCTACCTTTTGTGAGCCACTCCGATCTTATGTGGAGAACACCATGCATCCAAGAGTCGCCACCAGCATCTACCGGTCGCGACCATAATCAAGCACTAGCTCATCGCAACGGTCCCTGACGATGAAGCTTAAACGGTTCTTGCTACGTTATTATCCACCTGGAATTATTCTTGAGTCCGAACTTCGAGATGGCACGCGTGAGATGAAGGAGATTGATTTGCTGCATCTCACAGCCGAGTATGGTCTTAAAGTATTTCGACCTTTCGTCTCTTTTTACCTCATACTTATTATTTTATTGTGCTCGAATCTCCAGATCCGACATCGAGGTCCTGGTAAACCAAATTGTATTTGAAGAGCCGCTCATTTCGGAGTCTCGTAAGCCACAGCTCCGGCGACTTATATACAGTAAGCAAAAGATGACCTGGTGGCTTGTGATAGCTACGCATTGTTAACTTTAAGTATGGCAATGTGTTTGTAGAGCTTATTGAAAAACTTGAAGTGAACGATAGCAACGATTTTTATTTGTTTAAGATTCTACGTGCTCATATTCTCCCGCTCACGAATTGTGCGTTTAACAAATCCGGAGACAAGTACGAATTTATCATCGAAGTTGTTGTGTCGAGTTGCACTATTTAATGCATTGACTTTTGTGGTCAGATTTATTACAGGCAGCTATGATCGCACGTGCAAGGTTTGGGATACCCAAACGGGTGACGAGTTGCTGACATTAGAGGGGCACAAAAACGTTGTCTACGCTATTGCTTTCAACAATCCTTATGGGTGCGTACCTTTTTCTTGGGTCAGATACTCGTTGAGTTTTCTTACATTTTCTCTTTATTTTTTGCTTAGTGACAAAATTATCACAGGATCGTTTGACAAGACGTGTAAGCTTTGGAGTGCCGAAACTGGACAGCTTTACCACACGTTTCGGGGCCACTCGACGGAAATCGTGTGTCTGGCTTTCAATCCACAAGGAACTGTCATTGGAACAGGTTCGATGGATAATACGGCCAAACTCTGGGATGTTGAAACGGGGCAGGAATTGCACACTCTTTTTGGACACACTGCTGAAATCGTGAGTCTGAATTTTGACACTCAGGGTGAGCGAATTATTACGGGCTCTTTTGACCACACTGTAAAAGTGTGGGACGTACGAAGTGGCCGTTGCATACATACACTCGCAGGTCACCACGGTGAGATCTCCAGCACGCAATTTAACTACACGGGCGAATTGTGTATCAGTGGATCAATTGATCGTACGTGCAAGATTTGGGATGTGGCCTCTGGTCAAAACGTGCAGACACTTCGAGGGCATAATGATGAGATATTAGATGTGAGCTTCAATGCCACTGGCTCAAAACTCGTCACTGCATCAGCGGATGGCACGTCGCGCATTTATAACACTATGACGGGTGCATGTCAAGCCATTTTAATCGGTCACGAGGCTGAAATCTCTAAAGTTTGCTTTAATCCTCAAGGCTCCAAAGTCCTTACCGCTAGCAGTGACAAAATCGCACGATTGTGGGAGGTGGAAACGGGTGACTGTTTGCAGATGCTGGAAGGCCACACAGACGAGATTTTCAGTTGTGCGTTCAATTACGAAGGCGATACTGTCATCACAGGTATAGCTGCATACTAAATTCTCGCTGTTTTTTTAAACAAACTAATGTTAACATTGTTTTGTGCCCACAGGATCAAAGGACAACACGTGTCGGATCTGGAAGTGCTAGAAATTTTGCTCTTCAAAAACTAGAGTTCTCTACGTAACCTGGTTAAATTACAGAGATAACAATTAAACGGGAAATTACTTAGAAGACACAATATGAGAGCTTAAAAAATAATTAAAC